>OV725079.1:143913067-144353067 GCA_928085145.1 Nezara viridula | reverse complement strand
AGCGGGAATCATTGTTTAGGTACCGGGTTTCTAATTAGGAGTAGATTACTATCCGCTTTGAGGGACGTACAATTCTTTAGTGATAGAATTTCGGTAGCTACATTTCAGGGACGTTGGTTTAAAATCGCATTAATAAACATACATTGTCCGACCGAAGACAGTGACGATGAAGTCAAAAGTGAATTTACGATAAACTCGAATGGGTTTATGATAAACTACCGCGAAACTACATGAAAATAATTGTAGGTGACGCGAACGCAAAGGTAGGAAGGGAAGAAGTTTATATTCCGACGATTGGCAAAGAAAGTTTGCACGAATATAGTAATGATAATGGGATCCGTCTGATAAACTTTGCCATCTCGAAAAACCTGATAATTAAAAGTACGACGTTTAAACATAAGGATATTCATAAATGTACTTGGACATCACCGGATTCGCAAACACGAAACCAAATCGATCATGTCTTGATACAACACAGCTGGCAAAGCAGTATAATCAATGTACGGTCTTATCGCGGAGCAGAATGTGGGTCGGATCATGAATTAGTAATCGCGAAACTTCGACAAAAACTTAATATAAAAAAGAGAAAAGAAAACCGTTTCGATTTTGAGAATTTTAATTTGGAAAAATTAAAAAATCCATCAATTAGAAACCAATTCGAGCTAGATGTTAAGAATAGGTTTGAAGCTTTAGAGCTTCCTGACGAGGACCACGAGGATATTGACAAGTTATGGGTAGAGATCAGGGATAATATTAAAGCGGTCGGTAACTCGTGCCTAGGAAAAAAGGAAAATAAGAATAACAAACCGTGGTTTGATGACGATTGCTTAAACATGTGCGAAAAAAGAAAAGCCGCTAAATTAAAAGCTCTAAATAATCCTAGCGAAGACTATCTGGAATACTTCCGAATCTCAAAGAACGAAACGACAAAATTGCTCAAAAATAAAAAAGGGAGTATCTTAAAAATAAAATAATTGAAATAGAAACTAATAGAATCGAAAATAACGTAAGAGACATGTACAAAGATATAAACAGATCACGTAAATGTGTAGGGCCCGTAACATTTGGAATTAGGGATGATAATAACAATATTCTGACCGATCCGGTTGACATATTGAATAAATTTATGGACCACTTTGACAATATATTAAATACGGTAAATTATGATATGTGTCCTCCTTCTGAGTACCAGAGTGCTGAACCGTTAATAGAAGGACCAAGTAAAGAGGAAGTTGAAGTAGCTATCGGAAAATTAAAATCATATAAAGCAGCGGGAATCGATAATATTCCTACTGAACTAATTAAGGCATGCGGGGAAGCTGGAGTTTCTAAAATACATCGGTTGGTTAAAAAGATCTGTGGTGAACGAGAAATTACCTGAAGAATGGAAAGAATCTATTCTTATTCCGATTCACAAAAAGGGTCCGAGGACGGATTGTAATAACTATCGAGGAATTTCACTCCTTCCGGTATGTTATAAAATATTCACTTCAATCTTAACCAGTCGAATCACGGAATACGCCGAGGAAATTATCGGAGACTACCAATGCGGATTTAGACGGAATCGTTCGACTATTGATCAAATATTTTCTTTACGTCAAATATTAGAGAAAAAATTGGAATATAACAGTATTGTTCACCAGCTGTATATAGATTTTAAAAAGGCTTACGATTCTATTGACCTCCAGAAACTGTATAATATTCTAATCGAGCAGGGGATTCCAAAAAAACTAATAAATCTAATCAGGATGTGCTTGACGGAGACACTCAATAAAGTTAGAATCGGTAATAATTTGTCCGAAAAATTTGAGGTTCGTTCGGGCTTAAAACAGGGGGATTCCCTTTCGCCTGTCCTGTTCAATTTGGCATTAGAACATGACATTAGGGAGGTAATGCGAACCGAGAAAGGGTTGGATCTGGGCGGGACAACATCCGTGCTGGGCTATGCTGATGATCTGGTATTGTTAAGCGAAGACGTTGAAACTATAAAACTAAATACGACAACGTTAATGAAAGCCGGGAAAGAACCAGGACTCGAAATAAACGTGGATAAAACAAAATATATGGTTAGCTGCAAAAATGGTGATACTACCGGTGATATCGATATAGATGGTAATATGTTTGAACAGGTAGATAAATTTAGGTATCTAGGTTCAACGATAACTAGAAAAAACGAAATTGAAGAAGAGATTAAGGTTAGACTGAAGGCGGGAAATGCTTGTTATTTTTCTGTGACAAAACTACTTAGGTCGCGCCTCTTGTCCCGGAACTTAAAAATTAGAATCTATAAAACAATTATCTTGCCTACAGTTCTTTATGGATGCGAAACTTGGCCGCTTACATTAAGGGATGAGCAGCGTCTTAAGGTTTTTGAAAATAAAGTATTGCGTAGAATATTCGGACCGAAGAAGGATGAGTTAACCGGAGAGTTCAGACGGTTACACAACGCCGAATTGCGTGAGCTGTATCCGGGTAATATAATTGAGGTAATTTCATCGCGGCGAATCAAATGGGCTTGTAAAGTGGTTGGGCTTAGTAACGAGAGAATTCCTAAAAGGTTAATATTTGCTGTGCCGAATGGTAAGCGTCCGAGGGGTAGACCGAAGCGAAGGTGGGAAGATTGCATTAAAGCCGATCTGAAGGGACTGGGTTTGGACGGCGAACGGTGGAGGGAGATGTGTAACAAGCGATTGGTGGTGTGGGCATCGAAACTTCGGGTTCGCTAAGCCTTATTATTATTATTATTATTAATAATATAGACTACATCGAGTTATGTTTTTAATATACTGAGTCTACAGCTGTAATTGAAAGTTAACAGCGAAAGTAATACCTTGTCGTTTTTTCGGCCATTTTAGATTTTTGTGTCATTCATGAAAATTGTCTCTAATTTCAGTGAGAGTCTACTCTTATTATAAGTAATTAAACTAACACTAATTAGTGTGCCTTAAGGCTCATTCCAACCATGTAGTGTATCTATTGTGGTTCAAATTTTTTTATCTTATGAACCCATTGTGGAAACACCCTTTGAAATGTGGCACACCTTTAGCTACCATATGTTAGTATAACAAATATTTTTAATTAAAATCAAAAGTTTTTTTTCAAAATTCAATAATAAAGGTTTTGGTTTTCTTGAAAAAATATTATATTATGTATGCCGTATATCTAAAGAAATGGCATAAAAAAACGAAACATATGACGCTAGTTTCGGCTTTCTATGTCAAATAGCTCTTGAGAAATAATCCAAAACCTATTCAAAATACAAACCGTTTTTTGAGTTTTTTTATTATTTAAAAAATGTATAACTCAAAAACCATTAAGTCCAAAAAATCTATTTTATTTTTCATTTATGTTATATAATTGCATTCAACAAATAACCAAAATAAATATCAAAATCCAAGAACCTCTGGGTCTGACGCTGGTTGATTTGACATGGAATAACCCTATTGTATGACGTATTATATGATGTTATATATATATATATATATATATATATATTTATATATATATATATTATATATATATATATATATATATATATATATAATTAATCTGCCAATATATAGCTACAACCTTCTATGTCTCTCTTATTTATTTTATCTATTAATTAAAAACCTTTCTAATTATGACTATTCGCTTGCTAATTATGCTATTGGTATAGTTCTTGAAGAGGAAAGCTAATATTAAAATTTTATTAGAACACTGGTTGACGACGAAGCTGCAAAAAATAATTTAGCAGAGCAAATATACTGAACTACAAATAACAAAATATTACATTTATGTGCAAAGAACATCAAATCATTTAGGAAAATGATTAGGAGAATTACCTCTTATAATTTATATATATAAATATGAACCATATTGAATTAACCCTTTACAAATTTTATCCTTTAACAAACAACTTTTCATTGCTAGAAAAATTCAATGACTTTAATATTTGATGATTATAAATTTAATAAAAGATTGGCATTGAGCTATGAATTATTTTATTATTGAGTTCCTCAGAATATATATACTTATAATGAGCACTTTACTTGAAGTTGATGTGGAATATTGACTTCAATGGCTGATGGTTGATGAACATCGTTGATGAACTGGGTGTTGACGGTTTCAATTTTCTGCTAAAGGCGAATCGTCTTGAACCCTCACTAGTCCGGTCTTCTCATATGTGAGGCGGCACATTCTATAGAGACACCCAAGAAGCTGAGTGACTTTTATGAAAAGTGGTCGGATTATATGTATGATTTATAAACAGAACGCCGCTGAGCTTGATGTTTTTATGAAGGCTAGTATCATAAAATTTACGAATCCAAAATAAATTTTTATTATGATATAGTGTAGATCTAGCCTAATGCAAACATTTCGCTGTACAATCTGCCTTCATATACTTTTTATTTGTTCAATTTAAAATATTATCAATTTAGCATACATCTATGCATACATTTTTAACAACAGTAATATTAAGTGATATAGCCAAGCTATCGATTTGAATGAAAAACTACCACAAAGACAAAAAAGAAATATGTTCTTTTAAACAATAGATTAAAAATAAAACGGGTTTTACATCTCTTGTTTCGACTTTTATCGAATCTGGCGGTATAGTAATTTGAAATTAAATGACTCTCAATTTAAAGGTTGAGATAATTCATTGAGATCGGAAATTCATTAGTTCGTTCGTTAAGTCATCGATGTACTAATGAACAAGTTCCTAAACTCGGCGCTGATATCATTGACAAACATCGGGAATCCATCAATGATTTAGCTCTGAGTTAATAACTTTCTCAATCTCACTTATACAATTCATGCATACATTCATACATAAATATGTGTTAAAAATAACAAGTGTTGCGATAAAGATTTTAAGCAGCCACAATGAAACGGAACAAGAGATATGTCTTGCAAAAATATATCATGAAACTTGTTCCATGAGCTAAGTTTTATGAAACCAATAACTCAACTAGAAAATATAAAAGAGAACTCCTAGGACAGAGGACGATAAACCCAGGAACACGTAGTCTTGTAATTTAGTAAGACCAATGTCTTTCAGGTGCGCTCAAATATTTTATTGACCTAAGAAGTCTTACATTGCCAATATCGATGTCTTCATACAAAATAAATAAATAAAAAAATTCGATTCGAACCAATAGACCAATAAACCGAGCTGAATGACATGAATATTTGATTTTTAAAACGGCAATACATTTTACCTATTTCATCGAACTTTATTCAGAGAATTATTTCGTTCTATAAGTAGTCCTGTTGAAATTAATGTTTATAAATGGATTACCTAATAGCTTTAAGAATGACATTGTATTATAGCGATACCACACAAAAGGAATTTCTAAAAAAACTGCATAGTGGAGTAAAATTCCAAGTGACCATAATAGGTACAGAAATGTTTAGCATAATTTTTTTTTATTATTTATTTAGAAATGTAGCAATCTATCACATGGACAATGGTTATAGTGATATATGACACATTCATACTATATATACAGAAAATATAAAATTAACAAAAGTATAATAATAATCAAAAACTATGTACAATAAAAAAGTAAAATAATCTAAAGATAAGTAAATTAAAAAACATAAAAACAAAGTCATGTTTAGTATAATAGATAAGCAAAGATATAATTTGGTGTAAATATTCAAGGAAAAACGAAATTATTATGAATATTAACATAATAATAATAACAATATTTTAATTTTAAAAAACTTTACCTCTACAACAAATATCTTGGGATCAGTATCATACAGGGAAGATACTGTTTCTTGATCAATGGTTGGACAAGGAGGTGATTTGACTGAGATTTAATTTTTAGGTGATGATCTATATGGTTGGTTCGACGTTGTTGAATTTAATAAATATGATGTTTGACTGCATATCCTGACCATTCATTCTTACAATTTAAACAATCAACTACATATATAAGAAATTTAATTTCTAATTTTACCTGAATTAAGAAAGATTTTCTGAAAATAAAACTATTTATTTATTTATTTGATGTTTTGTTGCCTCTACCCTGTAGGGTCATTGGCAACACCTTTGAATTACACTCTGTTGTGGAGTTTTATCATTTTTAAAAACCTTATAGTTTTTTTAACTGCACTTTCACTGTCTTGTAGGTTTTCTTTTAGACTCTGTGACATGTCTAACTTTTTTCTTGTATGTTCCAATGTAGGGCAGTCTTGAATAATGTGCTTTACTGTTGTTTGGACATTGCAGCTCTGGCGAGAACTCACAATGTCCAATTCGCAGTCTGCAAAGGGCTGTCTCCTCTTTTCAAGATGATCGGTGAGAGGATTCCCATTTTAAACAGTGGGGTTTTATTTCTTTTAATTTCGATTCTCCTTGTTCCTACTTGTTTTGCCACATGTTCCACACATTCTCCTTAATTTTTAACATAATCCTCTAGAAGGATTTCATTAATTGTTTCCGCGGATGTTGTGTTTGGGGCTTTTTTGCCATGTTGGCTGCTTGATCGGCTTGTTCATTACAGATGATCCCGCAATGCGAAGGGACTCAAATGAACACTACTTCTTTAACACTCTCCCTTAGTAGCACCCAAACGTTTCTTACCTCTTTTGCGTGGGTGGTTTTGGGCCTGTTATGTTCAATAGCTAGTAATGAAGTCATAGAGTCCGTCATCACTGCCCAGTTGGTAAAACTAGTAATTTGCTTTATACGGAAAGTTAGGTGAGATATTTTAGAAGTTTTTGTGAATAATATTTGTTTTTTACAAAGCTAATGATCGATGTATTATTTTTTACATATTTTCTCTGTATATTTCTTTCTAATTATTGTCGCAGGAAACGTCGCTCCACTATGCGGTCAGTCTAATATAACAAAACATATGATCCTCTTGGACAAGAATAAATATTCGATATGAGCAAAATTAATAAACATGCAGGTCTTTTTTAATCTTTGAATTCAACCACTCTTTAACGCAAATAAATCATTTAAATCAAACCATGTTCAATAAAATAGTTCTTTTTCTGTATTAAAATAAAAATAATATGAAATTTATGCAAGATATTATGAATCGATTTTCATATTATTAAAAAAAAAGATAAATGATAGACAAATCATGACTGCGGACCGAATCGTCCCTCCAATACGAAGTTCATATATAACTTTTTTTTGTTTTTTAAGTTTTATAGCAATTCGTTTCTGCCTTTTTATATAATCTTATTTTCAATGTATCGACAGCCACAGCGCAAAATCTTCTTTGAACAAAAACTGAAAATTTTTATGAGAAGAAAAATTGCGTAATTGTTGTTCTATGATCATTATATTTTTGGTACGATTTTGTTTTGGAGGACTAAGACAAAAATGTGATGCTACGGTTTTGGTGGTTTTACTGTCAAATAATCTTTTAGAGCCATTACTTCCAACTTACAACTTTTTAGATACTTTGAAAAAGTAGCGTTACTTAGGTAAAATAAATCAAATTTATTGAATTAAAACACATAACTTTGTTAATAATGACCAAATCGTGACAGGAATAAAGTTAGTTTCCAAAATGTGGAGAAACGATATTATGGATGAAAATTTGTAAAACATTTGACTGGAAAGCAAGTATTTAATAACACATATTATTCACTTTTTGTCTCTCTCTCGGTAAGTTCTAAGTTACCTGATGATGTGTAGATCACTCCGTATCTTTAACTTCTTGAGATTTCAAAGATTCATTGGTTTGAAAAGACCCACATACAATGAAACTAAAATTATTTTTTCGTTCCGTGTTAAATTTTCCAAATAATGAAATCAATTCTGTATTAATCAGAATATCTCACTTATCATACAGTTTCCGAACCTATATCGTTCTAATAACATGGCGGACGTTTTTATGATGTAATTTTATGTAAACTCTTAATTGAGTTACTGTCTTCATTTTGTGTATGCTGACACTGAATTTTATGTATTTTTCTTGTTTAGGAAATGAGTTCCTACAAAAAATTGTATCTTATTATTAGTATGTATAAATAAAATAAAGGTTTGGTCTGTACATTGAATAGAATCAATCCATTTCATGATATCTTTCCGTTTCATAAATTAAAGACACCAAATCCACTTTTAAAATTTTTTTGTCTGTATGTCCGCATTGTTCAACTAAATTATGTCAGAGATAAACTCAGCAATGGCTAACGGTAGCCTTTTGAAATTTTGATATTATATTTAAATTTGCTTGACTTAGAACACAGGCGTTAAATGAAAACAAAAGAACCAAAGTTATGAATTTTTTAGTAATTTGTCTAGAGATTATGCAGTTAGTTACATACACCGATTCTCATTCCAACCCACTCTGCCGCGAGCTACATTTAAAAGTTGTACTATGCAACTGATGGAAAAAATGATCACAACTCAACAGGAAAAAACCGAAATACCGAACATCTGTAACGCGTTGTAACTTAAAACACGGGTAAAACATATTTTTCAACTTTGTCCGATCTTCCCGTTCAAGGTGTCATTCGAATCAACTTCTCGAGCCTAACAATTGTTGTACACATTTTTAGGATTAATGAAAAGGATGAGCCGGAAACAGGAGAAAAAAATCCCAAAAATTTCACCCCGCCAAAAATGTTACACGGATGTAGGTGACTCAATATCCAATGTTATTTCGGTTATTTTACCAGCGATAAACTCAGCAATGGCTAACGGTTTTTTTTTTTTAATTTTTTACATTACATTTAGTTTTGTTTGACTTAAAACAGGCTTTGAGTACAAAAAAAATATTGAGCAGAACCAAAGTTTGAATTCTTGAGTGATTTGTCTAGAGATCCCGGTTCAGAACCCAGCCGTAAAAACCAAAATCCCAAACTTCCGCCTAAGCACCAACACGCTGGTTTTATACATTATAGACCCGCCAACGATGGGTACATCAGCTAGTGTTTAATAAATCATAGATTCGTTTGTAGTATGCCGTACTGCTCTAAAGTTCTGTGGCATTCCTCATGATATCTATTTACCTTAATTAAGAAAAAACTGAAGGTAATATATTAGTGGTCAGGTCAGATTTCGATATCCTCAGCATAGGAAGGATATTCATTGAGGATATTGGATATAGCCGAGAGTGTAGCTAAAGCAGTGATTGGAGGTAATGGATATGTTAGAATGGAGATGGGGAGTCTGATGAGTGATGATCGTCTCGCTCTACTCCTGCGATTGAATTTCTATCTCAGGACTCGGTTTGCAGCACTCTACCTGCCCGGCTCTTTCCTTCTTCCCTTCTAATAGCATTCCTTTCCTGGCTATTTCGCTGAATCTACCAGGCTTTATCCATTAATATTTTAAGTTCCTTTTGAATTTTATGTTTTAAGTATCTTGAGCAGAATTATATCTTTATGAAATATAAGTCGTAATTTATGCTTTGCAATAATTTATTGGAAAATCATTCAAATTTTCGTCTATTCCGGTATCTTGAAAGATACAATACGATCTTAAAAAAGCCATCTGAAAAATATAAAAATGCTCTCAGAAAACTTGCTGGTAGGCACTGATCCATTAATAATTTCAATTTCAACATTATAGAAGAATTATAACAAGCCAAAAAATATATATATAAGATAGACAAAACCTACTTACATATAGACTTGCTAACCTAGCCCAGTTCTCAGAGAATATGAGCAATCCGCCAAAGGACGCAGAGGAGTTGCCGACAATGAAAAAATAAATTTTATATATTAAATTATTTTATAGTATTATTATTTTCATAAATTATTACACCATACAATAATTAACGATAATTAATATTATTATTACTATAAAAAAATCTGGTGCGCGCAACACAAACCTCACTTACCGCTCTACTTTGATTACAAATTATTTTCCGACAATATTGAGCTATTTTAATGGAGCTACAGCTTAAAGCTAAAAATAACAAAATTCCTATTTATTATATCGACGGTAGGCAATAAAATCTCGTTACTTTATCTGATTTTGAAAATCACATGACTCCAGTCTCTGAGCTATATATATATATATATATGCCTAGGGCGATTTTAATGTAGATCTGTATATTCAACCTTCAATTGATTATGAATTGTACGCCTACTAGTTATTAAACTGTTATTTTCCATTGTAAAGTTTATTAAAATGGAATTAAGAGATTTTCATTTTCCGCCAATGATAGGACAAAAGTTGTCATACTAATTGTAAGTGGATAATATTAGGATTTCACAAAGCGAAAATTCATCAAATTATTAACTAATTTAATTTTCTAAAAGCTCACATGACTATTTTCTGGAATAAATGGACGTTGATAACTAATTATTTAAATATAACATTATATCTAAATTAATCAAACTGCATAAATTGTATTTAAGGTTTTAAACATATGATTTATACATGCATGAAATATTTTTATATTTTATTTCTTCTTTCACACATGTTTAATGAATAATTTCAAAAGTTTTTCAAAGAACCTCATTGCCTGTATTACGTGGATTTGAAATATTTTGCTTTCTCACTACCGTTTATCCGATTTTCATTAAATTTTCAGGAATTGTCCGGGTTGGTTTCTAAATGGTCTGATATCAATTTTATTGAATTCTAATACTTCTGCTTACGCCCGCGCAAACACATTTTTGTAGATATGCCAATATTTCAGAAACTGCTCGTTTGATTTGGCTCAAAGCTGGATAAAACGTTGGTATTTGTGAAAAAATAATGTAGGGTCAATTTTATTGAATTCTGTCAATTGTTTTCTCATATACACGCGCAAACGTGTTTTTCTTCATACCTCTATATCTATAAAACCGCAAGTTTGATTTGGCTCCAATTTTGAGGGTATTTAGGGATTGGTAAAGGTAGAATGAAATAATCATTGATTTCATCAAATTCTATCTACTACACCAAAAAAAAAAATACTTCCGCTTTTAGATCAGGAAATGTGTTATTTGATATGCCAATAGTTTGAAAACGGTGCATTCGATTTGAACCAAACTTGGAGGGAATCTGAAGAACAGTATAGAAATTATTTGGTATCAATTTAATTGAATTCCATTTAATAATTATAAATAATTGTTAACAATATAATGGCTGTGAAATGTTGAAGGCACTGATCATATAGAGTGGGAGTTAGGTTTAGGTCATTACAATATTGTGATGAGGTTATAAAAATTTAAGTTTTATTCAAAAAATTGATTGATACTGTATTGTCTGGTCGATTCAAAACGTTACTGGCATGATACTTCTGCTGTTACTTAGATTTCGTGTAATTTTCAGTAATTTTTACTCTGAATTTCTAAACAAAAAAACGTGATTGTGTTTATTTCCATTGAATTATTTGGATAACGATTTGGTACCAACATCCTTGGGTTTTGTTTTTGTTTTTTCTTTACAGGTTAATTGGAATTTGACGCGGATTCGTATTTTGGTAATGAATTATTGGAATAACACTCGGTACGAATTTCTTTGGATTTTATAATTTGTTTTTCTACAGTTACTTGGTACTTAACCTGGCTTTGTCTTTTGATATTGAACTATTGCAATGACGAATAGGTATCAGACGCTTTTTATTGAACTAAATTTTGTGGGTTTTAAATTTTGTTTTGAAACATTCTCTGCATATTTTTGTGAGATTTTTTAAATATTTTCTACGGATTGATAAAAGTGTCTAAAAATACGTCCAATTTAAGCTAATACAAATAAAAGGTAATTGGAAATTTCAAAACAACTCCATCCGTTCAATTTTATGAAATTAAATTTGGAACCCCCCGCCATAATACAAAATCCATAAAAAAAATTTTAACTATACACCCGTCGTTGACGGGTTCATCAACTAGTATTTTATATATATATATATATATATATAGTAAGAGAAAGTAAAACAAGATATTTAATTTACTCTATGTTGTCGTAAAACTTATTTTACAGATATATAAACATGCAGATACAGTCCATGGTGTATATCACTTTGTATCACAATTTTAATATATGTCTAAAACTTCGTGAACGGGTGCATCTTAAGGTAACCTACAATTTTTTTATCTAAGAATATTCTCAGAAAATTAATTTAATGCGAGAATAAAAACTCATAAATACTAATTTTCTTTCCACTTGATTCGTAAGATAATTTGATCACGAAATCGTTACAAAAGGTTACCTCCAAAAATATTAGGATGTTTGGCCTACATACCCTCATTATTTTGACATGTTGGGGTTGGAGGTTACACCAAACGCCCCAATATTTTGGTAGGCCACCTTTTTTTTCTCGATCTTGATGATGATCAAATTATCTTACGATTCAATTGGAAAGCAAATGGGCGCTAGTTGATTTTTTAGAACCAAATTAAATAGACAAAGCCTGCCGTTCACCAAATTGATAAAGCCCCAATTCCGAGAGTTTTTGTAAATCAAATAGTTGTATTTTACGATATGATGAAGCTATTCACGAAGTTTTAGATGCGGTTAATAATTTCCTGAAATGGGTTTGTACGATGGACTAATATAAAGAAATAACCAACTGATGTCAACAAACATTATTATTGATTTAAGATTTGAATTGTTTCTGAGAACGAATTGTTTGAACTTTTGATATCAATTTGAAAATTAATATCGTGGCCCTCGGGTAAACTGAGTGCTTCCTAGTAATTTAATTTCTGTTCAGAATTATCGTGATGAAGGATCAACTGCTTCTCAAAATCGAATATATTCTAAAGTGCAATGTATGTTTTGTCGGAAATCCAACAAAAATTTTGCATTGGTAAATCCTATTATCATGGATTTTGATTGTTATGGCAATGTAAGAGATAGTCAGTGTAGACAATTTATTTGTTAATTAAATTTTTATTCAGTTTTGTAACTATTTTGGACATGAAAACGTCTTTAGGCAGGTTTAGTGATTAGTGAATGTAAATGAGAGCTCGACTATTTTTCGCATTGAATTAAAATATCTTAGAAAATAAAAAATAGAATATGCATACTGTAAGCGAGGAAGGTGTTCAGCATTCCATCCTCTTTTAATGATGAATAATTCAAAAATTTTAAGTTTTTCTGATAATTCATATTACCTATCTTTTTTACGAGGAGTATAGTTAACTCACATTTCCCTACAAGTTAGGCACGAAAAGAATATTAGTTTCCATGGTTTTCAACAAAGTATAAATATAAAAGTATTTCTAGTTAACTTATTTTTGCAATTTGTTACATATGATTAATGTTTATTTTAGAGGTCTTGTTGAGTTCTAAAAATATTTTTTATTGAGTAATTTTTTGGTATGAATAAAATAAGTTCGAAAATAAGTCATTTCTTCATAATTTCTAAAATTTCGTATTTTCATAGGATAAGTTATAATTCAACGCATGCTGGAATTCCGTTTTTCCTTTGGAAAAGTATTCTGTTCAAACGACCGCTAAGGTCTTACTATAATCAAAATGTTCCATGTACCTTGTGCTAGCCATTTAATATCAGTTGCGGTAACCAGCGGGTCGGGTAATTATCTGGAAAATTCAGTCAAGAAATCTCAAAGAAAAACAGGGTTGATAGAAATGCTATCTATTAATTTATAAATTAATACATAATATAATTTATTCCTTTTCCTAATAGAAAACTGGCAGGAAAGTATAGAAACAAATAAACGGAAGGAAATTGTGGAGTAACAGAATAAACGGAAATTCATTTAATTTAAATAATTTTTTTAAAATAAATATTGATATTGCTTTAAGCTCACTAGGGTGTATTTGCTTTAATTCTCATTTACTTGTGGAATTATTTGCTCTGCTACTTTCATAACAGTTTTTTTCGAGTCTATCTATGCCCTCCTGATAGTAATATGGGTAATACATTTCTATAATTTATTTAGAAAATAAACTTATATTATATATTTTCATTTTAACAACTTATTACACATTAAATTACGGCTTAATATATATATTATGAATCATAAAAAAATTAAAAATAATAATAACGATTTTTTTAGCAAAATGGTTTTATTCTATTTTAATTCAGAAGAACTAGCATGCTATAAAACATCCCCCTTTTTAGATATCTTGCCTAAATAAAAAGATTCTTAGGATTTTTGTCGTTTTTATGCCTTTTCCGATCACTGTGCGTTGTTCGATTTTCGACAATCTTATTTTTTCCCCTTTAGCCTCTCTAACGCGGAGTCACGTCGAGATACAATTTTGAATAATAGCTCATTGTAAATAATAATTTACCAGAGTAATTTATACTCAATTATAATTGTATATGATGTAAAAGTACTTTGTGAATATAGAACAGAAAATAGTTCATGCACAATTATAATTTTATATGTTGTAAATGTTCTTACTTTTTGAGAATATGAAAAAATATGTTTATTTCGTATTATTAATTCTGCTTTATTGATATTTCACTTGTGGTATTAAGCACACACCTTTGTTTTTTTTTCTTTCTTAAAGTGATGAAAAACTTCAGTGCTGCTAATTAGAAATTTTATATGCTATCTTAATTTCATCTATATTATATTCTGTAAATAGTTTCTGATAGAATTCAGACAGATGTTTTGTCAAAGTTTTGTATCTTGGAAAGTTCAGAATTCATAGGACATCCATCAGAATCAAATTCGTGATGAATAACACCTTCTAAGTTAAAAATATAGAACTCAAAACATGAATTTTTTTTTTCCAAATTGACCCCTTGCAGCAACCGGAAAAGCAGTTTGACCGCGATCTAGCCATTGCTCACGGATATTCAGTTTTCGCCAGTAAACCCTCTTTCACAGGTGACAATCTTCCTGTAAAATCTCACATCATAAGGGTTTTCCAATAAATTTTAACAAATGTCTAGCCTCTTAGCTGATTGTTGAGGATTAAGTTCGTGAGGGACCAGTCTACTGCTATTTTTCACCTTTGGAGAGTGGATGGCAACTAACAGTATCTTTTAATCACTACACTTCCTGGTAAGTTCACAAGTACTTGTGGACGGAATTTACTTAACAGCTTCCCGCAGAACCCCATAAATATCCATTAATTCATTTCCAACGTCGTATCTCCACTGTTATTTTTTTCAAACCAACACCGCTCAGTGCTGTGGTCAAGGACACCTCCCCCTTCATGTTTAATAATTTAACGAGTTGCTTCAGCAACTGAGATTATTTTTTTTTTTCAATATTGCTTTAAAATGACGATAATTTCGTTGGACACAGTCATGTTTCTTCTTTGAAACAAATAACTAAACTGAGGCTGTTTTTGAATAAGTCGAATGGGGTTAAACAACCTTAGAGAATGCTCTAAACGGATCATTAAGTATTGTTGAGTATTAAATAGGATTAAAATATTTAGTCCTTTGAAATCTTGAATTTGATAAAAGGACCATTTTTTTAAACATAGTATTATTTGATAGATTAAAAACTTAATAATAAAATTCAAGGTAATACAAATATTTAAATATCTGTCTATTTTTTTGCTTCCTCACTACCGAAGGTAGGGAAGCATTGTGTTCGTGCGAGAGATTAAATTTTTTTTTTTTGCTCAAATCGAAAATTTTCACTCGCGTTTGACGTTTCAGACATCAAGCATCAAATTTGGTTCGGTGTCTGTCTGTAGTCAAATCGATGTGACGGGCATATCACCTAGTATCGTTCATCCAATCTTCATGAAGTTTTCAGGGATTATGCTGATTGGTGCCTAAACGGTCCCGTATCAATTTTATCAAATTCCATCCAGCACTTCCGCTTACGCACGCGCAAACGTATATTTTTAGATATGCCAATATTTAAGAAAGGGCTCGTTTGATCTGGCTCAAAGATAGATAAAGGTAGTCTTTGGTGAAAAAATAATGTAGTGTCAATTTCATTGAATTTTGTCCACCACTTTCTCTTATATGTGCACTACTAGTCCGCCGTCCGCCATCCGCGCATTTTTTTCCGAAACTACTGGACAAATATTTTCCGAATTTGGATATAAAATCGGAGGTTACCGGAGGATGATCCTCCTTCAACGACATTACTATTCGCCTTCTAGTTTCGAAATGGCGGCCGAAAAACCTGCGTTGCTATAGACTGTTGAGCCTAAACGAATGTACCGATTTTAATGAAACTTCGCTGAAGTCATTTTCTCTATGCCCTTTAAATTTATTTATATATCATACTTCAACGAAAAGAAGTTCAAAAAAAAGTTACGAGGGGTGGTAAAATTAAATTCCGAATAACTCAAGAAGTATACACATTTTTGTCAATATTGTGATAAGATGTTTCAAAGGTATCCGAATTTCCTAAAAAATGAAGAAAGTTTCAGCGAAATCATAGCACTATTAGTAGAGATATCGCGATTGGAATCACCTTTTATTTATTTTTAACTAGGAATTTAATGTTACTTTATATGTATAATTGTTTGGAAATAATATACCATTTTGAAATAATTTGCAGTGGATTTTTTCAAATTAATTATTGTTATATGTATATAAAATCTTACGGGCTGAAGCCCCTCCCCCAAAATTAAATCTGGATCTGGTAGTGTAGATCACTATTATTAGTGCAAAAGGACGTATGTAAAAATTTTCAACTTTAATTATATGTGTATTAAAGGTGACATTTTGTAGTCTGCAACTGATATAAGTAGTCTGCTACTATGGAAAATAGCAGATGACAATAAAATATGAAATTATTCTAATAAAGCATAAAGAAATAATGAGTTTTTATGCACTCTTGTAAAACAATAAATAAATTATAACATAAGACCTTTTGCACTAACAGTATTGAAATTCATGTTCAGTACACATTTTTTTTTTTTAATTAAGCATAATCAAGTATGGAATCTTCAAATACGACACTCTTTTGTTGAATGTTGAAGGGTAACTGTAATCGGCTATTCCGATTCTGCTTCTCTCAGAGATTGTATTCTAATGCGAGTAATTGTATACCTTATAATATACAACGGAAACGGTGAGGAAGCTTTACTGACAGCAGACGTTGGCAGACGTTTTAAATAGGTTTTTTTTATTTTTATATCTGTATTCGATTAGTTCAGACGGTTACACAACGCCGAATTGCGTGAACTGTATCCCGGTAATATAATTGAGGTAATTTCATCGCGGCGAATCAAATGGGCTTGTAAAGTTGTTGGGCTTAGTAACGAGAGAATTCCTAAAAGGTCAATATTTGCTGTGCCGAATGGTAAGCGTCCGAGGGGTAGACCGAAGCGAAGGTAGGAAGATTGTATTAAAGCCGATCTGAAGGGACTGGGTTTGGACGGCGAACGGTGGAGGGAGGTGTGCAATAAGCGATTGGTGGTGTCGGCATCGAACCTTCGGGTTCGCTAAGCCTTTTATTATTATTATTATCTGTATTCGATTCAGGATTTCAGTTTAGGGATAGTTTTTGAAGGCCTGGAAAAAAAATCTCAATTACAGGAACAATAATTCTTTTAGTGTTATTTTTTTCTTCCTAAGTGCTTCGGTTTAGTAGACTTATAAGAGCTATAATTTTAAATACATATTATGATTGTTTAAATATTAAGCTCGGATCATTTACAGAAGCATGTAATTATGAACCAATAAAAAAAAAAAAAAAATCATTTTAAGGACTCTATAGCAAGTTGATTTACGAGAGTGCATGAAAAATGATCACATTCGTCTCTTATAATGGCAAAAACTAAAATAAACTAAAAAATATATATTAATATTAAAATAATGAAAATTAAAAAAAAATCTTGAGTAAACTAAAAATTAACAGAGATCGATACGTTGAAAAACTATGAATAGCAATGTGTCGACTGTTGCAGTTCCTCCAGATATAGTGGACGCTGAAAGTAGCACCGATGTGACCGTCTCGGATGGAGATAACGTGACCCTATCTTGCAGGGCGACCGGGCGGCCTCAACCAAGAATACTCTGGAAGAGGGAGGACTCTTCCGCCATTACCGTATTTTCCTCCACAGCAGGCTTCACCACAGGTAAGTTACCCTGTCTTTCTCAAAATTAACTCAATATACATTTTCTGATTTATGCCTTTTCAAAAATTTCAAATAATAATTAAAAGTTTATCAAATCATCAACAATCATCGTCCTTCTTACGCCTACAACCTTCTCTATTTCAAGTCCTCAGTCCATCCCCTTTCGACATGATTACAATCTTTTGAGTTACTATTTCTAGTAGCAATTTCCTTTATTGCTCGCGCTGTCAATTTCTGGAATTCCCTATCTATCAAAATTCGGCATTCTCCCTTTATATCCACATTCAAAACCCTCCTATTCGAATTCCTATAACAGTCAGATGCTTGATAAGCTTTTGATATTGTACATTTTTATTATATCATTTATCATCAAATGATAGTACTATTCCATACTGAAAACTTCACTAGGGATTTTACAATATCTTCCTACTCTCAATGCTACTGAATCCATCTTTTGTTTGTTTTTTATTATTTTTTATTCTTATAAAAATACATTTATACCTATAGTTACAATAAGATAATGATGTGTTTAGATATTATTCATTATTTAAATACTCTGACATTTTATATTGTCAGATTCTTCTTTCCTTTGTTACAACACAGCTTATTTTAAAGAAGAAATCAATGTATTTTTTATTACTTTATTTTTCAAAAGTGTATAATTATAATTTTTCCTACTGTACATAGTTTTAAATATCTTGTCATAGTTTTAAGTGTTTTGTATATTGATTCATTTTTTTTATTTATTTTGTATATAGCTTGTTTAAGTAATATTTTCTTTAATTTCTCTTATTGTATTATTGTTTTATTTAGGCCAGGTGTAGTCTTTTAATTATGTACTATTTTGTTATTCTAAAGGGATTTTGTCCCAGAATAAAGTTATTTTCTATTTCTGTTTCATTTCAAAAGTAGTTTGATTTTTTTCAAACAGAAATTAGTTCTTATTTATTATTATCGTACACCACATTTTTCTTCGGAAATTGGAAATAGATATTTGTACTGTATCGAAAGTCGTCTATGGAAGGCGGGGTTGCGGTTTCAATCCGTTTTGGAACATCTCAATTCTGCAATTTTTAGATATGTCGTTTGTTTGTTTTTTCTCCGTTAAACCATAAAATTTCGGAAGCGAGGAGATCCCTCATCCATCTCCAAAGCGCGTTTTTGGGGATGCTAGTTGTTTTCATATCTTGTCTTAGTGTATTAGTATGTCTATGTAAGTTATAGTAAACATTTTTGTTAAATGACAACATGTGGTCGTTAACTGTCGGCTTGTTAATATCTTTCTTTATGTAAAGTAATGTTAGTGATTTATCTTAGAGATTTAGTAATAGTCAAATGTTTTTGACTGAAAAGTTCTGTGCATCTGTGAAGCGTAGGCCTTTCTTTTTAGGTAATTGTACTTTTTACATAATTCTGATTTATTGTGCAACAAGTTTCGGAGTGAAGCAAGGTGGAGGAAATTCCAATTATAGTGGAATGTCTAAAGTGTTGAATACATATTATAGGTGTTCAATATTGGTGAAGTCAGTACGTGATGTAACATATGTGATGTAACACGTTTAACTTTTATTTATTCATCTAAACAATATTGAATGAAGTTCTAAATTTACTTTTCTTTGATACATTTTAATCTATTTCCAAAATCATAATACTCTTTCTCTACCGGTACTGAAGCGCACGTCTCGAGATATTCTGAAAATTCATGCAACAAAAGGATATCCTTTGTATACATACCTCCTCTTTTATAACTTCGGGAAGGTAACAAACTTCTGCGAGTCCGTTTTATATTTACATTCATATTATTTATTATTTACAGGTATTCAAAAATTGAAAATATCTTTCTAGAGAAATAATTTTCTCCACAGATAGAATTTTCTCTTTTAGAAGAATAAGGGCTCATTACAAAGGCTGGACGAAGTTGGTCCGTCAGCAAGAAAATAGAGCTGCGGGGGCAGATATAAGAATAAAACCTCAGCTAAAAGAGAGATCCGTTGTTCCATTCCGAAGTTCTACATCGGAATCTCAATCATCTCAGGAATTGACTTATGAAGTTTCAAGCTATAATAATAAATACAAATAAAAAATAATTTATAATTGAAGACCTCTGCGTTATATGACGTAGGATTTTATGTCGTCACAGTTACACTAACTTTTTTTAATTTAAAAAATGATAATAGTTCCCAGAAACGGAATATTTGAATCCTTCCAATTATATTCCCAACAAATTTAACTAATACTGGATCACCAACGGATTTTATCTTATTATATATAATAGTTTTTCTTATTAATACATAACCTAAAATTGGATATAAAAATTATGCCAAATTTCTTTGCAATAAGCAAATTATTTGGCAGCTTCACAGCGTCCCATCACAATCCAGGAAATAGTTCAGTTTAGCAGGTCTCTTGGCCTCCGCCTACGTAATCGTCAAGGTAGGCTGGTGTTTCTAGTGCTTTCTAGTGTTTCTAGTGCTTTTAAGGTTTTCTGTCAGAGGATTTGTGTTGTAAGTTAGTCTTTGGTGAAAGTTATTGTAGTTTTCTTTTGCAGTGTCTAAAATTGTCAAGTCTTTATGTAATCTATCATTTGCGACATAAAATGGTGCGTCAACTATTCTCTTCAAAATTTTGGATTGGAAGAAAGACTGGATTTTTTTAATATTCAAAGTTTTAGCAGAACCCCACAATCCTATGTCATAAGTCCGAATTGCTTTAAATAAAACTTTATAGAGATTTAGTTTGTTAGTCAAAGATAATTTTGAACGTCTGTCAAGTAGCCTAGATAAAATACTGTTTATTTCCATACATTTTTGTCTAATGTGTGTCCACCAAGTTTATCTTTTGCCCAGGTAAAAACCCAAACATTTAATTACATCGGATGCCAGAATTTCAATGTTATTAAAATATATTTCGGGGAAAGGTGTGTGATTAAGGGTGAATACCACGTACACACTTTTTTTTTCATTCATTTTAATTTTCCACCTTTTGGCCCAATCAGCAATATCGTTCATATGGCTTTGAAGAGTGGTGGATGCTCGAATAGAATTTTAATCTGAACTGAGGATTGTGGTATCGCTAGCAAAAGGGTGTCACTGTGTTGCGGTAGGTCAGACATATATATATATATATATATATATATATATATATATAATATATATATATATATATATATTATATATATATATATATATATATATATCTAATATACAGATCTAATGCCAGTATATATAATAGGGTATATAATGTATACAATGTATATAACAGAAGCAAACAAGTTCAGGGGTAAAACCTATTGGATTGTAAAGAAATTAATGCAGGTTTATCGTTTTAAAATAATACAAATAAAATATGTAATATTAAACTATATTTATTAATCAAAATTCTGAATTCTATGATTGAAGATTACAAAATCTGAAAATGCATTTACAAACTCATTTTGAGCAATACAGATTTTACATTTAAAAAGTGACCCAAGTGTACAAAAAATGATGTATGGGTGGAAAGAGGTCTTGAAAGTAGGGCAGTGGAATGTGTTGTTAGTGGGCGGTTAATTGAAATTTTAAGCTTTTACTTTTGATATACAGGGTGTACCGTAGGTAGAGGGAAATTTTTATAGGAGCGAGATAACAGACCTTAAGATTTTCAAAAAAGCTCATATAATCAATGGGCCGAATCAATCAGAAGAAAAGTAACAAATCCAAGCTTTTAATCTTTTTAAAATGGTTCGTGTTTTTTGTTAAATCGAAAGGAATTGAAGAAATATTGAATGTAATTAATTAAATATTGCTTCATTATACACTAGATTTACCTTAAACGAAAATGGAGTTTATTATTGTTAAAACCATTCAAAGATGACCATTTTTTGAGCGGCTAAACTAAGCTAAGTTTTGTTTTTAAAATAATTAAGAGTTATTCCTGGTTTCTTTTTATCATCAACAAACAATATTACAGATAACCCATTTTAACAAAAACTTCTTCGTTCGATAAGCTTAAAATGCGTATTAACTAACTTGAGGTTTATTCGGAAAAAGTTTGAGATTGGGCTCAAGTTGTACAAAATATGTTATATATTTTATCCTGTCTCAGTAGAAATGATCTCAGCCTAAACACACATTTCATTTATTAAAAAAAATAATTTGAAAAATACTGATTTTTCAATTATATTCCTGGTAAATAGGTAATAAGATTTTAGTCGGAGGCTTGAGGAAAACCATAATGTCTTCTATAAAGTTCTCAAAGGAATGAAGAGGGCGCGACCGACTTCTCTGAAAGGAATTAAAGATTGGAATGGGGATATCTTCT
This sequence comes from Nezara viridula, assembly GCA_928085145.1. Taxonomy (NCBI): domain Eukaryota; kingdom Metazoa; phylum Arthropoda; class Insecta; order Hemiptera; family Pentatomidae; genus Nezara; species Nezara viridula. The sequence continues at coordinate 144,330,896 of OV725079.1, read as the reverse complement.
AGCGTGACGAATTCATCATGGAAAGCTGGAAGAAGTTATTGAATTTTTGATTTGATTGCAATGGTTCATTATTGAAAATAATAAATCAAAATAAGTAGACTAGAGCCGACTTCCGTCATATGAAGATTGCCAAGCGTGACGACTCTGTTTTATTTATACTCTCAAAATAAAGTACAAAGCGCGCCTAAAGAAATTTTTACTTCAAAACATATATAAACTTTGAGACAACAAAAGAGACGTGAGGCAGCCCGTAGACGCTTCAGACGAACTCGACTAGCAGATGACTATCAAGTCTATAGGGTACTCCGTAACTTGACACAAACAACGATCAGGAAAGCGAAATCAAACTTCTTTCACGAAACTCTCGCTTCTGCTCCTGATTCTAAATCAATATGGCTAACCCTTCGTAAACTCTCTCTTTGTAAATCCTCTTCCTCACCGTTCTACCCGGTATCACCCGATGAACTAAATTCCTACTTTATATCTTCCACCACCAGCAACAGTTCACCCACCTCTCACCAGTTTTCCTTATCACCCTCATTTAACAGTGATAATTTCTATTTCTCCAACATCTCACCGACCGACCTTATTTCCTCTATAATGAAATCACACACAAACTCCATCGGACTTGATGGGATACCAGTCAAACTATTAAAATTATGCCTTCCCGAAGTCGTTCCAGTTCTCCTTTTCATCTATAATTTTTCCCTCCAGAACTCAGTTTTTCCAACTGCTTGGAAAAAAGCATTAGTCAGACCTATCAACAAAATTCCCAATCCTACCTATCCTAAAGACTACCGCCCAATCTCCATTCTTTCTAACCTTTCTAAACCTCTGGAAAGAATAGCTCAATCCCAAATCTCTAAATTCCTTGAAAACTCAAAACTACTCGATCCTCTCCAATTTGGTTTCCGACCTGGCTTCTCCACACAATCCGCCCTACTAAAAATTAAAAATGACTTACATACCGCAATGGACGAAAAAATGTTAACTGTATTAATACTTCTCGACTTTTCCAAAGCTTTTGACTCCTTAGACCACTCTATACTCTATTGCCCTCAACCCCATATTGCCCTCATCTCCCGTAAGTCAATAGGTACCCTTAAGCAATTTCATCGCTCCCGCCACCTACTCCTACAACCCATCCGCAAACTCTTTGTATCCTCTCTCATTTTCCCCCATTTTGACTACGGCTGTGTGGTGTACGGAGGCATCCCGATGGTACTCGAGGATAGATTGAAGCGACTCATGAATACGTGTTTAAGATTTGTCTTCGGTGCATCAAAGCGATCTCATGTGTCCCACCTTTACGACGAGTTAAAGTGGCTCTTCCCTTCTTTCCGCAGACAATATTTCCTCGGATCTTTCCTATTCCAAACAATCAACACTAGACACCCTTCTTACATCTACAGTCTCCTACAGTTTAAACCCGTGGTCCACTCCCAGAAAACAAGATCCCGTGTTTCCGACCTTTATATCCCTTCCCATAGAACTAAGACGTTTGAATATTCCTTTATTTCCCGATCCACAGCCTTCTGGAATTCCTTGCCATCTGAAATCCGTCATGCCTCTTCCTTGTCCTCATTTAAATATCATCTTTACCAATTCCTTCTCACATCCCAAAATGACGTGATACAATAAAATAAATATTGTGAAACAGATTTTGACTGAGGTGAATGATTGATAAAATTTATTGTCTTAATTTTAAAAATCAACCCATGCTTATTTTATTTTATTTTTATTTTCATTTAAATAATGTTGTTTTTTTTATTTCGTTTTTTCTCAAAATTTTATTTTATTTTTACTTGTTTTAATTTAATTTCACTGAAGATACTGTATATATTCTTTAATATTGATTAATGTAATTTTTGGCCAGATGTAGTTTTAATTTTTTTGTTCATATCTGTTATTCATAAGGGACCTTGTCCCAGAATAAAGTTTACTTTCTATCTATCTATCTATCTAAACTAATAGAGGAGTCTGTAAGTCTTAGTCCACTTTGGTTCTGCATGGCGGTCAACCCTTTAACTCATGAATCAATTGTTATTATCTTGTTGTATCAGAACTTGCTAAGGGACGTTATGGTTCAACACTAGCCGCTGAATGTCCTTCAATACTTTTTGGCACTTTCTCCATCAAGCAGCCTAGTGATCATCGGGCAGACCTAAATGACTCGTGAATTGCTTTCTGGATCAAGGCAGATACATCTTCGCGTGCCTGGACCGTCTTACTTTGTCACCTAGTGCTTCTACTACATCGATTCGAACTTTTTCACTGATATAATTCACTTTAGTCTTATTCAAAGATAAGCCTTTAATCGTGGCTTATACATGGTCATTAAATCAGATATACTAACAATACAACAAAATGGGACGGTTACAAGAATTAAAATATGATTTACTGACGATGACAATACTTAAACAGTGGTTAGAGAAACATTAAAAGAGCTCCACGAGAAACTGAAACAACTTTACAGCTTAAAAGATGATAAGGTCCGAAAGCTATGCTACTAAGGGCAGCCAGAATAGAAATTTCTTAAATTAAGTCTTAATCTCTGAGTAGTAATTCTATTCACTCAGTGATATCAAGAAGGGAAACGCTCTCCATTTACTGAGGAACTGTAAAACTCTGAAATTATAAAAGTTAATAAAAATCATGCCTTCATTTATGAATCAGAGAAGCGAACAATATTACGTAATTTTAAGCAACTGTTGAATTATTTTTTCTATTACCATCTCAAACAAAGAATATATTTAGGAGAAGAATAGTTGGGGTGGTCAGTCAAAAAAGAAGGCAAAAATAAATGATAATATTTATTTTTACATATGCCGACGTTTCGACCTGAAGTTCAGGCCATCATCAGGGCTGACTGCTATAAGGTGCAATCTGTGTAGATAGATTCATAATTGGTAAATGGTTGATTGTCGTGGATAATGAAGAGAAGAATAGTTGATAAATAAATATTATCATTTATTTTTGCCTCCTTTTTTGACTGACCATCCCAACTATTCTTCTCTTCATTATCCACGACAGTCAACCATTTACCAATTATGAAAGAATATATTTATAAAACAATCCTAACCTTCTTTCAATTTCAAGAAAACTCAACAAATCTGACTAGCTGAAATAAAAAATTATTAAAAAAACTTCAACACTAAAATATAAACATAAAAAAAAAAACGAAACATGTTCTACTCTAAATTAGTATATCGACAGCCACACTGCAAAAGTCTGACGAAAAAAATGGGTAATTTTTGTTCTATGAGCATTATATTTTTGGTTCAGTTTTGTTCAGGAGGTCTACGACAAAAATGTAATACAGGTATTAGATCGTTTTACTGTAAAATAATCTTTTAGAGCCACTAGTTCCAACTTATAGCTTTTTAGATAATTTAAAAAACAAGCATTAGTTAGGTACAAGCAATTAAATTTATCTTGAATATTTAATGGTTGACCGTTGCATTATAAAGGAAGGAGATGTTACGGGGTTGCGGTCATAAAAAGGCTAAATAGTGATAAAACTATTTTATTGAAAGCCAACGTTCCGACCCGACTTTGCAGGTCTTCATGAGGGAGGTGTGTTCCTCTAGGAGTTTCACTTAGAACTGAATTAGATTAAATTTATCACTCATAGCTATATAATTTATCACATATAACTGAAGTAACACACATAACTATTGTTGCCCAAAATCGGTCCAAAAAGGCCGCATATCTGTAGCAAGACCAAGACCACGAACTTTTAAAAAAATCGATTTTTTACATATAAAAGTTAAGGCAAAATAGTTGCTCATGCTCGATAACTTTAGTTACTATTGGGCAACACTACACATAACTTTGTTAATAATGATTAAATCGTCACAGAAATGAAGTTAGTTTCCAAAATTTCCAAACGATATTATAAATAAAAATGTGTATAAGATTGTCTGGAAAGCGAGTATTTGATCACAGATTATTTACTTTTTTTTTCTTGCAATAGGGATGGTGGAGTTCATGAGTCTCATTTTGGAGTAGTCATGAAAATTCCGTTATAAACGTACTTAACTTGATATGGAAATGGTTTGATTCACGAATTCTCGGTAAGTTCTAGGTTACCTGCTGATTCTAGGCAATCACTTCGGATCTGAGCTTCTTGTGATTTCGAAGATTCATTGGTATTAAAAGATCCACATACAGTGAAACTAAAATTCTATTTTCGTCCCATGTTAAGTTTTTCAAACTATAAAATTAAATATGTATTATTCAGAATATCTGACTTATCACTCTTCCTTGCCTCGTCTGGTTCCATAGTAAGCAGCGCCGGCCTCAAAGCTGGAGAACCCGGACATTTGCCCAGAGGTGCCGGATTGGAAGTTCCCGCCGCTTATTAAAAGTAAAAAAAAAATACAAAACGTATGAGAACAAAATATTTTAGACTAATAATAAAGCTAACTGATCCTGATACTAACGTAGGCTTTGCATAAAACGCTTTATACAATTTATATTTACATGACCATCTTTCATTGAGCATTACATTACGTATTTTCGGTAACGACAAAATCTCCATCACTTTCACTATAACCCAAAGATGTCCAGATGGAGGTTTCATGGCGCAAGTTGCGCCATTAAAACGTTTGTGGGGGGCATAACTTGAAATGTTTTTTGAAGGGGGCAAATTTTAACGGAATTTTGAGTTTTCGGACTAAGGGACATGTAGAAAACAGGGAACAGATCGCAGTAAGTATAATTATATCTGATCTAAGATGTTTCTACTTCTACCTTAGCTTACTCTGAAGAAAAGGTGAGTAATAAAATATCTTGAGAGGAGGGAAATGGTAGGTTCTTGAACCTAAGAGCTTCGATCTTGGAGGGAATCGACACCGCTGCTGTAACCTACAGTCTTTTTTACACAATTTGCTGGTTTTTAAATTACAGGTTCTTACAATGAACATCGTAGATTTCATTTTGTGGGATCAGAATATGCGCCAGAACAACATCGACAAGAAAAGCTCAAAATTTCATTTTCCATAGAAATTGTTCTTACAGGCTTTTGCAGTGTGGCTGCCGATATATTTTATTTTAATGTAAATAGTATTGAGTTTTTCTCCATAGTGTTTATTTTTTACCAGTTAATGTAATATATTTTAATTGAAAATATTGTACATTCATAAAAATGTAACGCATAGCAATTGGTAACTTGGAGCTGGAAAATATGAAAAAATAAATCATATATATATATATATATATAAAATATATATATATATATATATATATATATATAATGAAACACGAAAATTTTAAAAAATTACTTTCCTATTTTGGGTTCCCGTATGGGTTCCCGTCTTAAAACACCCGCTGTTCTGATGCTGCAATTATTGTTTTTTCAAATCAAACAAATATTTTTTTTAAAGTCATTTTTTTAAGTTTTAAAAGTCATATAATTTTATTGTACCATCATTCAGGGGCTTACCAATCGAAGGCTCCCAGTGAATGTATCAAAGTTACCATCTTTGTAAATTAACTTAACATAAAAAACAAGATGTAATAGATGTAAAAATCAGGATCAAAGAAACTGAGAATCCTCAGATCAAAATTCAAATTTAAAAATTCAGAGAAAATTATATTAATCGGTCAAAAAATATTTTTAAAACTCAAACTTTTTGCTTTTTTTCCGTTTTTCCTCGTCATTTTTCAACATAAAAGAAATTAAAGTGATATTATTTTGTAAGTTATAGGCGTTCAAATCCATAAACAGGCTTGCATTTAATTATTTCCAAAACGGGCTCTATCCAAGTTACAATGTATTTTAATCTGTATTAAAATAATCGAATGTGCTACAAATAAAGAATCTCTTAGTTTATTTTTTGAAAAATATTTGTGCATTTCTATTGCGGAATAGAAAACATAGTTTTGTGTGTTTCCTAAAAGGTTATAAATTATGATTAGTGTTTACTTTGGAATTCACGACTTATATTTGGTAGATGAAATCCAAGGAGAACTTCACTACGTTATATTATGGTCCGATAAGGTGATAGTTGAGCGGTGCCAAGAGCTGCCAAGCTGCCTGGAAGACAGAACCGTGGTAAGAAATGTCTCCAGGGCTGGAAGGTATTAGCGGAGGTGGATTGATGAGCTGGAGCTCTTGGGTTGCTCTTACCGCAGCCAGTTCCTCCCTCTTCACTACCCATTAGCTTTCATAGTTTACTCTGCCTGCCATTCTCTTAATCACACCTAGAGAATCATTATCTCCTTTATCACCTCTGATAGATAGTAACTTAATTATATTCGGAAAACTGGTTTAACAGTAATTCGTTAATGTGAAATCTGGCCAAATCCGTCAGCTCCTAGATCCCTCTCTCATTTAGGTTCACATCGATTATGGCTGCATTGTATATGGTGGACTGTGTTTCCTTTAAAGAATCCTTCCTCATACTTGCTACCTCGTTCTGGAATTCCCTACCAACATCTATACGGAAATTCTCATCCTTGACCTCATTTAAATATAATTTATATTTGTGTTTAGTTTCCGAATATACGTAAAAATATTATTAAAATTATTTATACTGTAGCGATGTCAACTACATTACACCGATATCTTGCAGATATGTGTGTATAAGCCAGATTGCTTATTTGTTCAAATACGTGAACTCACTCTTATGTATTCATCTTTTAATTCGCACATCTTCTTCAAGATCATATATTTACTGCAGTGTCTTTTCTTTGTTTTAATATTAAGGTTAGGCAACTTTGTAAATTAATTAATTTTTAAATGCAATTTAATTATTCATAATAGACAGTTGTCATTTCTTGTTAATTATAGTTATTCTGAGTTGACTGAATGTTTCAAAATAAAATTTACTTTCTTTATTTCTGATAGCTTTGCCTGAAACTCGCTACATTCGCCAGAAGCTTTCTCTGATTTTCCTTTGGCCAATTCATTAAGTACTTGCGCTGCTCTAGTACTAATTTTGTGCAAGTGTTCGTCAAATCGAAGTCTGTCATCATTCTGTACTCTGAGATATCTAAGCGATGGCTTAGATACGATATCGAATTCCCCAACAGTAAGACTTGTTGTTGCCCACACTTTCCTACTTGTTATAAATACTGCTTGAGTTTTATGATCAGCAAGCCCGAGGTTTACCGCTGAGAGCCATTGACCAATAGTGAGGACTGCCTTGTTCTCATTACAAGTTATCTCCTCCAAGACTTTCCCACGAACTATGATTTCCAGATATATAGAATAGAATAGAATAGAAAATTAAACTTTATTCTGGGACTAAGTCCCTTTAGAATAACAATGATGAGTTAATACAAAGTAAAGTACAAATCTGGCCAAAAACTAACTTCTAAAAATTTTAATATTATATACATTATTTAAAAAGTATTTAACCAGTAAAACATAAAAAATAAAATATATATACAAATGAACATAAAATCTTCTCAAAATTACTTGATTGTGATGAAAAAAAAAAAAAAGAAGAGAAATTAGATATTTATATATACATAACTACACAATTTATAAACAATAATATATATAGTTTGCACCGTATCATACTTAATATTCCACAGCACTGGCCCTAAAACTGAACCCTGAGGAACACCAGCTTGTCATATCTAAAGATTCTATCTGTTAAATAACTCTTAATAATCCTTATAAGATATTTTGGAACTTCCATCTTTCGCAATCCACCCAAGATACAATCCCATCGAGCTGAATTAAAAGCATTCGTAACATCCAACGTATATATAATGACGCAGTACATCTTACCACCTCTTCTCCACTTATAACCTGCAATGGTTTCCCGAGCAGATCTGCAGGCAAAATTGATGACATCTATTGTTGTCCTGCTCTTCCGAAAACCGTACTGATTATCAGATAATCCTCGGGTTCCTTCAGTAAATTCGTTCAACCTACCATTAATGATCCTTTACAGCAGTATCTAGGAGACATTTTGGGCGGTAAGATAAGAGGGGTTTGCGGGGGCTACTTTCCCTTTGGCAGGAGGACAAGACATCGTCAGAGACAGGAGTTACACACATCTAAGTTGTGGCCTTGAACTAATATCTAGTTTCAAGGCAAGATTTGGGACATTATCCGGGACCGGAGCTTTGGAATTTGCTTGTGTGTGTGCATGTAAGTGTAAAACGCGCAGTCATTTTGATGTTATAGCATTTATTTCGCTTAAATTGACTTACCGAAGGAGGAAGTGAAATATAAAAATATTTTATGAATTTGTTTATAACCTTAAATATGTTTATTTACAGTAGTTTAATAACTCTATATCTGATATTATATTTAAGTTATTTAAAATCCGTTTATTCCGAAAAATCATCATTTAACCTTTTAGAAAATTAAATAAATGAATAATTTGACGAATTTTCCCTTTGTGATATTTCAACAGTATCCACTTAGGATTAGTGTAACAACTTTTGACCTGTCTATGACAGACAATGCAAATCCCCCAATTCCATTTTAGTAAACTTTGCAATGGAAAATAACAGTTTAATAATAGTATACTATATTTATAATAATAGTCGTACAATCCATAATCAACGGATAGTACAACCCACAATCAACTGGTGATATAATAAATAGGACTTTTGTAATTTTAATAGTATTTATTATTTGTTAGCTGTAAGCTTATGCTTTAACTCAGTTAAAAATGCACTTCAAAATTTTATAATAGCCCAACATCGCCAGAAAATAATTTCTATTCAAAGCCGAGCGGTAAGTGAAAGTTGCGCGCATCAGATTTTTTATTTAGCATTTTTCCAAAAATATGGTTTACCTTGATCTAAATATTTTTCGATGCTTTTCCATCCCACCCTATCCAAGGCGCGTCCTTCGGTGAAGCTATATCCCGGCAAGCTATCATCATTTTACCATTTTACTTTTGGTCTACTTTTCTCTTCATTTTACCTCTTTCCTCGACCACCATAGGCTGTATATCACAGAGTCAGTGGACGCGGTTGGGTATTACAGTAGGCTTTTCTTCCTTTTCCGATAATCCAATTGATAACTCTGCTACCTTGACTATTGAAGATTGACCCCCAGATCATTGAACGTATTCTCATTCATTATTTTTCGCATTTCTTAGTTAAGAATCTTTTTATAGATTCGTACTTTTTTCAAACTACGCTATTCTTTTTAGACAGCCACTGGTAGCACTCTTTCCTCAAATAATAACATTTTATATTCTTATTAATCCAATTATGATTATTTTTCTTTTCTTAATTATCTTCTCGTAAAACTTATTATTACTATTATGCTATACTACTATATACAAGAACTCACCCATAAACTATTTCATCCTTGCGATTAAATGTTTTCTTCAAGCCCTTGGGACGATCCCCGTAGAGTCAATGTATACTTTCTTTTTAAGATAATTTAATTTTATACTTTTTATGGACTAATTTTTTTTTGCCAAGGCTTTTCTGTTTTTCCTCTCACACGATAGTTACCTTAACCACCATTAATCCCTCTATACAGGGTGTGTAGAGGGAAATTTCTATACGAGTGATAGCAGACCTCCAGAGCTACCTAAAAGCTCATATAAGCATTGGATCAATTTTAGCAAGCAGAAAAGTAGCAAATCCAAGTTTTTTTTGTAAATCGTGTTTTTTGGTTAATCTAAGGCAATAACTGAAGAAATATTTAATTTAGGTAATTAATAACTGCTTCACTGTAAACTAGATAAAATTTATTTTAAGCTAAAATGTGATTTTATTTTTGTTAAAATCATTACAAGATGGCTTTTGAGCAACTGAAGTAAGCTAAGTTTATTTTTTTGAAAATTCATAAATTATTTCGTTTTTATCATCATCCAACCGTACTACAGATACTCCACTTTTACAAAACTTCTTCGTTTAGTAAACTTTTTTAGTGCTCTTTCTCAGTCTCCACTGGATCCCCATCTCAGTGATGTGGCTTAGAGAGAAGCGCTGTGATCTCTTAAGGTCCTGCCTTGTCTTCCACACGTGGGGAAAAAGGCCCGACTTGGAGATCCCTCAGATGACTGTAAATCTTATAAATAAGCATGAATGTTATTTATTTTATTTTTTCTTATTTATTTATTTTTTTAATTTGCGTCGTACCATATTTTATTTTATCTGTTTTACTAAGCTTTCTCTTCTTATTTTTGTTGTAATTTCTATTATTTTTTAATTGTATATATTGTACGAATGAGTTGCTCACATCGCAAATACTCAATGCACTTGATTGAGGCAAAATGTATTTTTTTCTCAATAAAAAAAGTAAATAAATAAACTTTAAATGTGTATTAAGTTGAGATTTATTAGGGAAAAAATTGAGATTGAGTTCATGTGTAACAAAATGATTATATTTTTTATCCTGTCAAGTAAGGGTAACCCTGTTTTCAGCAAAAATGACTACATTTAACCGCTGCAAAGCTTTTATTTCTTGTTTTTAAATGGTCTGTATTATAATAATTGGTATTGCTATGTTCCTGGCCTCGCGTTTCTACGGCGAGTAAGGGGTTCCAGGAACCGCATTTATTTGTATTTAATAGTTATATTTGTATTCATATCGGTTCCAGAAGGGAACCGATCTACAAAAAAATATATTAATTAGGTATTTACATGTTAGATACCACAGACCCCCTACTGTAGCATCCTAGATTGAACCATATAATTTTTATTGGATTTCCTTAAAAAGGTATCATGTTTTTAAATTTACTGTTTGTTCTATATCTAACTGGTGGCATGCAAGGTAGATGGTAAAAGTACTACGTTGGTTTACTAACTATTATATTTACAAGCTTAAATAAAACCAAAAACATCTATATACAAAATAATAACTAAACCTATATACATAATGAATAGTTGAGAATCATACTGGAGGAGAATGCTTGATGTTTGATTAAAGTTACATGTATTATATTTATTATATTAATTAATGATGTATGGTTGCCAACACAAATTTACATTAGGATAACTAAATGCTTGTTACCACTTAGCTGGTCCTTCATAGTGTTTCTAGCCGTCATATCTGGATTCCCTGTCTGTGCTCTCCTTCAGCGTCTAGTCCGTCCATCTGCTCTCTCCGGCTGTCTTCGTCTTCCTCCCTCGACTCCCCCGCTTGAAGTCTCCTCAACAGCGTCCCAAAAAGAAATCTCCTCCGCTGAGTCCCAAAAAGAAGTCCCTTAGTCCTAGTCCTCTATTTCCCACCTTTCTTCATCCCCCTCTCTTTTGGTAGTCTTTTTCCTGATTGGCTGAATATTCCTAGCCTAAGGGATGACCACGCCCTCTCTCCCAGGCCAAGGTAAAGCAGCAGGTACAGATTAACGTATTTCTGGTAGAAGGTGTGAAAAGGTCTTTCGGGATCCTGTTTAAACACTCAGTTGTCGGTCTTGGTCGGTGGTTCTTAAAGGTTTTTATTACCACTTACAAAAGGTTGGGGTTGTGGGTCGTTACTCTCGCTCAGGTAGCGCCAGATATTGGCACTTATGATATTTATTTATTTATACCTTTAAAATAATTAAATAAATACCACCGGCGGTCTTTACAATACATAGCAGTATTATAATAAATTCAGTTGCTCAAAAACACATTTTATCTATAAAAAAATTAATTTGAATAATATTGATTTTTCAAATATTTTTGTGGTAAGTTGTTTATATACTGTGTTTTTCACCCATATCTCTATTATTGGAATTTATCTGTATTTATAAGTCACAAAATAAAATTTTCTAGTCCTAATATTAACGTTTTCATTAAAATAATTGAAGCAATATTATGTCTTATTTTGTCACTTATAAATACAGATGAATTCCTACAATAGAGATCTGGGTGAAAATATATTTTATAAACAATTTACTGAAAACATATTTAAAAATCAATATTTTTCAAATTAATTTTTTTACAAATGAAATATGTGTTCAAGCATTTAGATTTATTATAATAAATCCCAGATCATGGAAAAACAAGAAGGAAAAGCCTTGCAACAGTTAATTTTAGTCATTTTTGGTAAAAACAGAGTCATTTATTAAAAACAGTCATTTTTTACTTGCCAGAATAAAAAATATAATAAATTTGTTACACATCTTGAGCTCAATTTCAAAATTTTCTCTAAGAAACCTCAACTTAATTAATACGGATTTAAAGGTTATCAAACGAAGAAGTTTTTGCAAAAGTGGTGTTGAAATTACAGTGTATCTGTGGTGTGTGGTGTATCTGTAGTACAGTTGGATTATGATAAAAAAATATCACAAATAATTTATGATTTTTCTAATAACAGAACTTAGTTTAGCTTAGCCGCTCAAAAGACATCTTTAAATGGTTCTCAGTCCGCTGGTGTTCCTCAAGGTAGTATCCTAGGTCCTATCCTCTATACAGTTTATACAGCTGACATCACTACCTGTCCCAACACTGTCATCACCACATATGCCGATGACACGTGTATCCTATCAGTAAACAATGACCCAGCAATTGCATCCCAAATGCTTCAATCACACATCATAAATCTAGAAGAATGGTGTCAAAACTAGAGAGTTAAAATAAACTCCAATAAATCCCACCAAATTATCTTTACCCTTCGTCGTAAACCAACGACTTCCTGTCCTACAGTTTCCTTTAACAATACTCCACTTATCCCTGTTGAGCAAATCCGATACCTAGGACTCCACCTGGACAAACGACTAACTTGGAATCTTCATACTAGACTGAAACGACAAGAAACCACTCGACGTTTCCGATTACTTCAGCACTTACTAGACAAACGCTCTAAACTTCCCATTAATTACAAAAGACTCATATACTTGACTATAATAAGACCTATTTGGACTTACAGAGTTGAGCTATGGGACTCCACTAAACCATCGAATTCCTCTCGCATCCAATCCTTACAATCCAAAATCCTTCGTAAAATCCTCAATGCTTCTTACTTTGTCACTAATAAAATTATCCATAAAGATCTTAATGTTCCTTGTGTTTCAGATCTGGCCCAATCCAGATACCTATCCTTCCATAATAAACTTCAGAATCATCCCAACCCTCTCGTTTCTAACCTTGCTTCCTCTTCAATTCCTGATAACCCTCCGAGGGGTCTGAAAAGAAGATGGCCCGTGATCTCCTAATGTAGTCATATCATTAGAGTGCTACCATTGGGTAGTTACTCAGCAAGTGTATTCATGTCATTATATCAATTATGTCCAAATTTACTTGATGTATTTATGTAATACAGTTGTAAATGTCATAAAGAAATAAAATAAAAAAAATGGTTCTAACAACGATAAACTCTATTTTCGTTTAAACGAGAACGGCTGAATAAAAGGCGAAATCGGGGAAAGAATTAGACCGGTCATCAAGTGCTCCCATTCACCAAAAACAGGCTTCTTAGCAAAGAGAAAAGTTCCAAAAAATGTCAAGAAGACGGTGTATAAAACTGAATTTGTCCCTATACTGATCTACAGCAGTGAATCCTGGACTATCACCTCAGAATATGAAAGAAATGTCCAAGTAATGGAAATGCGGTTTCTTAGGGGAATAGAGGGAAAACTAGGAGGGACAAAGTCAGGAATACAACGATAAGAAGCAATTTGGGAATAAAACCAACAGCTACGCTGTTTGGCCATGTCAAAAGAATAGAGGAGAGAAGAATGGCCAAAACTATATATGAAGTAAAAGTGGAAGGAAGAATGCCGAGAGGAAGGCCCAGAAAGACCTGGGAAGGTTCAGTCAGGAAGGATTTCGAAAGGAGAGAAATAGAACTGGAATAGACGCAGTCAGCACGTGCAAGAGTGAGATAAATGGACGAGGCCCTATAAACAGAATCCTCTACACTGATCTAGGGTAGAAGAAGAATTGGTTGGAATTGGTGAAGAATAACAAGTAAATTTTATATAGTTTACAACAAACCAATTATTAATTACTTAAATTAAATATCTTTTTAGTTATTATTTTCGATTCAACAAAAAAACACGACTCACTTAAAAAAAAACATAAAACTTGGATTTGCTACTTTTCTACTGGAAATTGACCCTCTGTTTATATAAACTTTTTTGTAGCTCTTGATGTCTGCTATAGTTCCTATAAAATTTTATCTCTACTTACAGGACATCCTTTATACACGGCTATCGTGGAATATATTGGAACGTTTTTTTTTTCTCATAATAATGTATTCAATGGTCAATTATGTTTTTTAATAGGTGAATACAGCACGAAAAGTTAAGTGAGATGTAACTATGTATGTGTGTGAATTACTTGCATGGTTAAATATAGTTTATTTTCCTTCAATAGATTTTTTAAATCAACGTAGAATATTCAAAGGGAATAATTATATACATGTAATTTCAAACTTCTCATATGAATGAATAGATGATTACAAAAACGCTGTTAGTGACTGAGTAGAAGTATAATAAATATATATTACACCAAAAATAAAATAATAATATTAAATTAAATAAAAACAAAGGCTAATATTTTGTATACATAACAAAAAGTCTTGACTATGTAATTTTTATAATATTGTTAATGTTTTAGTTGAAAACTGGAACGGTGAAGTACTTCAAATCGTTAATGTGGACTACAAACAAATGGGTGCGTACCTGTGCATTGCCACTAATGACATACCACCAGCAGTTTCGAAGAGGATAGTACTTATTGTTAACTGTAAGTATTTCACATTTAAAAAAAAAATCACTTGCATTTTCTTGAGTTCGCCCCACTTTTTAGTTTATTACCGCACGTTATCTCTATATATTCTTATCTATTTTCTTATGATTGTCTTGGAGAAGACTTGGTACACATTAAGCCACTGTAAAACCTTTTTATGTGTTTCTTTACTGACCGAATACCGGAATATCATATTCATTAGTCCAGAACGTTTCTATTACTTGCATGCTACATACAATATCTAATGTTCAATATATAATCTAATGATATTTATATTTCAGTAAATTTATATACTTTTCGGTTTCTAAACAAAAAAGCAAACTTTACTTATATTTTTAGCATTTTATTCCCCTCATATAAAATATACAGATAAAAATATAGAGAAATGATTATACGAAATGGAATCCTGCAAAATTATGCAAAGAAAAATATAGTTAATGAAATCAAAGTGAGAACATCACCACAATAATGAAACATCTATAAAATCGGTCCATGAATAAACTGAAAAAATATTTTAGCAAAGCTATATTTCTGCTAAGAAGAGTGTGATAAGTGAAATTCGTGTGATGCGATCACCAAATTTTATTTTTTTATGTCGATGCTGTATGTAAGTGTATGATGTAATTGTATATCAACTTATAACATTAGAGATGCGTATGCGTTATTTTGTATGTACCTACATCATGATTTAAACATCCCATTTGTCCTTGACCTAATTCCATCCAGATTTTCAAACTTCCATCAAAAACTTATCCATCATCCTAAACCCTTAGCACAATTCCTCTCCAGCTTGAACCATCCATATAATCCCCCACGAAGTTTGAAACTGCAATGGCCCCATGACCTTTTCTAAATACGCTATTGGAGGTCTGGCAGTGGCCAGCTTCTCCGCGCAAGTCCTGAATATGTGTATCTTTAGCGTTCTCACTCAGCCTCCATTGAACCTTGCTTTTCCTTTCACATGAGAGTATCAAAGCATAAATCAGAGTTTCCCAACCTGAATGTAAATAGAAATGAGCGTGAAAAGTTTTTTTTTTTTTTTTTTATTATCCTCTTAATTTTTTTTTCTTTTTACAAGTATTTTGTATTTTTGTTCTTATTTTATTGTATATATTTTTTACTTAAATGTTTTCTTCATATTTATTTTTTCTCAATTGGTATCTGATAGTATGAATGTACACATATATCCGTAATACCCAATGCCCTTTATTGTGGCAGATTATATTATATTATTATTCCAATAAAAAGAATAAAAAAGTTTATGCTCAATCAAAATTTCTGTACTTGTCCGCCACCTTCTTTTCCAAAAGTATATAATTTTTAATTATTTTTCTTCTCCTTTTAACCAAAAAATTCATTAGACATTTATTAATTTATGTGATTTTCTGGTTATTTTATACAAAAATATTTATTGAAATAGAAGAGAGGAGTTGAAATTAAAATAGAATATTTATCAATGTTATTACTACCATTACAAGAAAGAATCTAAACGGGAAATTACTAAATTTTGTAAAGAGTCGTCTTATAGTTACTCAGAGAATTATAAAAATAATACGACAGTCAAGAATAAAAAGGCTAGTATTCGAAATTATATTTGATATTCGACGAACTGTGTATAAGCACGTAAATGGTAATCCGATTGAAACCTCTTCTGATATCTGAACAAATATGAACTTTAATAACAACAATTTTGTTTAAAAATAAGTTTTTATAATAAAATGGCTTCAAATGTAAAAGAATTTTTAAAAAATATATCACAAATATCGCCAAAAATCCCTGAGAGAATGATACAGTTTATTCGCACACAAATCTTTTACCTTTGGTTTAAAACAGTGAAAACTTTCTCAAGGATTTTCCAGTTCGGTAAATTCCTAAGTTTTAAAGTAGAGTAGAGAAATTTTCTTTTTAAAAGTTTATGAGGTTTGTTCATAAGTCTTGATTAGCTATGTTGGTTTTGTCGTGAGTTCTATCCTTGGCATGATGAAGTAAAGGGGAGTGTGATCTATCTTGCATACAAATGATATCAAAGGGTGTCATACTCAGCTAATTTTAATTTAGTTAGTTATAAGTTCACCGAAAACTGGCTTACCTATCAAATATTTTTCCTATGCTAAATTTAATAATGTATATATATATTACTATATTATAATATCATATATATATATATATATATATATATATATATATATATATATATATATATATATATATATATTACTATACCATTGATTCTATTTGATAACATTTCTTATTTAAATCTTATTAGAAACACTAGCATATACTTATATATAGTTATACAATTTATTTTATTTGAGAATTATATCCATATAAACCTTGTAATAAGGATTGATTTGCAAAAACAGACAAAAAAAAAAAAAACTGCTGAATCTATTTCATTCACCATCAAGAAGTATGTTAAGAAAAATTTCCAAGAAATAATGGAAAATGAGGAAATGCAAAACTATTACATAGAGTGCCCCTGTCCCGGTACAGGGAAATGTTTAAAGAGGTGAAAGTAGATTTCAAAAGCGGCATAAAAGTGCAAATTAACAATGTGCCGATTTTCTGAAAAAAAATAACAGGAAATTATAAATTTGTGTTTTTTTAATTCAGTCATTTTTTTTGTTGAATAGAAACCGATAACTAAGAAAATATTTAACAATTGTTTAGAAGTAAACTAGACAAAATATACTTCAAATGAAAGAAGAGTTTGGTCAGTCATATTATGTTGATTCTCAGATCGGCAACTGAGAACGAATTATGAGTGAGTTGAAAATTAAGCTGGCACTGGTAAAAAATACCCTTAGGGGGAGAGAAAAGGAGGAAGCCGACTGAGGGGGTAAAGCTTGGAAATAATGCTATTACCTTCCGTTGGCCGTATAAAAACTTTGACTTGGCTTCCAGCCTTGTTTTCAACTAAGGTACCAGAAAATCGAAGCAAGAAAAAATAGAAGCATCCTGAAGACCCTTCCTTCCAGCCCACTCAGTCGAACAATTTTAGATTTAGCGTAAATACGATAAAAATTATTTGCTCCTAGCAATCGTAATATATACTTATCTTGTTTTTATTTATTTATTTTTTGTACAGGTAGAAAACATTCATGATTCCTATTAATAAAACTTAAGGATAGGTATCGTTTTATTCAAATATGGTGAAACAACATGAATCATTAAATGTTTAGATTGTCCTATAAAAGGGATGTAACGATTTTTCTTGAGAACGCCGCCTGGATCTATTTTTAAGTTTGATGGTCCTAATTATTCTGTATAAGTTCTTAAATGTTTTGAAACAATGTGGGTCCAAAACTGTAACGAATTATAGTCAGAAGATTAGGCAGAAAACAGTGTTTTAAGCGAACGTCTGGAACGATTTTTAACGTGAGTGTGTGTTTTAAAACAATTTTCATTGTGAAAAATGAAATCATTGTGGAAATAGTCTTAATCTCGAAGATGTAAAGGCTGAAGAACATTTTAGAGCAACTCATAAGAGGGATGAAAGTGGAAGATATTTGGTACGTTGACATTTAAAACTGAACCTCTACCATTAACTTTACATGCTTCAAAGTTTATTGCCCAGGATCGTTACCAGAAATTAGAAGAAAAGCTTTCTAAGGATGCGCAGTTAAGATGTTAATATAACAAAGTATTTCAAGATCACCTAATCAAGCTAATACCTTGTGATTACAGTGCGACCTGAAAAATACATTATTAGACCCCACGCACGACGTTTATAAGGATAGTTTAACTACCCTTTAACGCATTGTTTTCTACGCTACTTTACCCATTGCTTTGCTTCATCCATTGAACAATTGTTTCCTAAGAGGACCAAAGTTTCAACACGATACTTTTTTTTTTTTTTTTTTTTCTTTATTGAGTATTATAACAATCTGTCTGTTGGACATTGGTTATAGTGAGGTAGGATGACATTCACACCATATGTACAAAAAAATAAAATAAATAGAACAAAATAATAATCAAAGGTATATACAATAGACAATAAAATAAAATAACCTAAAAAATAAGAAAATTAAAACTAAGGAAAAAAAAAAAAAACATGCATACCTATATACAATCAGGCGAGGGAACTCCAGGAGAACCCTGCGCTACTCTTCCAACCGCGTCACTGGTACTAAAGCCAGCGGAGATTGGTCGAGAGCACTTTAGCCACATACACACATGTCTTGAGTGAAGAATCTGGCCATTGCCAGAACTCCAATTTATATAATTACAAAAGGTCGCGAGGCCACTGCCGTTTCAACCTTCTTGGAGGATTATAGGGATGGGAGATGCTTGATAGGGATTGTGCAAGAGGATTTGGGTGGTAAGTAAGGTTCTGGTGAAATTTGGAGAATTTTCTGGGATAAGGTCTAGGACAAATGGGATGTTAAGGTCATGATGTAGGGTTTTGTTGGATACATAGAAAGGAGCATCGACTATTGTTCGAAGGACTTTAGACTGGAAGGATTGGATGCGCTTGATGTTAGAAAATTTTGCTGATCCCCACAGTTCTAGTCCGTAAGTCCAAATAGGTTTCAGTATTGTCTTGTAGATCAGTAGCTTGTTTTCAATGGAAAGTTTAGATTTTCTGCTTAGTAGTCGGTATAGTTGGCCGTATCGTCGGTTGAGTTCTTGTCTTTTGAGTCTAGTATGCGGGTTCCAAGTTAGTCTTCGGTCTAAATGAAAGCCAAGATACCGGACTGTGTCTGAATAAGGAAGCTGGATGGAATTAAAGAGTACTGGTGGACAGGAATTGCGTCGGAGTGTAAAGTAATATGTTGGCATTTAGATTAATTAACTTTAATGCGCCAGTTATTACACCAGTGCTCAATCAAGGTGAGGTGACTTTGGAGATTTAAGGATGCTATTTCGGGATCAGAGTTGGATGATAAGATTGCGGTGTCGTCAGCGAATGTTGCAAGAAAAGTATCGGGATGAACAGGGATGTCAGCAGTAAAGAGGATGTAAAGCACGGGACCCAAGACGCTGCCTTGGGGAACACCGGCTTTAACGGAGTAGATATTGGAAAATTCTGTTCCACAGCGAACTCGAAAGGAGCGGTCAGAGAGGTAGGATCGGAGGACTAGGTACAAGGACTGAGGTAAATGGATTTTAAGCTTGGAGAGCAGTCCGGAGTGCCATACCCGGTCAAATGCCTGTGCAATGTCCAGAAAGGCACCCGAACAGTATTCCTTGTTTTCTAGGGCTGAGGAAATATGATCAACAACTCGGAGTCCTTGTTGAACAGTAGAATGTTGAGAGCGAAAACCAAACTGATGGGAAGGGATATTTTGGGATTCTATAATGGGTAGGATTCGTTTCAAAAGGATCTTTTCAAAAATTTTTGAAAGGATTGGGAGTAGGCTGATTGGTCTATAGGATGTTGAGCTATTGAGAGGTTTTCCTGGTTTTGGGAAAAGGATAATAGTGGAGTGTTTCCATAACAGAGGGAAGTGGGTGGTGCGTAGGATACAATTGTAGATATATGTAAGGAATATGACTGCTTTGGATGGAAGTTGTCGAAGGATTTGAGGTGTAAGGAGATCATGTCCAGGAGCTTTACGGAGGATTAGTTTTTTTAATTGAAATTTTACTTCGGAAGGATGAATAGCTTTTGGGGGCAAGGAAAGTGGGATTGGTGATGTAAGGAGTTCTTCTACTGTTACGGTGTGGGCAGGATGGGATTCCGGATGTGAAATAAATGTATTGGATAGGTGAATGGCGAACTCCTCAGCTTTATCTTCGTCAGATGCTGCCCAGGAGCCATCACCTCGTCGGAGAGGATGGGAAATGCGGTGAGGATTTAGGATTTTTGTTGTGGTTTTCCAAAGGGAATTGTCGCGAGAAGAGAGGGAGGATAGGTAGGAGTTGAAGGATTGTGATCTGAAGGTGGCTAATTCCAGTTTTAATTGTTTGCAGTAGTAATTATAGGAGCAGCGGTCGGTAGGATGTCGGGTACGTTGCCATAATAATCTGGCACGGCGTTTGGTGCGGATTAGGTTAAGGAGGTGTTGGGGTAGAATGGTCTTTATAGGAATTCTGGAGGAGTCTTTTGGAAAGGAGGCAGTCCAGGCGGCTTGTTGGATTGTGGTAGTAAAGGAATTTACGGCACTATCAAGGTCATCGGGAGTTTTGAGGGATATGTTGAGATCAATATTATCGGAGATTATTTGGCGGAAAAGGTCCCAGTTTACTGGGCCCCTAATGAATGACGGTGGAGAAGGTTTGGGAACAGGTTCAAGTGAAACATTAAGGATTAGAGGACTATGGTCAGAGGAAAGTTCATTTAGACGTGTAATGGAACAATTGAGGGGACTTAAGCCGCTGTGGATAAAGAAATCAAGAAGATCAGGATTACGGTTGGGATCTGTGGGCCAGTAGGTAGGAGAGTTGGGGGAAAGGAGGTGAAAACGTTGGGAATTGAGTGCAGACAGCAGGGTTCGGCCACGAGAATTCGTGGTTCTGGAACCCCATTGTTGGTGCTTGGCATTTAGGTCTGCACCCAAGATGAAGTGATGTCCTAAGGAGTCGAGGAGAGAACTGAATTGGGCATTGGATATGGATCGGTTAGGAGGGCAATACGCTGATGCAAGAGTGACCGGAAAGGAGAAGGTTTTTATCACGATAGCGGTGGACTGTAGGAAATCATGTATTGGTAATGGGAGTACGTGATGGGAGAGGGATTGGTGTACAATTACAGCAGTACCGGCATGTGCTTTTCCGTCAGGGTGGTCAGTACGATATGTCAGGTATTGTGGTATATTGAAGTGCTGTTTAGTGGTTAGTCGAGTTTCAGTAATTAGTGCCACATCAATGTTCTTGTCAAGTAGTAAAGTAGATAGTTCGTCTGTATGATTTCTAACACCATTCGCATTCCAAAGGAGAATGGATATGGGTTTAGGGATGTGAGTCATTTAAGGATTTTTCAAAGGAGGGATGAGGTGAGATACGAGATTCGTGAGGAGTGATATGAGTGGAGTAACAAGGGATTTGAAATCGGTGAGGAAAGATGCTAACAAACTTGTGAGATCTGTTGCATTTGAAGGAGGAGGAATATGAGGAATTTGTTGTTGGTGGTTAGGTATATTAGGATGAAGAGGATTTTGAGGTTGGGTTTGAGGTTGTTGTTGTGGCAGGGCTTGACATTTATCGGTTAAAGTCTTACCTCTAAGTAGTTGGGAGAATGATACATCATTGTTTACAATTCTGGAAGGCTCTCTCTCTCTTCTTGTTCTTAGTGCTTCATCTTGAATCCGGTTTTTCTGGTGTCTGGTTTTGAGATTCTTGTAAATTTGGCAGCCTTTGTAGTTGGCCGGGTGTCCCTCCAAGCATAGGGCACATACTGCTGGATCTTGTATAGGTTTGGTGCACTCTACAGATTTGTGCTGTTCACCGCACTTCACGCAACGCGGCAGATGGTGGCAATATGTCTTCGTGTGGCCATAGGTCTGACAATTATGGCACTGCACGATGTCTCTCTTGGGATATGGCTTCTCAACTTTCACCATTGTGTAGTATATTCTTGTGATATCATATATTTTTTCGATACCTGGTGATGGCTCCAAGTCCACGAAAAACAATGGTAGTGGGATCCTATTTCGTAATCCTGGCTGCTCCCTGTCCTCCTTCAAAACGTTTGTTACCTGGCGTACATTGAAACCAAGCGTCGTTAGTTCTTCTTTAATAACTTCAGTGGGGGTTGAGGAATGTAAATTTCTTATCACTACTCGTAAAGCTCTTTCCTGCCTCAGCTGGTAAGTGTGAAAATTCGCATTTGTTTCTGATAAGTACTTCACTATTTTTCGGTAGGCTTCTGCAGAATCAGGTGTTATTTTGGTGTCATTGGTCCTGTTAAGGCATGAATAACTGCCAGAGCAGATTTTATTTAGTTGGGTGCAGAACATCTGGAAATTTTTTATATTTTTCACAAATATCGGAGGAGGCTTTGGTTCTCTGGGTATTGCTGCAGACTCCATTACTTCTTGTCATTTTGAAGCACTTGGTAGGGGTTTGGAGTAAAGAAAGGTGATTCTTCAATCGTTTCTTGTGCAGACGTACCTGGTTGGGGCTGAGGTTCTGGTTCTGAAGTGTTCATTTTGGTCACTGGAGGTATTTCTCGTAGGCAGCGACGAGTCCTTTGTTTGGCTGGTGAGCTAACTCCGTCTGACCGAGACCTCTTGGGCACCTTACTGGCCATCACTTGCTGATCATACCGCATATCATAAGAGAAAAAAAAATAAATAAATAAAAAAAAAATTTTTTTTTTTTTTTTTTCTTAAAATAACAAAAAAAAAAGATGCCAACAGTAAATATCAACTGCTCTGATATACACTTTAACTGTATCACGTGAATAATCAGAGAGATTCCGCTATAAAATTGGTAAAAACTGAGAGAGGAGTTGAAGAGACAACCTTCGCATCAGCTGATCCACTGCCAATCATCAACACGATATTAAGGACATCTTAATAAAATTCCGTGTACCCAAGCATACACTACATATACCTAAGCATACATATACATATGTCGCTGCTGACATATGTCAAATGTTCCACCAAATTTTGATTCATCCTGCAGATCGTCTGTACTTGTTCTTCAGATTCAACCATGCTAATGCAATTCAAGAGTATGAATTCAACTTCTTGCCATTTGGGTTGTCAAGATCTCCTTTTTTAGCCTTGAGAGTGATCCAACAGCTTATATCAGATGAAGATCGGGACCACCCACCCGGTTCACGGCATTGTCGGAAAAATATGTGTATTGATATTCTTTTGACAGGTGCGGGGACGCTTTATGTAGCAGTGAAACTACAATCAGAACTTATTACTCTGTTCCGTAAAGGTGGTTTCACATTGAAACAATGATGTAGTAACGAACATCAGGACATCATAAACTTTTCATCTGAAGTAATGGAGCCCACAGTGTCATTTTCTAACATGAAATACAGAGTTATTAAATTAAGAACTTATTCTTTGGAGCCCTGGTTAGACCTTGGTTGTGGCGAATACTTATTTAATCTGTTACCTCAGTCGTCAATTGCCACTGGAATCAGAAGTCTCTCCTGAGGCAGACTCAACCTCTATAAAGTACACTTGGGCGTAATCCATGCCAAATCGTCCCTTATATCGCCGTAGGCCTAGAAACAGTATTTCCTTGCCAGCGGTGACCGTCCCTCCCTCCCCCAAGAACGATGGCGCATGAACCACCCCCTACCCCTCCCAATATATTATACTTATCTCTTCTTCTTAAAAACAAAGTAAGCGAAAATAGAATTTTTAAAATAACAAATCGGTTGCAATTACATTTGTATACAACCATGCAATTACATTTGCTGTGGTCTGTTCCATAATTATACCTTATTATCTTGTTATTCATTTTTTATTCCAAACATTTGAACCCTTTTCTTTTTTATTTTTATTGATTATTAATATAGTCTTCCACAATAAAGGGCAATGGTACTAGCGCTATAGTATTCATTCACACAATATGTATATAAGAAAGGAAAATAAATATAACTAACCAAAATAAGAAGAAAAAAAGTATATATAAATTTTAAAAAAGTAATATACAAGATAACTAAAATAACAGATTAAAGCCTAATGATAATAAAATAAATAAAACACATTCACACCTATGTACAATATACATATATAATATATATATATATATATATATATATAATATATATATATTATATATATATATATATTTTTTTTTTTTTTTTTTTTTTTTTTTTGTATGTTAGAAACTTGGTTGCTTCAGGCGCAGTTTGGAGATAACAGGAATGGACCACAGAAATCTGTAGGGAACTAATAATGTATTCGGATTAACTACATGTGTAAATTAAAAGAAATTCATTGCTACTTTGAGGAATATGATGTTTAGGGGTACAAGTTTAGATGTAAGATTAATATGATGAATGTGTGCTATTGAAGCATTAACAACTAATGAATATTTTTCGCTAACATCTGTTCAGATTATTAGTGGAATAATATAATATTTCCTAATGCATAAGTCCAAAAATGTAATACAGAAGATGTATGCCAATTTTTTTTAATAGTATGATTTTTTAAAATGTTATACATCTCCGAATAGGGGTGTATAATTATTTATATAAGGGATGTATATTATTTTAATATACTTATATGCTCAACTTAATAATTACGCATAAATTAATATGCTATTTTTATCTATCTATATAAATCTATTTTTCAGTTGCTCCAGTAGTTCAATCACCTGCTGAAACATCGATTGGTGCAGCTTTGGGTTCAACAGTTTCGTTGTCCTGCATCTTCCATGGTCATCCAAACGAGAACTCGTCGTGGTATAGAGAGATTGGAAGACTAGAGGAATATGGGTAAGAACAGTTATCAACAACTGTCATATAAATTGTCTGTCAGGAGTTGTTATAATGGATGTATTCATTAAAGGTATCATATTTTTCTATAACAGATTTTTTTTTAAATACAATAAAATCCTTTATGCAATAATCAGGAGAGTCCTAATATGCTATTTTTCATTTTTCATCTGTTTTGTAAATTAACAGTATTGTTATTTCCATTGGATTTCTGGAAGGAAGGATAGGGCACAAATGTAACATCAGTTCTATCCTGGTTGGTAACTAATAAAGATTACAACATAGTGGCCGATAGAAAATCTGCTATTCGTCATTGCAAAAACAAGGGTTCTCCAGACTAACCTTACTTTCTTAATGAATGCATACTTATGTGGCAAAACCAATCAGCCGGAACAACCAACTGCACTGCACAGTAATAAACTAAGTGGATTTCTTACTGTGTCAGCAATTTATTAGTGACATAGTAATTAATAGCTCAAGATTTGTCCAAAGAGAAATTAATGAAGAGACTGAAGAACCAAGCCAAATCACTTATTCCTAAATCGATATCCCCTCTCTTCCTCTCTCCCCCAGCAGATTTTATTGAAAAATTCTATGTATTAAGAAAATATATGACTCAGAAAAAATAAGGCAATGTGAGCTTGAATGTGTAATAACTTTCTTATGTGAAATTAATATTTATTGAACTGAAGCTTTCATAATTTGTTTAATTGTCCAACATTTTGATAATTCCCGACCGATTCTGGTGAGGTTCGTCCGGCAGTCGCTGAAGGACGAGTTGGTTCGTAGGCGGAAGGATATCAAAGACTTCTCAATTCGCCACCTAGGTTGGTATGTAACCAATAGACACATTTACTGATTAATCCGGCGGAAGTGATAAAAAAGTACAATAGAAGTAAATAAATAATATTTATTCTTATTTTTTTGCCGACGTTTCGGTACAAAGTTCAGGCCTTCATCAGGGCTGATCGCACGGAACTTTCTTACGGCATCTAACGGGAAATTGTTACAAGGAAACTTCCGTATGATCAACCTTGATAAAGTCCTGAATTTATGGCCGGAACGTCTACAAAAAAATAAAAATAACAATGAATATAATTTATTTATTTATATTTTTAATTTTTTTTTTTTTTGAGAGAACACTCCAACAACTTCTCTTCAAAATACAATATGTATTGTTTAATAGGGACAAAGTGAAATGCCGAATATATGACGACCAACAATTATTCGACATTACTACCTACTGTGGCATAAACATATGTATACTCTCTTATCTCTTCGTAGTATACTACTCTGTTTTTATTTCCAATTTTTCTCCTTTTCACTTTCATTTTTATATTTTGATACTTGTATTTGAGTAAACTTCGGTAGTAATGTTATTTTTTCTACTCAGAGCATTTTAAGTTTGATTAGTGTAGACATCTTAATTTTTATAACTATTACTTCTCTCATCATAGGAATCCTCTGCACCCGATTTTTATTAACTATTTTTGAGCGTATATTGTTATTTTATTCCTATTCTTATCATTTTTGAAAACTGAAAAAAATATTCTCTATATTTCTAGTACAAAGCCAAATCTTATTTTTTGTTTTTTTCTTACAAGAGCTATTAATATTTACAATGATCTCTGGGTTCTTATCAACTCAACTCACTGTAGAATTATTCCTATCTCAAGCCCTTCCTATTTGTTCTTATCTACCATTGCCCTTTTCCTACTAATTCGGTACACGTTTAATATCGCTTTACCGAAATCCTCGATATCTTATTTTCCCTTCTCTTTGCTGTCATATATCGCCCTCCCAGAATTTTCTTCGATGAATCATTTGAAACTACCCTTTAAAACTTAATTCCTTCCTACCTCCAATGTTACTCTCTCCGGAAAATTTAATGCTAATTTATCGATGTCATCCTCTGACTATTTTCACCTAACAAGCATCCTCCATTCCCTCAACCTTTACATAGTGTCCTGCAACCCAATTAATCAAACTAAGTTCTTGGAGCCCTGGCTCAATCTGTTTATCGTGAATTCCTCAGATAAATTCCTTACCGCATCTCAATACCCTGTCCCATTTCTATCTTCTCATGACCTTATCCCGATTTCCTACAAGATCTCTGTCCCATAATTCTCCCATCTATGAAACCCTGTAGCATGATCTTTACGCTATTCAGTGGAATCCCTTTTATTCCATAAACTCCATTGACACCATGATAAAAACTCTTACCACTTATTTTTACACCATCATCGACCACCATTTTCCACTTATAACAAAAACCATCCGACAAGCCCCTTGGCTGATTCCCGCTCTGAGAGAGAAAATACTACAAGACGGCGTTTTAAACTCAACTTCCGGAAGATTAAATAATCTTCAAATGGCTCCGAAACATCACTCAACATGCAGTACATTGTGCCTTTAAATCTCTTTACTTCCACCGATCCCTATCCAACACCCTCAATATCAATACACCTTTTGCCACACTATCAGCTGCTTCATTTCCAGCAATTTCGCTATGTCCTTTAACCCATTCAAGTTAAACTGTAACGTCCAAGTCGTGAAGGTTTAAAATATTTTGCCTAATTGTTTAGCCAGTAAGTCATTTTATTTAGGATTTTTGTTTTGTTTATTAGAGTTCTGCTATCTGTGTATAATTTAAATAGTTTAAAAGAGGTATACTTTTTAAATTATAGGATACAGTTTGTTGCTTTAGAACAGCTAGTTTTCAGTCTGGTCCTTAGAGCGGTTTTTCTCCAATCGAAACTGTTCGTCATGTTGTTTATCTGCTACTGTTGGAAAAATTGCGCAGTCAGTATTTTCTCCAATTTTGCTACCATCTTTATATATATATATATATATATTATATATATATATATATATATATATATTGTATTTTTAGGTTGACACTTATGGTTTTACTTATTGTAAATATTCAATTAATTTTGAGCGAATTGAGGGTTCATTAAATTTCATATGTTAATATCTAATTCTATATTTTCCTTGTATTGTAGTCATGTCTTTGCTTTACTTAGAGTGGATATTTATTTGATTTTGTATTCTATTGGTGTAATCCCAGCAAGGATGCAACCAGCTTCATTAGAGATCGTATGGCATGCCTTGCTAATAAATCTTTGAACTCTTTCGAGTTTTATAAGATTTGTTTTCATTAAAGCAGCTGGTCCCCATACGTGTATTGCATAAAAAGTTAGAGTAAAATGGCAACTTTATATAGAATTTATAAAATCTCAGATCCTAACCATCATTTTTGTTTAACTGAGTTACCTAGTCAATTTATTATTTTTATAGTTTTGTTTACACTGGCATAAATTTTATTTTTCTAAATTAACTATTTGTCGAAGTTGAGTCCTAATGATGTTAAATTTGGAGCTAAATTTAATATAATATTCTTAACTTTTCTTTTTTTTTTAAATTATTGTTAATACTTATTTACTTTATTTTATCCATCTTCTTTTAGATAAAAAGGAACCAGCTACATGAAACTTGTTAAAACATTAATACAATTTTTTAACCAAGGAAGTACTTTGACACCCACTTTAATAATGTCGGAACATTCATAAATTAAGTAATCTCTTGAAAATATAAAGCTAATTTGAAAACTAGATTAAGAAAAAATGACTTATATTCTGTCTCCGAGAACCTTTGAAGATAAACAGCTTTAAAAACAAAGAAGCAAATTAATTAAGGAATGATACCGAGTTCAAATTTATTTACTACTTATTACAAATTTATTTATTTTAATGTAATTACTAGTGATAAAATAATATTTTCAGAGAAAAAGTTGCAAAGAATGGTGGCTGGTACAATCGAATGAAGATATAAATATATTTAAAAAACATTAGTATATATGAAGTGTGATTGTGGCCTTTATTTTTATGACAACTATCATGAAATATATACTATCTATAACATGTTATGTATATATTATGAAAGTCTAATTAGTTTTAACGCTTAAAAACAATATTGACATTATTAGATATTAATCCTGTTGGTCTGGTAGTAAAACATACTGAAAAAAATTTAATTTAAAAATAACACAGCAATAGCGAATCCATGATTTTAATTTTAATTTCTATTATTTATTAAATTACTTTGGATGGAAAAGAAATATATTATAAAAGAGAATTGAGTAAGTGGGCTTAGAAGGAAGTAAAAAATCTGGTACGGTGCTTATATTCATTTATACCACACAATATTCACTTACCACCCTCTTCTTAGCAGAAATTAGTATTTTCAGACAAAGGAGAAGAGAAAGTAAAAATTCTGGACGCTATATTTATTTATATTTCATTGTTAGTATATTGGTTTGTGTTGGTGCCTTTATATATATAAATTTTAATATTTATATCGTTGTAATCTATACAATTAAATATTTAATAATACCAACAACAGCATTTATGAAAACCGCATATGTATATTTAGATAATATTGTAGGAGTCCGTATTATATTAAGCTCATGTTTCTTATGGAACCGTGTTCTAGTCTTCCGGGCGAGCTCGGGTGAGCTTGTATTCATTTGGTTCCTCAATTACAACTATTCTCCGTTACGATATCTTATTTCTCCTTTAGCTAATTATCAAATACTTTTTTATTATATATTAGAAATTATTGTGAAACGGTCAATTGTTTCCAATAAAAAAAAAATTAAAGGTACTTTAGGACAAGCTAATATTGAAAATTATAAAAATTAATACCACTTAAAAATTAAAAAGCCCTGTTAGAGAACATCAATCCGACAAAAGCCTATATTTTATTTAAAAATGCTTAATTTTACACTGACATAATGAATTTAATCAAAATTGATAGAGCCGTTTTCGAGAAAATCGTAAAAATGTGTTAAGTCGACGATATAAAGTGCTTAGCCGATTTTGACGGAAAAGTTGCTGTAACATCTCAAGTATATAAAAACCTTAGATATGCAATTTCACTTACATACGACTTTTCTTTTTCGGGCTAGACTGTTAACACACACGCGCGCACACATACACTCAAACACTCACTCACAGACCATTTTGCAAGACTTGGTTATTTCCACACAGCACACCTCAAAACATGTATTTCCGTTGAAAACTCAGATTCGAAAATTTTCACAATTGCAATACTTTCCCTTACTATATATTTTATATATAGCTAATTGAAAGTAAAAATGACACTGGACTTACATTTGATATCTGAAATACATTTGTCATGATTTAAAAAGAGGGCATATTTTTATTGTTGATGTATTTATCTCAGACCACTCACTGAAACAAATATGGGCCAACGATAAAAACATAATTTTTCCATTTTTTGTGGTGTTCATCTGCAATGACGGCATCCACTTCCCCTCCATAAAAAAATTTAATTTATAAATAATAGTTGTTATGTTGTTTTTTATTATCAAATATTTGAATTTTATTTCATTCAGCATTTCTCTGATACAGTTGATTTATTTATAGGCTAAAATTAATTATTAGATAACGTTTTATACTTTTTTAAAATTTCTAACAAATGGAGAGCGTCTCTGAAGATCGCTTGACGACCCCAACGGGCGCCACTACTCGTTGGCCCACCGGACAATTGACGCGGACTCCCCACCCTAAAGCCGGACCTATATATATATATATATATATATATATATATATATAATATATATATATATATATATATATATATATATATTATATCTTATTAAAATTTACTATGTATTGTATAGTCTACATTCGATTTAAAATTTATTACAAGAAAATCAAATAGATTAAATGATTCTAATTCGAGGTTTGTTTTTTTTTCAATACATCCTGTATCTTTATTTCTAAAACATTTAATAAATGAAATGTAAAAAAACCTCCAGATTAAGTGACCATGTGTATATTCTCACCGTCAAATATGGCTTTCTGATCAGTAAGCCTGATATTGCGACTTTGAAAATTAATATCTTTAGAACCGATGATCGATGGAAAATTGTTCTATACTACATGCCGAATAACGACAAATAAATACAAGCATTCATTCCCCGTCATTCTACAAGAAGAGACACCAATTTAAACGTCTATATTGTTATATTAACCAATTTAATAATACATTTAATATTACTTTTCATTAATTGTCGAAGTTGACATAATTCATATTTCCAGTCATTATCTGTTACGACACCACTGAGGTAAGAATAGAGCATCAAAATAATTGAAAATACGTAAATCATCCCATCCGTAAAGGGTTGAATGACACGCGAAAGGGGAGGCGTCTTCAGGGCGTGAAACTGACAGATTTTCAATAAGCACCACTCAACCAATACTCAAGCAGATTGAAATGGAATAGGAAAGTGAGTTGACTTCAAGCCCAACCTGCTGCTAGGGAACTACTGGATAAATGCTTTGGGTAGAGGATCTACTGGAAGAAGAATTATAAATAAACATATCAAGAAGTTGGAAAAATTTCGTAGCTATTAAATCATCATTAATAAATAAAGCATAAGCTCTGAAAACATAATCTACCAAAATTTGTATTTATCTTCCATTCGCCAAGACTTGTTCGGCATTAATTAGGTGTGATATTGTATAAATGTTTGTCTTTATACATTAATATTCAACGTCAGTAGATTGCTCTTTTTTTACATTGACATATAATCGTTATAAATCACATTCTAATTATATTAAAAAATCATTATTTCAGCGGCATAGGATAGAAAGAAATCAAATTTTTCAAGCTAGAAAATGCCTTCATATCGATTGAGTGAGGCATGCTAGTAAACGGGATCTCAAAAGCTAGAAATTCGAAATTTATAAGCCTTGTAAACAAAAAAAAAAAAAAGATTCCGTCCACTTCAACCCTCTACTTTTTCATATTATCGATATAACGATTTTTATATTTAGGAAAATCTTGAGTTCGTTATTGCTTCCTCACTACCGAAGGTAGGGAAGCATTGTGTTCGTGCGAGAGATTAAAAAATAATTTTTGATCAGAATCGAAAATTTTCACTCGCGTTTTACGTTTCAGACATCAAGGATCAAATTTGGTTCGGTGTCTGTCTGTCCGTCTGTCTGTCTGTCTGTCTGTAGTCAAATCGATGTGACGGGCATATCACCTTAACCGTTCATCTTATCTTCATGAAATTTTCAGGGATTATGCTGATTGGTGCCTAGATGGTCCCATATCAATTTTATCAAATTAAGTTCCGAATAACTCAAGAAGTATACACATTTTTGTTAATATTGTATATGGCTTTTTATAAGTTTGCGGAATTTCCTAAAAAAAAAAAAATTCGTTAAAATCGGACAATTAGAAGCAAAGATATGGTCTATAGTTTTTTTTTTATATGTGCTATTGCAAAAGGTTTATCTTTTGTTTAGATTTTTGAATGTGTTACTGAAGTAATGCTATTTTTTAGCATATTACTAATGATTAAAAAAAAGTTTAGTCCAATAATTAGAATCACCTTTTATTTTTTTTATTTAAACTAGGAATTTAATGTTACTTTATATGTATAATTGTTTGGAAATAATATACCATAGTGAAATAATTTTCAGTGGATTTTTTTTTCAAATTAAATATTTAATCTGGATCCGGTAGTGTATATCACTATTATCAGAGCAAAAGTTGGAATATAAATTTTTCAGCTTTAATTCTATGTGTTAATGGTGACATTTTGTAGTCTGCATATGATATAGATAGTCTGCTACTATGGAAAATACCAGATGACAATAAAATATGAAATTATTCTAATAAAGCATAAAGAAATTATGAGTTTTAATGCAATCTTGTAAAACAATAAATAAATTTGTACGTAAGACCTTTTGCAATAACAGTATTGAAATTCATGTTCAGTATGCATTTTTTTTATTTTTTTTTTTATTAAGCATAATCAAGTATGGAATCTTCAAATACGACACTCTTTTGTTGAATGTTGAAGGGTAACTGTAATCGGCTATTCCGATTCTTCTTCTCTCAGAGATTTTATTCTCACACGAAAAATTGTATATCTTGTAATATACAACGGAAACGGTGAAGAAGTTATACTGATCTTACTTGGCAGACTTTTTTTTTTTCAATTTAATGAGGTGCTAAAACTAATAAACACGTATTTGCATTCCACTTGCACATGGGTTGTTTAGATATATGACCTGTTGATAATTTGGATTTGAAATGTCCTATGTCAGTCCTACTAATTCTTTAACTCGTACTCCTCTCTCTCTCCGCTCATGACAAATCCCTTT
Organism: Nezara viridula; assembly: GCA_928085145.1. Classification (NCBI taxonomy): domain Eukaryota; kingdom Metazoa; phylum Arthropoda; class Insecta; order Hemiptera; family Pentatomidae; genus Nezara; species Nezara viridula. The sequence goes on along the minus strand of OV725079.1, from coordinate 144,297,731 downwards.
GGAATATCACCAAAAAAATCCTAAAATCTCACCATGTTTGCGTCTGATGAAGACAAAGCTGAGGAATTCGCCAAATACCTTTCCTGTATATTTACTCGTCATCCGGAATCCCATCCTACCCACACTGCAAAAGTAGAAGAATTCCTCTCTTCACCCATCCCACTCTCCTTACCACCAAAAGCAGTTAATCTTACTGAGATCAAAAATCATTTACAAAAACTATCTTCCCATAAATCTTCTGGATACGACCTTCTAATCCCGCAGATCCTTCGGCAACTTCCGTCCAAAGCAATCAAATTCCTCACTTATATATACAATTGTATCCTACGAACTACCCACTTTCCTCTCTTATTAAAACACTCTGTCATCATCCTTTTTCTGAAACTAGGTAAACCTTCTAATAACACAATATCCTATAGACCAATAAGCCTACTTCCCATCCTTTCAAAAGATTCTACTGAAACGAATCCTACCCATAATAGAATTTCAAAACCTTCCTACCCACTAATTCGGATTTCGTTCCCAACATTCCGCTGTCTAACAAGGCCTCCGAGTTGTTGACCATGTATCCCCTCAGCCCTAGAAAACAAGCAATATTGCTCGGGTGCATTTTTGGACATTGCGCAAGCATTTGACCGGGTATGGCACACCGGATTGCTCTTCAAGCTTAAAACCTATCTATCTCAGTCCTTATATCTAGTACTTCGATCCTATCTCTCTAACCGCTCCTTTCAAGTCCGCTGTGGAACTGAATTTTCCAACTGTTATTCCATTGAGGCGAGAGTTCCTCAAGGGAGCATCTCGGGTCCTATCCTTTACATTCTCTTTACCGCTGATATTCCTACTCATCCCGAAACCCTCCTGGCAACATTCGCTGATGACACGGCCATCCTATCTTCCAATTCAGATAACGAAACAGCATCCTTTAACCTACAAAGTCACCACTCTCTTATTGCACACTGGTGCATCCAAGTAAATGAATCCAAATTCAAACACACCACCTTCACCTTTCGGTGCATGTCGTGTCCACCACTTCATTCCAACTCCTTACCACTTCCCCTCTCCGATACAGTTCGGTATCTTGGCTTCCTTCTGGACAAAACACTAACATGGAACCCACATATCAGAATTAAAAGACGATATGGCCAACTATATAGACTACTCAATAGAAAATCTCAACTTTCAGTTGTGAAAAAACCATTAATCTACAAGACAATCCTGAAACTATCTGGACCTACGGGCTCGAACTTTGCGAGACAGCAAAACTTTCTAACATAAGTACTGTCACTGACCAGGTTCTTCACTCAAGTTCTGAGCGTCTGTAGCCCTAGTGCTCTCTATCAGTATCCACTGGCTTACAATACCAGTGACGCGGCTGGAAGAGTAGCACTGGGATCTTCTGGAATCCTGCTTTGGCTTCCACAGTTGGGGTACAAACCTTGATTCAGAGTCCCCTGGTCCAATGTAACTATTGTACATATGTGTGAAAGGTGTTTTATTTATTTTATAAACATTCGACTTTAATCTGTTATTTTACTTATCTTGTATATTACTTCATATATATATATATATATTATATATATATATATATATATATATATATATTATATATTATATATTATATATATCTTTTTCTTTTTCTTTCTCTTCTTGCTTGGTTATTTTTATTTATTTTTCCTTTCTTATGTACATATTGTGTGAATGAATCCTATAGTCCTAGTACCAATGCCCTTCAGTGTGGCAGACTGTATTAATACTCAGTAAAATATATATATAAAAAAATTGACATGCTGGGGATGGAGGACAAATATCACTTTAAGCAATCCAATATTTTGGGGACTATCTTCTTTATCCCTTTTGTAATAAAACCATCTTACGAATAAAGTAAATGAATGCTCATGAATTTTCATTTACTTCATTAAATTTACACAGTTTACCATTCTCCAGATTAAAAACGTTACAGTTGTGGAATTTTTAGCAAATGTAAATGCTGTAGGTCATGCAATGAAAAACAATGTTGGGCTGATAGAAGCCGACTAGCATTTTTTCGACGATATTGGCGATGAATAAAAAAGGTATTGCAAATAAAATAAGCCATTTTATTAGATTTATAAAATAATTACAATTTACAAAAAATGGTACTAATGGTTTTAATAAAATCTATTATTTTTCTGCATAATACACAGTCGTGTATCATTTTAATGGATGAAACTCAATTAGAATCTTTGAGTACGACTTTTTTTTATCGATGCTCACGCTATCCAATTTTGTTTTTCCATTAAGTAGAATATTCTTTTTCTGTCTAATATAACATATTTCAACCAAGGCAAAACAAGAGCTCAGGTTGAGCCCGTAATCCGACCCTGATGCTCTCCATTCTGTTTAATCAAGGAGATACTCAAAATCCACCGACTCCATACATGAAAGGGGACCTTTCCATTTATTACATAAAGTCCTAGGGTGGAGGATTAATCTGCTTTCCAAATATTAAATAATCGATTTCAATATTACAACTTGGTGAAGTGAGGATGATTCCAAACTTATTTAATTAAAGCTTCCATCTCAATCCAAGGTTAGAGAAGTATGAATTCGGCAGTTATTTCGCTATGTACTTAATGTAGCCGTTACTTAATCGTTGTCGACGAACTTCGGTTCAAATGGGCTGAATTTGAACTGAAAATTTAACAACTTCAATTGAGATTAAACATAATAAATTTAAAAGCATAATGAATATCGAACATGACAGTTCTTGAAGCAATCCCAAAGTTATGGATTATAAAAAAATAGTTTATGTAGACTGTTCGAAAATTAAACTTCTTGTTTTATTCAGTTTACTCCACAGCGGAACAGATATCACTTATTGCAACACAGGAGTCTGTCGTACCAAATATTTTCGTTTTAAATAATATTTAAAAATAATTAAAACTTAACATCAATAGAAATACTCATTTAAGAAACTCTTTCTATAACTGCCAGGAATGTGATCAAAAGAATTGACTGTTGTATGGTATTTTTTACTTAGTTTTTTGTTGAGTAATATAACAATTCGTCACAAAGACAATAATTATAGTGAGTTATGACAATAATCACGCTATACATAAAGAAAATATAAAATAAATATAAGCAAAGTAACAACTAAATAATAATGAAAAAGTATATACAATAAATAAAAATAAAATAACTTAAAGATAAGAAAATTAATTTTTAAAAAACACAGGCATACTGCTGTGCATCGTAGAGACAGACGTGAGTTAAAATATATATTTTAGAATTTCATGTAGATTTATATATATATATATATATAAATCTTATTTATTGAAAAATATTACAATCTGTCTCAAGAACATTTATAATAGTATTGAGAGATCACATTCACGCAGAAAAATAATATATATAGAATAAATAAGAATAAAATAAATAAATAAAAAGAACACATACATACCTATATACAACATTTACCCATGTAAATATAGTTAGTTTAAATGAAGAAAAATTATAATGATTGAAGGTCTTGCATTTTACCAGGCAGTTCTGGGTCAAACTATCTGATATACCTCAGTGACCCTTCCGGATCTCCCCGACCAACCTCTCATACCCCTGAAGCCAAAAATCGACCTCATCTCATGCGAAGGTTTGGTTGTAAATTACGAACATTTATGTTATTCTGAGTGAAAAGAATCTTGTTTACCACTCCAGAGGCGCTGCTTTGAAAAATGGTGGATGATTTAAAAAATATTATGCCAGCAACTTAAGGATCGAAACGGGAAATCCATTACGAAAAATATGACACAAGTTCTTACATTTTTAACATGTACATATAGGTTTAGGTACGTAAAAAACCAAATTCCTGACGCGTGTCACCAAGGGAAAACTTCTTGCAGCCAAAAAAGTCATTATTTTCGATATTTTTTGGGTTTTTCACCTATAATTCCTAAAGGATGCATCAAAGCGAAATGTGTATTCATTAATAAATTACAGGACGTCAAACTGTGCGTCGAACATGTACAGAAAGTTAATAATTTGGTCATTTGGTAAGGTATAACTATTTTAATATATCTCACTTACACCAAACAAAATCGGTAATCTCCCGATGGTTAGAAATTGGTAACAAAAGTATTCGTGATTTTCAATATTTCAACAGTATTAAACAGTCTATTCTACTGATTTATTTTTGTTTAGAGTCTGTCACATGCAGTATAAGCCTCTGTTCCAACTCTCAGCAGCGAAGGATTTTGATAAACGATGTGTCGAAAGATACCGAATTTCATAAAGAAATAACGAATCCCGATTCAAGATATATAATTGACCTACAATAAAAATGTCAGTACTCACTGCACATAAAATTTGATGCTCTGCAACTTTGATTCCGTGGGGTTTTCCTCTTAGGGGACTCATTTCCAAGTTACAGAGCCATTTACAGTACTTTATCTAAGTTGTTGACAAATTTGGCCAAAATCAGCGTTGATTTACCGTGGTGTTATACTTTACCAAATTATTATTTAATTTTAAATTAAACTATTATATACATAACGTTCTGTGATTTATTAAAGAGTACAGGTTTGCTTTCATGAATTCTTTAGGAGTTATAGCTGAAAAAACAAAAACATATCGAAAACATTTTGACTATTTTGGCTGTAAAAATGATTCACTTGGTGGCCCGAGTTAGCAAAGATTTTACATTCCCAAACCCATATATACATGCTAAAAAAATAAAAAACTTTTCTCACATTTTTAGCTCTTAGCTCTTAGATTTCTAGTCTTAGCTATAGTTTCGATATTTTCGCTACCGGTCTAATATACAAGATTCACAAGGTTCTTCTTACTCAGAATAACACAGACTTTCGTAATTTGCAATCAAGCCTTCAACTGCGAACAGGTCGATTTTCAGGCCCTGGCTCTCGGGCTAGAAGATAAGTTTTCCGCCGACACTCTTGCGGGGTTGCAATAAAGGGCAATAGAAATAATGGAGTTGAGTTCCTGATTCCTGGTTGGGAGCAATATATAATATGAGGTTTACACCATTTTCCAGAAACCAAACGCAAAAGGCGAACAAAGGATAAGTGGATTATCTCAATACTACAAATTGTAGGTACTAATAGAAAGATAATGGACAAATCTATTGGCTGAGAGAAAAAAATGAGAAGGAGCCAAGTCTAGGAGTTACGGGTGGATAGAGATGATAGGAGTTGTAATCAGGAAGAGTTACACGGCAGATTAGGGTGTACACACAGTTGGAGATACTACAGGAAAGTCGAGTGCAGTTGATGGGTTTGCGCGTAGAACTAATCGAGCAAAGCGGACTTGGAGGATTCCTCGGAAATGGTAGTCAAGGAAAAGAGGAAATCAAGAACATACACCGATATGATGGTGACACTAAACACCAGGAAGAAATAGCTGAGGACTCCACCATAGAACCAGCGGTCATAACATTCATTTAGGTATTACCATATAAACTTGCTTGGCAATCATTTGCTTAATAGTTCGATCAGCCCTATTCACATATATAGCATTCTGTAGTAATGAATTCCATTTGTATTAATAATGGTTCAGATCACAAATTTACTTAGAGATTAATCATTACCTAGATTAAATCATGATACTTATTGATTAAATCATAATTCTTCAACAATCTCCTTTACATGCTACCATTTAGAAACAGAGTTACAAATAGTAAATAGTAAATATGATACCGTTGGAAAAGAAAACCGATGAAAATCCTATTTCGACCTAGTAAATTACAGTAGGAGGTCTGTGGTATCTAGCTTTCTAATACATAATTAATATATTTTTAAGTAGATCAATTGAGATGAATTATAGTTTTTTATCTTGAACCGATAGAAATACAAATGTAAACATTTAATACATTAAATAGAAACAAATGGGGTTTCTGGAACTCCCTAACCGCCTTAGAAAATCGGTGAACTCAAAACGTAGCAATACCTAATATGGTCACTTAATATATGAAAAACAAATTTAACTAATTGAAATAGTTCTTTTTTTATGTTACATGACCAAACCCGTCGTTATATAATTTACTTTTCATTAATTGCAAATATGTTATGTATTTTATATCTATCCCTCTTTTGCAACTAATTTGTATGAATACATAATACTACTTAAATTATCCGTTAACAAATAGTATATCGTTGGTTTATTGATAAAACAACTATGTACATTTGTGAAGGAGCTGAACGTGTATAGTACTTTTAATACACTTGTGAATTTCAATCATACATTTTGTTCCGAAACTCAATAAGTGTATCAAAAATAACCCAATTTATACATCAAAAATTGTTGATATAATTCTAAATAATTGTTTTTAAAGAAAACTATATTTACAATTATATTTCGAAAATATGGAGGTAATTGGTGAACATTGTAAAATACATAATAATATTAAATATATAAAAGGAAAATTATTTTCGGTTCACTTAGAGGATATAGCCCTTGTTAAGTGTTACACGTTTAGTGAGGTCTGGGTTTGTCACTGCTCACCCAAGTGTCATGATAAATGGTGCTTTCACGCTCAACCACACACCGCTTACTAAAGGATTTAGAATAAATCCTGACAAGTGTACGCTGGAGATAGAACAGTTTTATTAAGTACGAAATGTTAAAATACAGATACGAATAATTTATTAAAGGCTTACGGTTATTTAATAACAATAAAGTCCGCCTAATAAATAAGTATTGTTCCTCAATCATTGTTATTCCCTCAGCTTGTTTTCTTTATTATATAAGAAAATATGCGAGAATATAAATTCGAACACTTCACTAAGTTAATAATACTATTTAAAAGTGAATAAAACAAGAAATAAAAAAACGTCTAATTTATCGAAGTAGGTATAAAAAGAACACGTAAAATCACTGATGAGCATTTGAAATTCATTGAGCCTTTCCTAAACTTATAGATGTAACAGTGGGTAAGTTCCTAAGCTAATCGCTGAGATCATTGATCGATCGAGTGGGTTTAAGAACTTTTCAAAACTAATTATAATTTCAGTAATTAAATTAAATGGAAATTGGTACGAGACCATTTTTACATTATCCTCTTTATACGTTTCCTCTAAATTTGGAGTTAGGCTAATGTCGACAGTTGGATTTCACTATAGATGGGCAAGCTCGGAACTAAAATTCTTCGATGATGTCTAAAACGTCAAACCTGAATGTAATTTTTAACTCACATCTAAAGCTTCCCTTGGTACCTTCGATAATTAACATAATTTCAGCATTAGTTATTTGCGTATATTTTCTCGTTTTGTCTCATTAAGGAGATCGGATATAAAAATGCATTTTTAATTCTTCCAAACGAGGATTTAAAAACGAAAAGATGATTACCTTTTGAGTGTCAAGAAGTTATCGAAACTTAAATATCACAGTTGCAAATTTGAAGACCGTATACCAAGTGACTAATTGGTAGAGCTGTTTTGGCCAATATATCGCACTAGCACTGGTAGAACAACTGAAGCAGTATCAGTAAACAAGTTCTTGATTAAATAAGATTTTAGTGGTTGGTTCAATTCCGTTAAACGTATATTGATGGAAAAAATGAAAATTTTCTAACTGTTTTACGTTTTTTCTTTTGAATTCTTCCTTAAGTGTCCAAATGAGTAATGTAATTCCAAAAGAAGGTGGTTTTGTATATAAAATACCTACTGATTTAGACTGTACTGTAGTGTCACAGTTTAAGTAATTTATTAACCAAGAGTAATATGTACAATAATATAAAATATTTCCTACTTACTTACTCACGTAAACCGTCCTCATCAATCGCTAAGATGTGTAAGGCTTCTGCCTGTCGATCTGATCCATAAGTCTCTATCTTGGGTCCATTGGTACCTTCTCGTCCAATCTGTACCTCTTCGGTCAAAGGCTTCCATAATTCCGCTTTGCTAGGTCTTCCTAGCTCATCCTCTACGTCTTCTACTTACCACTTGCGTGTGAGTGTGAACCTTGCTAATTCTATCTTCTGGTATTCGAGAGACGTATCTGAACCTTAGCTGATGTTCTATTTTTTCTCTTGCATTCTGAAGACCCAGGTTGGATCGGATAATGATATTCCTGGATCAGTCACTCGTTATATTATATTCGACATTATAGAAGGTGCTCATCTACATTGTTTGGAGTTGGCTTTTCTGTTTACCTATACCCCCGTGAGAACTCTCGTGTTAGGTAGCTATCCACCCTAATACATATGATATATAAGTGACAAAAGGAAAACATTTTTATTCGTATATACAATTTAGTATTATCAAGGTAGTCTATTCAACTAACATCATTGGTGAAGCTTCCTACATCACAACAGGTTAAGCGCTAACACACAACTATCCCTGACCTTGAACTAATTCATAATAGTAGTCGCTACCATTTGTTTGGTTCAGAAGAGACATGATTTGTATTTATCGGACTTACTACGATTATAGAAGTCTACCATTGAGAATATAAAAGCCAGGCTTGAATATTTTTATATTTATAAAGCCTGATCCGTATCAGTAGAGAATTTGTCTCAGTTTGTATACGAAGAAATGTCTATGGATCAACCATCTGCAACAGGCCTGTTGCAAGACCTAAAATCCAGGTCTAATGCCCCCTGGTCGAAATAGGAAACATTATGCAACATTAGACATATTCCGGAACATTTTAACACTGTGGACATCAATCGACTCCAGCTACCGGGTGGTTGTGCACCATTATTTTCCAAAGTTTTACAGTTTTTTAAAACCTGTGGTCTAACCTGGTGGAGAGTTTTAAAACTAATTGAAGATTACCTTGGCGTCTCCCAGTCTTAATTTATTTAGTAATGTATTATCGAACCTAGGTCCTTATCTGAGTACTTTGAGCGTCTACCAACATTTACATTTTCGTGTCCCTTCACTTGTAATCAGCACTAAGCAGGAACTAGTTCCGCACAAAAGTTTGTCCTCTAAAGTGGGCTGCGGAGATAAGACTGAAAAATTCACATCGTAGTTTGGACGCTTGGCTAGACAAATAATACTGTATTTAGATGGTCTATAGGAAACTTACGCAACAATGTCCACAAGTGCGTACTAGGCTTAAAAATATCAATAAGTATTTATATTATTCGAGGAATCCTAGAAATCAAATTCTCTTCCATTTACTTTTCCAATAGATTTTTATTTCATTCAAGACTATCATAAACGGCAATATTTTACTTTTTAAAACCTAAACATGTGATAAGTACCCCATGGCAACATTAGCACTTAAGAGATTTTCGATAAAAATTACAACTCATCTCGAACTGTACATTTTAGGGTTTTAACACATCCTTTGGAACTAAATTATTTTTTGATGCGCGCTACAGAATCTTTAAACAGTTTAATCCGTCTTCATTCGTCGACTTTTGAAATTACCTGTGTTTTGAATTTTGTCAATGAATTTTATTATAGCTGTACTAAAGTTATAGATTTCAAAATTGGCATTCATCACTTATTCGTGAAATTCCCATTCTTCTGACACCTCATTCATCAAATCGCTCCTAAGATCCGGAAAACGGTTTATACTACCGTTTTATATATAGGATATGTTCTTTCGAATTCACTTTCCCCGATCCGTGACGTCACCGTAACCTAGGCCGATGGACACTACCCGCTAGACGGCCCAAAAGAGAAAGATTATAAAAATAAAATCTTTAAGAAAATATATATTTCCCTATACTAAATTAACTATTTTATGTCTTTTTTAACAGAGGAGACTACACCGTATCTTTAAAAAGGAATTCTTACGAAGTCACTCTTGGTTTGATCATCCGAAACCTGAGGCCTATAGACATCGGGAGGTATTACTGTTGTTTGACAAATGAGAAAGGAATGGCTAGTGCAACTATATATCTGTATGGTAAGAAGGATTATTTTATTGTAGCATGCATATATTATACACACACATATACGCGCACGAACATACAAACAAACAAGTGCACACGTACAAACATACATAATTACTTACATTCCTTATGAAGTTTATTCTTTTTATAGTTTAATATCATTGAATGATATACGTTACGTGCATGAATAAGTATGGAATATATAACAAAATTTGTATAGAATATAATTGAAATTGCATATAAAATACAGTCGTATTGCAGGATTATATTATATTACCTAAGCTTCATTTATTTTATTACAATAATTATATTCTCTTTTTTATTCTTGATAAGAATATATTACTTAAAGACATATGATAGATAACCGAAAAATTTAACTGTTAATCTCAGTAAGTTTATATGCACACACTTATAATATCACGGTTAAAGTAAGCTATAAGATAAAGTAAGCTGCTTTGAGCCAATAATTTTAAATTTATTAAAAAAAAATGTTTTAGCGTAAAATAATTTTAATTATTATCCATTTATTGTGTTTTATAACTAATGGTTATTTAAGAATCATAAAAGAAGATAGGATAAAAAGGTGGGAATTATTAAAATTATTCCATAACTGCTATATTTTGGAAAGCATTACAGTTTTGGTACTTTAGGCAATATTTTCACAGAATGTTTAATTATTCTGAAAAAATACTAGTTTGGTTTAGAATGAAATTTTAAATAAGTAATTTAGTTCTCATATTTACAGAGATAAAACCAGAAACCTCCACTACACAAAGAACAACAACAGTCAAAATAACAAAACGTAAGTAAGAACTATTATTTCATTTATTAGTTTTTACTTTCACTTACCTATGTAGTATTGTACTATATGTAATATAGTAAGGTTAAGTATTGCAAACTTGAAAATTTTTTAATCTGAGTTTTCAACGGAAACACACGTTTTGAGGTCTCCTGAGTCCAAATAACCAAGTCCCGAAAAATTTTCTTTGTGTATGTGAACAATCTAGCTCAAAAACCAAAAGTCGTACGAAACCGATAATACATATTTAAGATAGGTTTTTTCTTAAACCTAAACTTTTTTCTTAAACTTTTTCTTAAAATCGGCTAACAGGAAGTGCCACATTATATCAACGGTGAAAAAATTTTTTATAATTTTCTCAAACACGGGTCTAACGATTTTTATTAAACTCGGTGTATCATTGTATAATGAAGTAAATTTAATATCAATTAGGTCTTATCTTCATTTATGTCACTTTACAGAGCTTAAATGCCAAATGTTCTTATACGTCTTCCTCTAAAGTACCTATAAATGGTTTATTTAAAAAAATTAACTCCCTTTTTCTTGACAGTGATTATAAAAAAATAGCTAAATGTAAGGAATATGATAACTGGAAGCTGGAGAAAAAAAGAAAAATTCTTATGCAGATTGAAAATAAATTTCCAGAAATAACAGTCAGAAGGTATACGTAAAATATATCGTCGAAAGGTAGGAAAATAATATCAAATAAATAATCTTGTAGAAGGTAAGGGAGAGTAAAGTAAATATATAAATAATAATTTCAGAAAACTAACATTATTTAACATAAATGGCATGAAATTAAATGAAATTTTCTTGCTATATATGAACTTTTAAATGTTTTTTTTTTAATTTGAAAAAAAGTATTTAAACTCCACCGAATCAAGCCAATTGTTAGGATTGTTATCGGTCGTTTATTCCAAAAAATTATTAAGTAACCATTTGGAAAATTAAATTAGTGAATAATTTGATGAATTTTTCCTTTGTGAAATCCCAACATTATCCACTTACAATTAGTGTGACAACTTTTGAAATATCCATAGCAGGCAATGAAAATCTCGTAATTTAATTTTAGTTAACTTTAAAATGGTAAATAACAGTTTAATAACTAACAGTCTTACAATTCATAATCATTTGTGGTTAAATATTCAAATATACTTTTAAACCTCTCTAGGCATATATGAGCCTTTCGGTTGACAAAATACTAACTCCAATTACAACATTCTTTATTATTAATTTTAGTGATGTTTCTAGTGGCCAAATATATACCTTTAGTCACACTTTTATATTTCAAAACTGCAATCACCTACTCTGTAATCAATTTACTCATTGTTTGTATAGATATAACTTTTCCAACTAGAAATATCACTAAAATGACAAAAATATTGAAATTGGAGTTGGTCATTCTGGCAACTGAAAGGCTCAGTGGCTGAAGTTGTGTGGTTTATAAAAGTAGATGGAGTAACGAGATTTTTATTGCCTACCGTCGATATAATAATTAGACTTTTTGTAATTTTAATGGTCTTAATGATTTGTTATCTGTGAGCTTAAGCTTTAGCTCCGTTTAAAATGTACCTCAAAAATTTTATAATAGCCCAGCATTGACAGAAAATAATTTCTGTTCAAAGTAGAGCGGTAAATGAAAGTTTTGTTTTCCCGCAACTGATTTCTTTTTTTTTTTTAGATTTTATCAAGAAAAAACTAATTTTATTAAGGTGAAACTAATTTTATTCTCTTTTATTAGATAAAAACTTGTATATTATTTTATAATAAAGGAATTAAACTAACTATTTGACAACACATACAATAACAATTGTATGTAACAATAACAACACAAATAAATACTGCGGTTTTGTAAGAAGAAACGCGCTAATTAAATTGGAAAAGATTTATTGGATTGGTGTCCCTTCTAACGAGTATTTATTTTGGTCCTACGGGCGAAGACTTTGACATCAGAAAGAAGCGTACTCATCTCAACTGGTTAGGATCTGTCAATTGAAAGAAATCATTTTAGTTGGCACAGGCTTCCATTCAATTGTAAAGCCTTATCCTATAAATTTGTATAAATAAATCGCTTCTCACCTTCAAAACTTAGAGAATTTTTCGTTCAATTGCACGAAGTTCATTAGCATTGGTATTTGCCAAATGTTAAAAGATTATTGCGCATTCGACACATTGTGAATTAAAAAACTAATATAATGGAATTAGCGAATCCTGGACCCTCGAGTAGGGTGGCCCAAGAAGTTACCACGATTCAGGGATAACATAACAAAGATTCTAGAATAAATCTTTTCCAATTTAATTAGCGTGTTTACTATACAGAAACCACAATATTTATTTATGCTTTATTATTTATCAAATAATAGGATGGGAAAAATATATAGTTTTTGAATAACTTTCCAATTTCTGATTATTCTTTTTATTTTTGTTTAGAAATTGATTTACAAGTTTTCACGTATAAATTATTTCTGACTTGACCATCCCTGTTCTAGATGTTATTATTATAAAAGAATATAATCAGGCTCAATATTCGAAATTCATCGGCAAATTTTGGAATTGCAAAGGTATATTCAGTTATAACCAAGCGTAGCTCCGATAACAGCAGTTTGGAATGGTGAGGAGATGGTTGCTCCTGGTAAATTTCCACACTGAACACACAACTCATCCGACCCTAAGCAAATCGTCAAATTACAAACCTAATTTGGCTCTCAATAATTAGTCTATGAACGAAAATTGAAAAAACAATGATTAGAACATTATAGGAAAGTTTAATCGTTAGAGCCGTTTTTGCGCTACAGGCTATAGAAAAACATGTTTTTCATTTATTTCGCGCAAGTTATTGCTCATGGAGTACCGAATTTCCGTCACAGGCATCAGTAGTCAAAACACTACAAGTAGGGTAGAAATGCCGGTTCTAGGCCACTTTAATCCCAGAATTTGCGGAGGAGAATTGGACTTTGGACCCTGGGCTATTCTTACCTTAACCACCTGTACACCACGTGACCAATATAATTTATTTTGATTGATCTTAATCCCTAATCCCTAATCCTAATCCTTAATCTAATTTGTATTTTTCATTTTTAAGTTCGACAGGTCCGGACTGTCTCAATGGTCTCATCTTGTCTACCTCAAGTAAATATAAGTGTAACGAGATAAATATAGACATATATTGTGACATTCTACGATTCATGTCTCAATGGTCTCATCTTGTCTACCTCAAGTAAATATATAAGTGTAACGACTAAAATATTTATTATTGCAAACGAATATAAATTATAACAATGAAATATACACATATATTATTACAAAATGAATATTATACATATATGGTAACGACAAAAAATATATATTTATTACAAAGGAATATAAATAAATTGTATTGACGAAAATATTTATTATTACAAAAGGAATATAAATTATAACAATGAAATATATACATATATTCTAATAATTTTACGATAATATATCATAAAATTAACAACATCACGTCATCACCCATCCCTCCCCCTCTTCTTCTCATCATTTTTATATATTGTTTTTTTTTTTTCATAAATATCAAAACGTATTTAATAATCTAAGAATATACATCTCCAATATCACGAATATTGTAATAAATCGAAATTCGATTAATCGATCTTAAAACTAATTCATTTTCGAATTTTACAAACATAATAACCTAATAGTAGACTCTATATCGAAAAAAAAAATCATAAAGTTAATATACGTAATATATTTTCATAACATATGTTATATAGAAGGCCGTGGAGAGTACAGCTGCGTTAGGCGACAAGTCTCTTCACGTTTGAACATGCATGGCATGTATGTGGGGACAAGGTCCACAGCGAAGGAAGCGGTAGGGTCGGAAGAGATTGGTGGGGGAAACCATCAGCCAATCAGATTCGAGGATACAACCGGAGGTACCCGTGTGCCTACCCCACTACTCTCATTCTAGCTCCAGACTTCACAGTGTTCCTATCGTACTTAGTGTCCTCTGCGTTAGAACTCTCTCTCTTCTTCTACAGTTTTGTTTAGATTATTAGTTTAGTTTCTTATTATAGTTATCTACAGTGTTTTTTCTTATATTTCAAAGTTATTTTTGTTTTTTCATACTTTTTTTCCATCCTAAGGTAGTTTTTTCTTTTTATTTAGTTCTCTATTAAAAATTTTCTATTCTGTTAACATTTTTCTTTTTGGGTTTTCTTTTTTACATCTTCATTCTCTTATAGTGTAGTGTTCTTTTTTTTTCCTTCTTATTTATTATATATATTTATCAAAGTTTAAAGTTTTTTCGTTTCGTGTTTTTCTTAATATTTATAGTTATTATTCTTTCTTTTTGTTCTTATTATATATATTTTAAATTTATATTCGTGTGTTTTTCTTAATATCATTTCCAAAGTAATTGTTTTTTTTTTGTTCTTATTATATATTTAAAGTTATTTTCATGTGTGTTTCTTAATATCATTTTCAAAGTAATTGTTATTTCTTTTTGTTCTTATTATATATATATTTAAAGTTATTTTTGTGTGTGTTTCTTGTTATCGTTTTTAAAGTTATTATTCATTCGTTTTTTTTTTGTTCTTATTATATATATTTATACTAGTTTATAGAGTTTTTCTTTTCGTTTTTTCTTATTATGTTATTTTTTTTGTTTTAATTCATTTATCGGTCGGAGATAATTTTTTTTCTTTATTATTATATATAGTTATTCTTTATTAAATATATATTTTACAAAAAATGGAATCATCGTCTAGAACATGTGCTAATTGCAATAAATCGTTTGCAACACATACAGAGTGCATGGCACATGAAGTAACATGTTTTCACAGCCAGGAATTCAAACAACTAGCCTCGTGTGTATGCGCCAAATTGGCAAATCTTTTTCGAGATCAAATCATCGAAAGCGACATGAGGCTACTTGTGGGGATTCAACACAAACTCAAGAGCTTACACGTAACATAGAATAGATATGTTCATATTGCGGGAAATCCTTCAATCAATCAAATAACAGAGTAAAGCATGAAAAATCGTGTAAACACCTGTCCCGATTTGATGATTTTGATAACCATTGTGAAGTTATTTGTGGAAAATGTGGACAGGTGTTTACACGAAAGGATACTAGATTAAAGCATGAAATCGCATGTCAAATAGTTTTCAACAAGTCCTGTCGTTTTTGTCAAACGAATTTCACAAATGTTTATAACTATTTTAGACATGAGCCGTTATGTAATAGAGAGCCCCCTTTAAAAAAACGTAAGCAAGAACCACAAAGGGAGGAACTTTTAGCCCTCAAACCCGACTCAGTCGGTTTTTCGGAATATGAAACTGCTTTCGGGGGGAGGTTGAAGTCATATTTCATCAGATGTAATAAGAATTACGACATGACAATGTTTTTTAAAAGTATCAGAAATGAACTTTTAAAAAAATCAATGAATGTCTCCACGAACATAATTCCATTAAAATAAACATGTTTGCCGATTGCGTGATGATAAATCAGTTGGCCGAGGAAATTAATACTGCGTTTAAAACGAGTAGTATAGCGATATATAAGGATTGTGATGTCGATAAAATTATTAATGACTGCTTTCTCAAGATGGAAAAAGAATTAAGCGAATGCCAAATGAAAAAAAGTGGGTGGCGACTCTACGTAATAGAGGGTTTAAGATTAAAGGTTAACAGATTTCGGCCTTTAGGAGGTACCACATAATTGTGTAATGTTACCAAATAAATTTGGAAAAAAAAAAAAAAAGGTAAAATCTAATAAGATGATTGATTCATACATCTTTAATCAATCGGAACTCGGAGAATACACTAGCGTTCGGACATTACAAGCTATGAGGATAGTTATAACCAAAGGCTTACGGATGCTAAAAACATTATTAAGCCATTGAATGAATGAGCCTCTGGAGCGGTCGAAAGACTCGTAAGCTGTATGAATGAGCCTCTGGTGTAGTCGAGAGACTCGTAAGCTGTATGAGTGGACCTATGGCGTAGTCGAAAGACTCGTAAGTCGTGTATGTGAGGTGACATCTATATTCTTCCAGCCTATAATGTCCAGAACACTATATCTCTCCTTTCACAGATTCACGTTGTCATTTTGGATAGTGATTACGGCAGAATAACATTCTGTATTGTTTGTTAAATTACATTTTAATTGTTTTCATCCTAATAAATTTCAAGGAAAATATGAGGAACATTAGTTTAATGAAATTTTTATTTAGGACATTTGTTTTTATATTTTAGATGAATTTATTAATTTTATATACATCAGATTTTTTTTATATATATAATTGTTTTCAACTGTTTTAGTCATTTTAAAATTTTGTTTCATTGATTTCTTATATATTTTTATTACTATGATATCATGGCCAACTGATTACATCATCTTTTAATTAGTTGATTAATTTTTTATTGTTTTGACTTCAACCTATGCACCAATGTTGTTGGATTATTTAGATATTTCTTTTTTAATCTCGTTTTTCAAGTTTCTGAGAGTGTATGGAATATCAGGTACATACACACATTTCAACTCTATACTTTCAGAGCAATATATATATATATATATATATTTAAACCACCAGGAACGCTACATGGAAACTAATAATGTTAATGGAAAACCCTAATAATAGCTTTCTATTAATGTCCATATGTACCATATGTTCCTGACAGTCCTAAGTCTGTGAAAAAGCGTGAAGGAATGTATACTGCTTATATAAATTATTTTCTAGGGAAAATTAATTTTTTTACGATTGAATATAACACACAGACACGCACACAGACACACACACACACAAATTTCGTAACATTTATTTCAAATTTGATGATAGATTTAGACTAACAATTTTTTTTATGTAGAAATATTGCGATTGAGATTTGTGTAGTAAATTTAATAAGAATACTATGAGAGTGATGAGAAGGCATGAGTGTTCCTGTTAACATGTAACAACGTTATGAATCATACATATATCTATAAATTAAAGATTAGTCGAATATAATGAAAAAGAGCACATCAGTAGTTGTTTTAAGACAAAACTCCATCACCATCGATATAAAGATTCGAGATTGCATTTGACAATTATAAAGAAAACAAAAACTTTAAATAATTTAGAAATTTATACCGAACAATGGAAGCAAACACGTCTATAGCTGCCGTCTTACGATAATTTTCTGTTTCTATATATTTAACGTTTTCTCACTAAAAACAAGTGAAATTTAAAAAGAAAGTAATATATGAAGGACACAAAATATAGTAAAAATCTTGATAATCTGTTGAAATTGTATCATTTTAATAATTCTGGTATATAATTTGCTCGATGTACGAGTATTAAATATGCGTAAGGAATCACTGAATCCTACACTTTCAAGACGTGTCTACACATGTTTGTTAGGCCAGGTATACTGAATAATAAACAAATGAGTGGTGGCAATCCCCGCAGTATATAGTCATGTTCTAACCACTCAATCATACAGGTTTAAAGACGTGTTTATGACATATTAGATCAGGAATATTATATATTAAACCAATAAGTCATATTTATTTGAGTTAGTCCAAGTATAGTCGTATTGTTCTATCCACTGAATCCTACAGATCTATACGTGTTATATCATGTACAATCATGATGTTTTTCTGATTCTATGTAGAAAGTGGATATATCAATGATGAAATACACACAAAAAAAGTACGATATTGGACCAAAAATTCCAATCTTGATAATATATTATATACAAAATCACTAAAAATCATGGTAAGAAAAACATCAAGTATCACGTCATTATAGTAGTAAGATAAGAGAATATTTTAAGTAAAAATAAGGAAAAAAGAGAGAAATAGTAAAATTGTTGTACTAAATGACCGGTCACATCACTTGTTATATCGATGTGACGAATTTAGATAGATAGATAGATAGATAGAAAAAAAAACTTTATTCTGGGACTAAGTCCCTTCAGAATAACAATAATGTACAAAATAATAGAATATTACTGGCCTGAACGTTGAAACAATAAATAAAATTGATAAAATAAAATAAAAAGTAAAGAAAACCTTAGGTGCACAAGCTATATACAAACAGATAAAACTATGTACAGAGCATTTAAAATTATGAACAAAACAATTAAAACTATGAACGAATCACTTGAACTATGAACAAAATTATATTTAAGGGTTGAACAACATAAACATACACTTTGAGAAATAAAGAACGAGAAAGAGATACAATGAGTTCATTTCATAAAAAAAAAAAAAAAAAACTTTACTTGAATATATATATATAAAAATAAACAGTTACTTATAATTGAATAAAAAAAAATGTATGTATTGAAATTCCTACGTCGATAGTAGGAAATGCATGTACTATCTCTTACCAAGTGTTATGATTATATGATTGCTACACAATACATATATAATATCAATAGTTAGCTAGTATCAGACTGTTTTTGGAACAGGAATTGGAATAGGAGGTTTTTGAATGTATACAGGGAAGGGGCATGTCGAATTTTGATCGGGAGGGAATTCCAAAAGTTGACAGAGCGGGCTATAAAGGAATTTTGGAATGAGGCAGATCTATAAGAAGGGATGTATAAGAAGGCATAAGAAGGACGATGCTCGGTAATGATTTGATAAAGGAAAGTGCCAAGGAAATATTGTCTTCTTAAGGAGGGGAAGAGCCACCCTAACTCAGTGTAGTGGTGGGAGACACGGGAGCGTCTCGGGGTTCCAATTACAAATCTTACGAAGCAATTCATAAGTCTTTTGAGTCTATCACGCAGTTCCACCGAGAGGCCATCGTAAACCACACAGCTGTAGTCAAAGTGGGGAAAGATGAGAGAGGAAACTATGAGTCTACGGGTATTTTGGGGTAGAAGATGGCGGAAGTGATGGAATAGTTTGAGGGTAGAAATTGCACGACGGGATATATGAGAGATATGGTGATTCCAGGAAAGGGTTTGATCTATGAGAAAGCCTAAATTTTTAACAAAGGGATAGAAGGTGATGGGGTGGTTGTTTAGATAGAGTGAGGGAAAGTTGGTGTGGGATCTAAGAAGGGGCTTGGAACCAATGAGAATGGCCTGAGTTTTGGCAGCATTTAGCCTTAATCCATTTAAGTTGGCCCAGGCACTAATTCGATCTAAATCTTCTTGAATTTTGGCAAATGCCACCAATAACTCAGCGGGAGAAAAGGATAAATAGATTTGAGAATCGTCGGCATAAAGGTGGTGGGAACAATGGATAATTGAATCATTTAGGTCATTAATATAAGAACTGAAAAGAAGAGGAGACATGCTTGAACCCTGTGCAACTCCTGAGGATAAAGGAAGGTAGGCAGATAGAGGTTGATTAGGTATGGAAACTGCTTGGGTTCGTTGTGAGAGGAAAGACTGGAACCAAGAGATGGAACTATTGGAGAAGGATAATGATTTTAGTTTGTTGAAAAGGATGGAATGGATAATGGAATCGAAAGCTTTGGAGAAATCAAGCAGTATAAGTATGGTTAGTTTTTTGTCATCTATTGCAGTCTGGATATCACTAGTAATTTTAATCAGAGCAGATTGTGTAGAGTAGCCAGGACGGAAGCCAGATTGGAGAGGATCGAGTTGGTTGGATTGTTCAAGGTAGTTGGAAACTTGGGATTGCACTAACTTTTCTAGGGTTTAGAAAGATTGGAAAGGATTGATATTGGGCGGAAATCTTCGGGAGAGGATGGATTAGGCTTTTTGTTTAAAGGAAGGACAATGGCTTTTTTCCAAGAGGTCGGGAATATTGAATTCTGCAGGGAGAAATTGTAGATGAAAAGGAGTGCTGGGAGGATTTCAGGGAGACATAATTTTATTAGTTTGATAGGAATGCCATCTGGGCCTACGGAATTGGAACGGGATTTCATTATAACGGTAATAAGGTCTGTGGGAGAAATGTCGGAAAAATAAAAATTATTGTCGTTAAAAGGTACCTCTGGAGAAAAGCCGGAAGGGGATGGTAAAGAAGAGGTGGAAACCGATATAAAGTGGGAGTTTAGGTCATCAGGTGATATTGGGAAAACTGAGGAAGGGGATCTAGAAGGTTCACAGAGGGAAAGCTTACGAAGTAGAAGCCATTTTGATTTGATATCAGGAGCTGAGGAAAGGGCTTCGTGAAAGTAGTTCGCTTTCGCTTGTCGGATCCTTGTCTGTGTCGTGTTACGAAGCACTCTGAATATTTGATAATCATCTGCAAGCCTAGTCCGTCTGAAGCGTCTGCGTGCAGCGTCGCGTCTCTTCTGCAGATCCTTAATTTCCTGACACATCCAAGGAGCAGGACGATGACGGAAAGTGGAGGTTTTGAGAGGAGCGTGGGTATTGAGTATATTGAGAAGATTGGTGGTGAGAATATCAACCATGGTGTCGACAGAGGAGCAATGATATATTCCATTCAAATCCAATGTTACTAGATCAGGTAATATTTTTTCTCGAGTAAGGGTATCCAGTTGGCGGAAAGTGATAGTTCGAGGATGGATTGGAGGAGTGCGGATATTATACGTTATTTGTATCAGATCATGAGATGAAAGAAAGGATACTGGCAATTGAGAGGCGGAGAGGAGGTTTTGTGCTGAGTCGATGATGTAGTAGTCTAGCCAAGTGTCAGATCTGGTGGTGTGGTGGGTGGAGGAAAAAGGAACGATGAATAGGTGAAGTGAGAAAAACAGATTTTCTAAATAGGATTTGTCATTGGAGTTTGAGAGGAAATTGGTATTGAGGTCACCGGAGATAATTATTCTGGGATAGAGGGGAACGAAGTTGAATAGAGTTGATTCGAAGGACGGGTCAAATGGCACGAGAGGAGGGCGATATACCACGGCGTAAAGGATAGGAGAAATATTACTGAGAATTTCTACTAAGAGGTATTCTACATGAGGATGATCGGAAGATGGGGAGCAATCGAGGATTCGGGTCTTTAGGCTATTGTGGACAAACATGGCTACTCCACCGCCAGTCCGGTTTACCCGGTCATGACGGAGCAGGATGTAATTCAGGCAAGGAGACTGAAGATGATGGAATATAAGGTTTGAGCCAGGTTTCGGATATTGCTATGATATGATAAAAGTTTTGGGTAAAGTATTGCAGGAATTCGTCATAATGGGCAGAAAGTGATTGAGAGTTAACTTGACATGTGATTAGGGAACTAGACATCAGTGGATTTGGAGAGAAACAGTCAGTGTTTGGTAGCGAGAAGACAAAACGAGTAGAAAGTACAGAAAATCGATTATCGTACATGAAACTAAGTGAAGAAAAAGTAATATTAACATTAAAAATAAATAAAGAGAATGTACTTGAAAATAATAGATTGATGAGTGACGGTGTAGAGATAGCACTAAGAGAAGAAGTAAGACTATTTTAATGAGGCTAAGGGGTTGACGGCTTCTAGGTAGTCAGTCAAATACATCTAGATCCGAGGCCTGTTCTATCAGGATGACTCTATGTCCGTCCTCTTTTCGACACCGCACCTTTCCGGAAGCAAACCACGTATATTTGATTTTTCCCGCCGCTCTCTTCTGCCGGGCTAGCCAATAGAGGTGTCTGTTTGTGCGAGTCATCTCTTCACCCAGATAAATTCGGTGGCAGTCATTTTCCTGCCAACCGATATCCCGCGTGGAGAAATCCCTCTTCACTTTCCTTTTCGTAATTAGATCATCTCTAATTGATTGCCTGACAAAGCGTGCGATAACAGGCGGTGGTCGCGAGTCATCTTTTCGGCTTCTGCGGCGATGTACGTTGTCCAGGTCCTCCACACTAAGCCTGATCCCCAAGCTTGCTCCTATACTGGTCACCAAAGCAGCGGGCGTTTCGCCCGGTCGCTCCGGTATACCGCGGATCTCCAGTGATCTACTCAATAGTCCTTGCTCTGCGTTATTCAAGCGAACCTCTAATTCGCCCACTCGGGATTTGAGTGCTTTGTTTTCTAATAGTATCTCCTCAAACTTTTTAGCTTGACCTTCCAGATGTTTTTCAATCTTCGTCAGTCTTTCGTTTAGTTCAAAACTGAGCTCTCCGTATTTATCTAGTGCTGTTTTCATGTTTTTTATATCTTCGTTCACGGTAGCGTCTAAACGATTTACTGCCGCAAGTATTTCTGAGGGGGACGGCTCGGTATTTTGTTTTTTCACCTGTTCGCAGTTAGAGCAAACCCATGTTTTTTTAATTATTTTTAATGCTTCGGTGTCTTTATCATTAAGGTTGACGCACCTACCATGAAAAATTATTTTACACTTAACGCAGTGTATATTGTTCTTATCTTCGCGTGCGATAGAGTTGTTGCAAATATTACACTGCACCATTTTTTAAATTTATTAATGAGAATTACTTCGCAATTAAAATATAAATAAATACCAGGACTGTTGACGTAAACAACGTCTAATGCGGTCTAATGCTGTTAGGATTAGTAGACGCCTGCCAGCTCGTTGCTCCCAGAACTCTATCAATCTCGCTGCGTTTTCTTTACTCCGATTAATGTGAAGATCCGACACTTAATAGCGTGATTAATAATAGTGTATTTTTAAAAAAGAGAAGAAAAAAAAAACTGAACTTAATTGAACTGAAAATTAAATTAAAGTAAACTGAGTCTATTATATGAACGAATTACACCGATGTACACACCAGGGCGTCTCAGGCCAGTATATGATACAATTTAAATACAAATATATATATATATACATAATAATTGTTGATATTATTTGAAAGATGGACAAAATGAATTTAAATAAACAATAAAATAGGTAATAATGGATTTCGAATAATTAGATTAACACAGATGAAATTGTCAGGTTGATAGATATGAGAGTTTCTGTATTGAAATAACAAAAAAAAAATAATAATAATAATAATTTAGAAGAATCACATACTGTGATGTATGTGATATCTTGGGATTTTATTTAGTTAAAAGGATACTAATATAAATATAAAATAAAAATTTAATTTATATGTAATTTGTGTAAAAAAAAAAGAAGGAAAATCAATAATAAAAAAAAAAGAATTATTTAAAAATAAAAACATTTTTCAAATTTTAAAGAAACGGTAATTAACTATTCGTTTTCAAATTAAATCTTATGTAAGTTACAACAAATTGTTTAGAATAATAGTAAATAATAGTCAAATATGTACAATTTCAAATAAATATGATTTGTAAACTGAATATTTTCAGTCACATTTACTTTTAGGGAAAGTAGTGCATAAAGTTGCTACCAGGTAGCAGCACTAGTTGTACTCATTCTCCAGAGTTATTTATTAAAACAACTTTTTTTTAATATATACTCTATTAATTATTACGTTTTTTACATTTTGTATACTTTTTCATGAACATTATCATAAATTAAAAATGTATTCAAGAAAATTAAGGTTACCAATATAGGCTAAACATACATAGTTACTAGCTTTACCTCTCGCAGTTCATGTTCGACATGAATGTATCATCTGTTCAGAATCATTTTCAGTTAGTTGGACATTCACATCCATCACTGGTTCCTGGCTTGCTTGCAGTGTACATCGCTGGTGACGTCACTACAGCTCTTAACGGTTTTTAACGGTTTTCCGTATTGTTTATTTCTCGTTCTTGTGTGCTCCTGCATTATGTGAGGTTCACGTAAGTACGTAGCTTAATTATTAACCTTTTGGTTAATTAATTTGCCTAAATTAACTTACAATTCTATTAAATCACCATCATGACGCCACCACTTACTAACAACAACTCTGAACATGACCCACAGATACAACATAGCACAATGGAACACCTCAACTCTCCCACAAATAAACTGAAAAGGTACAATCAGGACGAAAATACTGACTTTGAAGGCTACATTATACCCAAGAAAATTTCGTACGCACCAAGACCAACTATCATACCGACGAGAACATCCAACAGTTTTTCTGCATTACAGACAATGAATAATAACACGGACCCTACACCATCCAGTAGTAACAATACACAATACAAAAACCCTACCACGCCAAAAACGTTTAAACCACCTCCTATTATTATCAGACCAGCAATGTCCGCTATGGCATTACGAAAAGCTCTATTAGATGCTAAAATCAAAAACTTTACCATTCGTTCAAATAGGGACGAAACCAAATTGTATTTGGACCTCAAACCAGACTACGAAGCTGCAATACATGTCCTAAATGTCAGCGATGAAATTCATTTTCACACCTACTCCCCACGCGGTTCAAGGCCGCTTAATAAATTCATCATTAAAGGTCTGGACCTTGACCAAGACCTTGATTCAATTACTGAAACCCTCCAAGCCCGCTTACCCGGACTCAAATCTGTATGGAGGATGAAAAAGACCGACGCAGATGGCTTCAAAATAGAACTGCCACATATTATAGTCACGACAGACCCTGACACTACCATTGACAACCTCAAAGCAGTTGGTCCAATCGACCATATGGGGTACTCAGTTGAGAAACTGAGGAACATCAATGGTCCCAGGCAGTGTTACAACTGTCAGCAATTTGGCCACACAAAAAATTACTGTGCCCGCAAGATAAAATGCGTACGATGTGGTGAACACCACATCAGCGAATGCTCCCGAAACACCCCCCTCAAATGCGCAAATTGTCAGGGCCCTCATGTGGCCTCTTATCGCAATTGCGAAAAAAGACTTGCACTATTACAAAACATAGTGCAGGCTCATGCTGGAAGAAATACAGCACCAAACCCCAGACAAGATCAAAAGGGTAAAGCATCACAAGCTCCGCCCACCACCTCAAGACCCGACTCTTATGCGGGAGTAGCCCACCT
Organism: Nezara viridula; assembly: GCA_928085145.1. NCBI lineage: Eukaryota > Metazoa > Arthropoda > Insecta > Hemiptera > Pentatomidae > Nezara > Nezara viridula. The sequence goes on along the minus strand of OV725079.1, from coordinate 144,272,330 downwards.
AGCTCCCCCTCCCACCACCCAATCCCCACCCTACGAACAGCCCCCATGGGTCTCCGAACTCGTGGGCATGTTCAGGGACATGAAGTCCATGTTCACAACCCTATTAAACACAGTTAACCTTATACTTCAAAAAAACATCAATGGTTAGACATTTGATTATAAACTATAACATAACAGGGCTCATGCTTCGTAAACTTGAGCTAGAAACTCTCCTGGCTTCCCACAAGCCATCAGTCGTTGCACTGACTGATACACGAATCAACAAACTAACTCACATATACTTCCCCGGGTACCACATATACCGACTAGATTCCCCATCACATGGTGGCGTCGCACTTCTGGTGCGTTATGACGTCCCTTCCAGATTAATAAACAACACTACACTAAATGACGACAAACACTCAGCAATTACTATACAAGTAAAACTTGAACATACATACAAAATTACATGCATTTACCGTAGTCCTAGTGGAAAACCTGACATATTAAAACTATTTCTGAAGGACACCGAGACAGACAAACGTCACATAATAGTAGGAGATCTCAACGCCAAACACCATACATGGAACTGCACAAACTCTAATGCATTAGGAAACTTCCTGACCAAATCTACTTATACAATCATACACCCTAATGCATACACTTATAGACATCATGCTAACCCAAATATCACGTCTACACTTGATCTACTACTCACACAACAACCACACAGATTCACAAACTGCAACACAATAGACTTTAGCAACAACATCCACATACCTGTACTATACGAACTAGGACATAACTCAACCCTAACTCAACACACAGACTACAAATACAATTTCAAACACGCTGACTGGAAACAATACAAGACACAAGTATATAGTGACACACCTAACATCACGACACTTACAACAACTATAGACATCGACAACGCCATTAGTACATTACACAACATTATCCATAATGCAGCGAACACCACCATACCCACCTTCAACCCCATTCCAATTCACCTTCGCATACCACCAAAACACATCCTATCAATCATAAAACAACGTAACAACATCAAGAACTGCTGGTACAGAACTAAAGACCCTACTTACAAACCTATCATAAACAGCCTTACTAGACAAATAACATCCCTTATGTCGCAGTGGAAAACGTCAATATGGCATGAACAACTTCGCCGGACCCACAACGACCATAAAAAATTCTGGAAACTAGTCAGAAGCCACAACACCAAATCCAAATCGGTGAAAATCCTTCGAGGCGATGAGCTTCTCACTCCTGCAGACCAGGCTAGCATTCTATCAGACTACTACGTAGAACGAGACGATGCCCGTACTGCCACCATTTATCATCACATCTCCCACACGGATAACCTAAATAACACAATATTCTCCACATATAAAGACCTGACTGCAATTTTGAGAAAAACAAAGGGAAACAAGTCTGCTGGAAAGGACAATATTCCTTCTGTCCTTATCAAACAACTACCCCGTAAAACCCTAATGTTTCTCCTTAACATTTTTAACTCATGCTCACGCCTCAGATATTTCCCAACGGAGTGGAAACATGCTATTGTCGTTCCACTCCTCAAACCCCGGAAACGAGGAGCGGTCCCGGAAGATTATCGGCCGATCAGTCTCCTCGACCACATCTCAAAAATATATGAGAAACTAATCCTCATCCACATCCGAAAACACTGCGATTCACATGACATTGTACCCTCTGAACAAACTGGGTTCTCTCGCGGCGTTAGCTGTTATCACCACGTGGCTAAATTACAGTACGAAACAGCTAATAACCTAAACAAAAATCTTGCCACAGCCATGATCTCCCTTGACTGCACACAGGCTTTTGATTCTGTATCCCACTCCATCCTTATCGATAAACTCAGGCATCACCAATTCCCTGTACAACTAGTCGATATTATCGGCTCATATCTCAGTGACAGGACCTTCTCAGTTCGAGTCAAAACTGACATGTCCCCCTAGGCCAGTTACTTGTGGCGTCCCCCAGGGCTCAGTTCTGGCGCCTATCCTATTTAATATTTACACTGCCCAAATAGTTGGGACCAAAATTGACAAAGTTCAAATAGCTGCTTATGCTGATGATATTGCTATCTACACAGCAAGCATGGGAGCTAAACACGCAATGCGCCGAGCACAAAATGCAGCCCAACTGATCATAGACCAACTTAAAAACATAAAAATCGACATCAACCCCGCAAAAACCGACGCCATCACATTCTCATACAAGAAAACCACTGAAAAACTACCTAAACTTAACGGTCAAACTATAAAAACAAAAAGACATCTCACATACCTAGGAATAAAACTCGAATCACACTTATCTTTCACAGCGCACATACAACACAGAATACAAACAGTAAAATCTACCACATACCAACTCCGCCATCTACTCTATTCTCCAGGGCTGTCACTCAGACTCAAATTACTCATATATAAAGCCATACTCAGACCTTCACTTCTCCACGGTGCCCCCCCTCCTACACTACCTATATCCCACAGCCCTGAAGAAACTACAACAATACCAGAACAGCATACTCATGAAGATCTGCAAAGGGACAACATTAGAAAGACGAAACATGAAACACATACATAACGAACTACAACTCGACTTTGTGCAACAACATATTTCAAGAAGACATATCAAGTTCTTCGACAACCTCCCCGCATCCTTTAACCCATTATTCCGATCCATCACCCCATCCCCCCTCCCTGCCAGATGGCAAGGCCGTAAGGGTCCAATAAACCCCACCAACATAATCATTTAACCCGCCTCACGGCTAGTCCTCCCCTCCCCATCCCTATCCATATCCCTATTCCTCCCCCCCCCCCCTACTTATTTTATCGTTATGCTTAATTTTTATTTTATTTTATATATTTTCACTTAACGAGCGGAGGACCCTCAACTCCATAAATCTTATCAAGACCTTAAATGGACAGGAAGAGATAACAAACAAAAATCATTCAACGCACCTTCAAATACCACAGGTAGAAAAAGGTCAAGGTAATTCAAAGTATCGTTCCGCTAGTGCACTGGTCCGATATGACACTGATATCATGGTTTGTTTTGTTTCAGAGGGATCGGAAAAAAAAAAAAAAAAAAAAAAAAAAAAAAAAAAAAAAAAAGTTAGTTGGACACTCAAGGCACGTCCAACTGGCATTTTAACATTTTTTTATCAAATTTTAGCAAACTTTTAAAATTTTAGATTTTTATTTAAAAGATTTAGAGCCACACCGTGACGGAAAGGTACACCGATCACACACCCTCATTAATATATTTATGGGGGTACAAAAAATAAAATATTCAATTATATTATCAATGTGGTGAATGGATGTGGCGATAGCAAAGATTATTCAGTTGATTATTTATTGTTGTTAACCTACACATTTTATCATAAATGAAAGCTGTAGGAAGCCTTTTAATTAAAAATTTTATTTAGGAGAATCGTATACTTTTCTTGAAATTATCAAAATTTATTCCTTATCCTCTTTGTATAAATTATTATGCATTTTGTAATGCTTCTTTATTTTTTTAGAGATGAATCTCGCACTTAGAAACGAAACTATTGTGTATAATTTTTTTCAAATTGCTTAATTATTTTTTAAAAAATGATCAAAACCTGCAGGGTAAAAGCACTAATAGCTAACAGTGTACCAATACCTGACACCATCCTCGAAAAATGTGAATATTAAAATATGAGGGCCTCCTAGACCTTATATATTTTTAGTTTCATTGTTTTCTTCATTTATTTTTGTCAGCTTTCTTTAGTCTTGCCGAAAATGACAACCGACATAAGTGGCAAATTAGGAAGGTTTCTCACAGTCAACTTTGTGTCCCAGCAACAACCATCCGTCTGTAAGACCACCATATCTGCCTTTTTATCTTAAACTACTCAGAAATCGTTATTTTGTGATAAAATCGAGTTGTATGGGATTCTTCCCTTAAAACAAATAAAAATTAAATACTAACATTTGTCCCAACATTTTTGATTGATTAATTTTTGAAATGTTTTTAAATTATGTTTTAACAATTTTTTTTATATCTTTCGTCTAAATTAACATCAAACATGAAAATTCACACCTGTTACTTAGACGCTTTATATAAGTATATTTATCTAATATTTGAACCTATTTGTTTTATATTTACTCCATTTCCAGTAGATAAGATATACAGGGGTTTACCTATATTTTTTATCTTAATTTACCATATATTCAAGATTTTAGACTATTGTTGTAAGTATTATATTACTTACATATAAACAATTTTATAGTATATTTATTTCGCATTTTTAATAAAATCTAGTAATTTAATTTTTTGTTTTAAATTTATGTTTTACAATATTGTTTTAAGTATATTTACTATATTTTCTGCAATTTATATTAGTTTATATTAGTTACATATACAATTTTTATTGTACATTTATTTCATATTTGAACGTATTTTCACACCATTTTAAGAAATTTTTAACAAAATTTACTATATTTCTTATAATTTTCATGTAAATTTAACTGTGTTCTCCCACTTTGTTTAATTAATTATTATTTATTTTCAACATCTGTTGATATTATATGTAAGTAAAGCTTTCTTGTAATTTTTATTTTTCATTCCGATATTTCAATTGTTTAATAATATAAATGCTTTTCACGTAAATTTCTTTAAAATATACACAATATTTATGATATATATATATATATAACACTTAATCGCAGTAAGCTATTACAAATACGATCTAAAATATACGACACTTTTTTTACTTTATGAAAGAAATTCAACATTGTTGTAATATTTTTTCCTAAAACTAGAGTCTAATACAATCATAAAACTAAAATTGAAGATCCTAACACTAATGTCACTAGAAATATACGATATTATAAACAATTTTAATAAATTCGCTAAGTGTGTAATATAATTATTATGTGTAGTTTTAACAAAAATAAAATTCCAGGGGATCCCCAGAATGAGAAACTCTAGATCAGGAAATGTTAAGCTACCAACTCATGCTATAAATAATGGAGACATCATACATGATTTGTTATTAAGAAAAGGAAAGGACCACTCAATGGTTAGAATTTAGCAAGCATTGATGAGAGTAATTTAGGACCAAACCTAACCACAAAAAATGGTTATGACCGAACAATCAGGATTTCAAGATATATATATATATATATATATATATATATATATATATATATATATATATATATATATATATATATATATATATATAATATATATATATATAATAATTTATACAAAGAGGATAAGGAATAAATTTTGATAATTTCAAGAAAAGTATACGATTCTCCTAAATAAAATTTTTAATTAAAAGGCTTCCTACAGCTTTCATTTATGATAAAATGTGTAGGTTAACAACAATAAATAATCAACTGAATAATCTTTGCTATCGCCACATCCATTCACCACATTGATAATATAATTGAATATTTTATTTTTTGTACCCCCATAAATATATTAATGAGGGTGTGTGATCGGTGTACCTTTCCGTCACGGTGTGGCTCTAAATCTTTTAAATAAAAATCTAAAATTTTAAAAGTTTGCTAAAATTTGATAAAAAAATGTTAAAATGCCAGTTGGGCGTGCCTTGAGTGTCCAATTAACTGAAAATGATTCTGAACAGATGATACATTCATGTCGAACATGAACTGCGAGAGGTAAAGCTAGTAACTATGTATGTTTGGCCTATATTGGTAACCTTAATTTTCTTGAATACATTTTTAGTGCTGCTACCTGGTAGCAGCTTTATGTACTACTTTCCCTAAAAGTAAATGTGACTGAAAATATTCAGTTTACAAATTATATTTATTTGAAATTGTACATATTTGACTATTATTTACTACCTTCTAAACAATTTGTTGTAACTTACATAAGATTTAATTTGAAAACGAATAGTTAATTACCGTTTCTTTAAAATTTGAAAAATGTTTTTATTTTTAAATAATTCTTTTTTTTTTTATTATTGATTTTCCTTTTTTTTTTTTTACACAACTTACATATAAATTAAATTTTTATTTTATATTTATATTAGTATCCTTTTAACTAAATAAAATCCCAAGATATCACATACATCACAGAATGTGATTCTTCTAAATTAATATTATTTATTTTTTTTTTTTGTTATTTCAATACAGAAACTCTCATATCTATCAACCTGACAATTTCATCTATGTTAATCTAATTATTCTAAATCCTTTATTACCTATTTTATTGTTTGTTTAAATTCATTTTGTCCATCTTTCAAATAATATCAATAATTATTATGTATATATTATATATTTGTATTTAAATTCGTCACATCGATATAACAAGTGATGTGACCGGTCATTTAGTACAACAATTTTACTATTTCTCTCTTTTTTCCTTATTTTTACTTAAAATATTTTTTTATCTTACTACTATAATGACGTGATACTTGGTGTTTTTTTCTTACCATGATTTTTAGTGATTTTGTATATAATATATTATCAAGATTGGAATTTTTGGTCCAATATCGTACTTTTTTTGTGTGTATTTCTTCATTGATATATCCACTTTCTACATAGAATCAGAAAAACATCATGATTGTACATGATATAACACGTATAGATCTGTAGGATTCAGTGGATAGAACAATACGACTATACTTGGACTAACTCAAATAAATATGACTTATTGGTTTAATATATAATATTCCTGATCTAATATGTCATAATAGACACGTCTTAAACCTGTATGATTGAGTGGTTAGAACATGACTATATACTGCGGGGATTGCCACCACTCATTTGTTTATTATTCAGTATACCTGGCCTAACAAACATGTGTAGACACGTCTTGAAAGTGTAGGATTCAGTGATTCCTTACGCATATTTAATACTCGTACATCGAGCAAATTATATACTAGAATTATTAAAATGATATAATTTCAACAGATTATCAAGATTTTTACTATATTTTGTGTCCTTCATATATTACTTTCTTTTTAAATTTCACTTGTTTTTAGTGAGAAAACGTTAAATATATAGAAACAGAAAATTATCGTAAGACGGCAACTATAGCTATAGCTATAGTTTTGTCTTAAAACAACTACTGATGTGCTCTTTTTCATTATATTCGACTAATCTTTAATTTATAGATATATGTATGATTCATAATGTTGTTACATGTTAACAGGAACACTCATGCCTTCTCATCACTCTCATAGTATTCTTCTTAAATTTACTACACAAATCTCAATCGCAATATTTCTACATAAAAAAAAAAATTGTTAGTCTAAATCTATCATCAAATTTGAAATAAATGTTACGAAATTTGTGTGTGTGTGTGTGTGTGTGTGTGTCTGTGTGCGTGTCTGTGTGTTATATTCAATCGTAAAAAAATTAATTTTCCCTAGAAAATAATTTATATAAGCAGTATACATTCCTTCACGCTTTTTCACAGACTTAGGACTGTCAGGAACATATGGTACATATGGACATTAATAGAAAGCTATTATTAGGGTTTTCCATTAACATTATTAGTTTCCATGTAGCGTTCCTGGTGGTTTAAATATATATATATATATATATTGCTCTGAAAGTATAGAGTTGAAATGTGTGTATGTACCTGATATTCCATACACTCTCAGAAACTTGAAAAACGAGATTAAAAAAGAAATATCTAAATAATCCAACAACATTGGTGCATAGGTTGAAGTCAAAACAATAAAAAAATTAATCAACTAATTAAAAGATGATGTAATCAGTTGGCCATGATATCATAGTAATAAAAATATATAAGAAATCAATGAAACAAAATTTTAAAATGACTAAAACAGTTGAAAACAATTATATATATAAAAAAAATCTGATGTATATAAAATTAATAAATTCATCTAAAATATAAAAACAAATGTCCTAAATAAAAATTTCATTAAACTAATGTTCCTCATATTTTCCTTGAAATTTATTAGGATGAAAACAATTAAAATGTAATTTAACAAACAATACAGAATGTTATTCTGCCGTAATCACTATCCAAAATGACAACGTGAATCTGTGAAAGGAGAGATATAGTGTTCTGGACATTATAGGCTGGAAGAATATAGATGTCACCTCACATACACGACTTACGAGTCTTTCGACTACGCCATAGGTCCACTCATACAGCTTACGAGTCTCTCGACTACACCAGAGGCTCATTCATACAGCTTACGAGTCTTTCGACCGCTCCAGAGGCTCATTCATTCAATGGCTTAATAATGTTTTTAGCATCCGTAAGCCTTTGGTTATAACTATCCTCATAGCTTGTAATGTCCGAACGCTAGTGTATTCTCCGAGTTCCGATTGATTAAAGATGTATGAATCAATCATCTTATTAGATTTTACCTTTTTTTTTTTTTCCAAATTTATTTGGTAACATTACACAATTATGTGGTACCTCCTAAAGGCCGAAATCTGTTAACCTTTAATCTTAAACCCTCTATTACGTAGAGTCGCCACCCACTTTTTTTCATTTGGCATTCGCTTAATTCTTTTTCCATCTTGAGAAAGCAGTCATTAATAATTTTATCGACATCACAATCCTTATATATCGCTATACTACTCGTTTTAAACGCAGTATTAATTTCCTCGGCCAACTGATTTATCATCACGCAATCGGCAAACATGTTTATTTTAATTGATTTTTGTTCTTGGAGACATTCTTGGATTTTTTTTAAAAGTTCATTTCTGATACTTTTAAAAAACATTATCATGTCGTAATTCTCATTACATCTGATGAAATATGACTTCAACCTCCCCCCGAAAGCAGTTTCATATTCCGAAAAACCGACTGAGTCGGGTTTGAGGGCTAAAAGTTCCTCCCTTTGTGGTTCTTGCTTACGTTTTTTTAAAGGGGGCTCTCTATTACATAACGGCTCATGTCTAAAATAGTTATAAACATTTGTGAAATTCGTTTGACAAAAACGACAGGACTTGTTGAAAACTATTTGACATGCGATTTCATGCTTTAATCTAGTATCCTTTCGTGTAAACACCTGTCCACATTTTCCACAAATAACTTCACAATGGTTATCAAAATCATCAAATCGGGACAGGTGTTTACACGATTTTTCATGCTTTACTCTGTTATTTGATTGATTGAAGGATTTCCCGCAATATGAACATATATATTCTATGTTACGTGTAAGCTCTTGAGTTTGTGTTGAATCCCCACAAGTAGCCTCATGTCGCTTTCGATGATTTGATCTCGAAAAAGATTTGCCACATTTGGCGCATACACACGAGGCTAGTTGTTTGAATTCCTGGCTGTGAAAACATGTTACTTCATGTGCCATGCACTCTGTATGTGTTGCAAACGATTTATTGCAATTAGCACATGTTCTAGACGATGATTCCATTTTTTGTAAAATATATATTTAATAAAGAATAACTATATATAATAATAAAGAAAAAAAATTATCTCCGACCGATAAATGAATTAAAACAAAAAAATATAACAATAATAAGAAAAAACGAAAAGAAAAACTCTATAAACTAGTATAAATATATATATAATAAGAACAAAAAGAAAACGAATGAATAATAACTTTAAAAACGATAACAAGAAACACACACAAAAATAACTTTAAATATATATATATAATAAGAACAAAAAGAAATAACAATTACTTTGAAAATGATATTAAGAAACACACATGAAAATAACTTTAAATATATATATAATAAGAACAAAAAGAAATAACAATTACTTTGGAAATGATATTAAGAAAAACACACGAATATAAATTTAAATATATATATAATAAGAACAAAAAGAAAGAATAATAACTATAAATATTAAGAAAAACACGAAACGAAAAAACTTTAAACTTTGGTAAATATATATAATAGTAAGAGAGGAAAAAAAAAGAACACTATAATAAGAGAATATGAAGATGTAAAAAAGAAAACCCAAAAAGAAAAATGTTAACAGAATAGAAAATTTTTAATAGAGAACTAAATAAAAAGAAAAAAACTTACCTTAGGATGGAAAAAAAAGTATGAAGAAACAAAAATAACTTTGAAATAAAGAAAAAAACACTGTAGATAACTATAATAAGAAACTAAACTAATAATCTAAACAAAACTGTAGAAGAAGAGAGAGAGTTCTAACGCAGAGGACACTAAGTACGATAGGAACACTGTGAAGTCTGGAGCTAGAATGATAGTAGTGGGGGTAGGCACACGGGTACCTCCGGTTGTATCCTCGAATCTGATTGGCTGATGGTTTCCCCCACCAATCTCTTCCGACCCTACCGCTTCCTTCGCAGTGGACCTTGTCCCCCTACATGCCTATGCATGTTCAAACGTGAAGAGACTTGTCGCCTAACGCAGCTGTACTCTCCACGGCCTTCTATATAACATATGTTATGAAAATAATATTACGTATATTAACTTTATGATTTATTTTTTTCGATATTAGAGTCTACTATTAGGTTATTATGTTTGTAAAATTCGAAAATGATATTAGTTTTAAGATCGATTAATCGAATTTCGATTTATTACAATATTCGTGATATTGGAGATGTATATTCTTAGATTATTAAATACGTTTTGATATTTATGAAAAAAAAAAAAACAATATATAAAAGTTAATGAGAAGAAGAGGGAGGGGGGAGAGGAGGGGTGATGACGTTGTTGTTAATTTTATGATATATTATCGTAAAATTATTAGAATATATGTATATATTTCATTGTTATAATTTATATTCCTTTTGTAATAATATATATGCTTTATTCGTTACAATTTATGTTTATATTCATTTGTAATAATATATGTGTATATTTCATTGTTATAATTTATATTCGTTTGCAATAATATATATTTATGTCGTTACACTTTATATTTATATTCCTTTGTAATAATATATATTTTTCTCGTTACAATTTATATTTATATTCCTTTGTAATAATATATGTATATATTTCATCGTTAGTAACTATAAATGTATGTTTTTCATCGTTACCATATATGTATATATTCATTTTGTAATAATATATGTATATATTTCATTGTTATAATTTATATTCCTTTTGTAATAATATATATTTTATTCGTTACAATTTATGTTTATATTCATTTGTAATAATATATGTGTATATTTCATCGTTGTCATATATGTATATATTCCTTTGTAATAATATATGTGTATATTTCATTGTTATAATTTATATTCGTTTGCAATAATAAATATTTTAGTCGTTACACTTTATATTTACTTGACGTAGACAAGATGGGACCAGTTCAGACATGATATCGTAGAATGTCACAATATATGTCTATATTTATGTCGTTACACTTTATATTTACTTGAGGTAGACAAGATGAGACCAGTTGAGACAGGTCCGGACCTGTCGAACTTAAAAATGAAAAAATACAAATTAGGATTAGGATTAGGATTAAGATTAGGGATTAAGATCAATCAAAATAAATTATATTGGTCACGTGGTGTACAGGTGGTTAAGGTAAGAATAGCCCAGGGTCCAAAGTCCAAAAGTGCCCTTCAAATCCTGGGACCAGAACCGCCATTTCTACCCTACTACTACAAAATAAAAATAGAAGCAACAAAATCGGTTCAGTAGTTCCCGAGAAATTGTTGGCACAGACAGACCAATGGCTAAACATGTGTTTTTCGGACTCAGGGGACTCTGAAACGTATAGATCCGTCGAAAACCGCATTTCGGCAATTTGACCCGATTGCAATACTTTCCTTACCTGGTATAGGTAGGAAAGTAAAAACAATTGTAGGAGTTGTAGTAAAAGATACTTTTACAAAATAAATAATTGCCAGGTCATGATTTAAGATAGAATAAATTAAAAATAGTAGAACCCTCTAAAGCTGTGACAAAACTACTTAGTTCGCGCCTCTTGTCCCGGAACTTAAAAATTAGAATCTATAAAACAATTATCTTGCCTACAGTTCTTTATGGATGCGAAACTTGGCCGCTTACATTAAGGGATGAGCAGCGTCTTAAGGTTTTCGAAAATAAAGTATTGCGTAGAATATTCGGACCGAAGAAGGATGAGTTAACCGGAGAGTTCAGACGGCTACACAACGCCGAATTGCGTGAGCTGTATCCGGGTAATATAATTAATGTAATTTCATCGCGGCGAATCAAATGGGCTTGTAAAGTTGTTGGGCTTAGTAACGAGAGAATTCCTAAAAGGTTAATATTTGCTGTGCCGAATGGTAAGCGTCCGAGGGGTAGACCGAAGCGAAGGTGGGAAGATTGCATTAAAGCCGATCTGAAGGGACTGGGTTTGGACGGCGAATGGTGGAGGGAGGTGTGTAACAAGCGATTGATGGTGTCGGCATCGAACCTTCGGGTTCGCTAAGCCTTATTATTATTATTATTAGAACCCTCTGAAGAGCTAAATCTAGTCGACCTCCAGTTGAGAAGAATATATGAAGTAATACGCGACTAAGAATCGTAACCTCAAGAATAACACACGAGTAACTTATGCAAAGGGGACACATTCAACGGTGTTGCGTATAGTAACTGTAGGTAAAAGATAGTATAATTTTGAAAAATAACATGATAATTTCAAACAAATTGTTTATATTTCTTAATTATTAAATCGATTGATTCTTAATTATATTAAAGAGATATTTATTTGTTGAGTTGTTTTGTAACTTTTAATGTTTTGTACCTTTAAATTTATTGTTAATTTCTTATTGAAAAATTTATATAATTTAATTATTTGTAATTTCAAATATTGTGTAAGAACTAAAATATAAATATTGTTTAAGGCCTTAAAGAGTTGATATGCCCGCATTGTTATAAATCAATAATTAAATACCATTCCATGTTATATATTTGCAGTTTTATACTAATCCTATTCTTCGTCATATGTCCGTTGTATATTTCATATATCAAATTAAACCTTTAAAAAGAAATCTATGTGGGCTATTTTCTTAGAACGCCTCCTTCTTTTTATATGAAAGGATTAGGATTCTCCTAATTTTAATATCCTTCGCTTTTTCAATGTAAGTGTATATAATAACAGGATGAGAGTATACCTTAATGATAAATTTAAAATTAGAGAAAGCCCTGTTTGTATTTGTAGAACAATGGACAAAAACCATATCAACAGACATGCTCTGAGCTGGAGGACATCAGGAAACAAATATGAACAAACCACATTGACTTGGCTTCGAAGCTCTATGGTGATCTGCAGGAACTTATGAAGACCGTCGAATTCATAATGTTGATTCCCGAACTGACAATTTGAAGGAAGGTAGAACAATGAGAAGAAGAATATAAGTGTTTATTCCTATTAGGGAGATGATTATGTCCCTGAGAATCGAAACTGAAGAAGGAAATCATCATACTCAATAGTTCATGTCACTCAATAGTAATAAAATCCAAATTCTCATAAAAGGGTGTTAAGAGATCATATTGGATGCAGAGGGTGTACTGGGTAGATATGTAAGGGCTTTTCATTTTCGGTAGAAGAGATAAAAGAGTTATCATTTTTATTGCCAGCTCCCCAGGGGGTGGATCGTGAGAGGATATTGGTTGAATCTTTGCCAGTGCCTTTCTGTTTATGGCTCTCTCTGTTATGCCCCATTCCATTTGAGGAACCATATTTATGGGGCCGCTTCCACCCTTTATTCCAGCCTACCCCCTCCGCTTCCGGTTTACATTTTAATATCCGTTTCTACAAACAAAAGAAATTTCTGCTGGCTTTCCGTCGCGGGTTAATTTTTACATCTCCTTCGTCCAGGGACTGGTCGTAGTACTATAATAGATGCATTATAAAATGCTTTTGAAAATGTGAGAACTCTGCAATTTATTTTCCAACACCGAATCTTATGACGCTCGGGAAAACAGCAACACATCAAAATATGTTTCAAAATTTAACTCAGTATTTCAAAAATACATTTTTAATACGAACAGGTAAAAATACAATGGTTTTTCATAAAGCCAATTGAAAAACAATGATCCAAGATGATAATTTGGTTAAAGGGTTAAAAATAAATCGGAAATAAAAAAGCATATATTCGATGTCTGTTTTCTTAGCTTAAAATGAATACAAGTATTAAAAAACTGGTGCGAGCAGCACACAACTTTCACTTACCGCTCTACTTGGAATAGAAATTATTTTCTGGTAATTCTGAGCTATTATAAAATTTTTGAAGTGCACTTTAAACGGAGCTAAAGCTTAAAGCTTACAGATAACAAATCGTTAAGTCCATTATAATTACAAAATGTATATTTAATATATCGACAACAGGCAATAAAAATCTAGTCACTCCATCTACTTTTATAAACCACATAACTTCAGTCTCTGAGCCTTTCAGTTGACAGAATGACTAACTCTAATTAACAATACAGACAGTGAGTAAATTGATTCCGGAGTGAGTGATTGCATTGTTGAAATATAGAACTGTGAATTAAGGTATTAATTTTGTTGAATAAAGAATGTTGAAATTGGAGTTAGTCATTCTGTCAACCGTAAGGCTCATATATGCCTACAGAGGTTTGAAAGTATATCTGAATATTTAACCTATAAATGATTATGGATCGTAGGACTATTAGTTATTAACCTGTTATTTTCCATTGTAAAGTGTACTAAAACAAAATTACGAGATTTTCATTGCTTTGCCGTGGGTAGGTCAAATGTTGTCACACTGATTGTAAGTGGATAATGTAGGGATTCCACAAAGGGAAAATTCATCAAATTATTCACTAATTTAATTTTCTAAAAGCTTACGTGATGATGTTTTGGAATAAATTGCCGATAGATACCTGATTATTTAAATATAATATCTTATCTAGAGTTAATATATATTAACTCTAGATAAGATATATTAGTGTTAATATATACTATATAAATTAATATAATATTTTATATATTTAATTTTTATGATATTTAATTTTATACGACTTATAATTAATAAGAGAAATTGTATCTGTAGCTTGTATATAGTCACGAGTCTGTATACGTCTAAGTTTGTGGTATACTTCGTTCATTAAAACAAAGGTTAGACCTCATATATTTAATAAAAATAAAATATATTTAAATATGCTTAAAATGTATTTAAGTTTTATAAAAAATACAGATGTATGTTTGGGAAGTAGTATTGTTCTGCTTATAAAACCGTATCGGGTCTTTATCTCTTGAAATTATCGCTAGATATCTTCTTCGAATGTTAAAAGTTTTGTATGTACATTATACAACCGATAATATAACGTTTCTTGTTTGTTTTGTTTTTTTTTGTTTTTTTTTTTGCGATAAAAGATATGTCAAAATTATTCTAGATTTTTCATAGAATGATTTATGATTTATCTGATTTTGAAGAAAAGTTAGTTCGGCCTAATTTGTGTTTCACTTTCTGTGATGCATAAAGGAAAAGACAAGAGGAGAAAAAGTCCAAAGGACCGTGAAAGAGGCTTTTCAGGATTTCTTTCGTGGAAGAGGGGAACCTCCCATGGGATAAACTCACTTTGACATTTTCATTGATGTCATAACTTCGTCATATAACAGCCGAGCACAATAGTTCTATAAACCGGTATTTCTGACTACAACTTTCTTTAGTTGCCGTTGATTTTTCCTATTCATCAAAGTTTGCTAAGGAATAATGTTATATTAAAATAATATTTTTCTGAATACAAATGTGTTTCACCGCCCAAAGATGAATTATGAAGTATAAGGCCTCCCAAAAAAAGAAACGTTTATATCTTATTGTTAGCCCCATGTGTTTTGTATTTGGTTGACATCTTACGTAATGAGAGAAGAGATGGTTTAGCGAAATAGGACTTGCTTTGACAATTCTCAGGGCCAACCGTTGAACCGTCAGATAGATCTCCGATGTGAAAAGTCTCGGGTAAAGACGGAGATGCATGTTGTTAGCGAGGAAAATGTTCATTATTTCATCCTATTTGAAATGGACAATCATTCAAAATTTATCTTAACGAGTCACCGTGTTAAAGAGGCAGAAAGGAAAAAATATAGTCAAAGAGCAAATGATAACGAGTTTTATGGAAGATATGGATTAAAATATCTCAGAAACAAAAAATCAGACCCGAATACTAGAAGTGAGGGAAAACAGCATTTCATCCTCTTTATAATGAGCTATTATATATGATTTATATTTCATATTATTAACCTATCCTTGTTGATGTTTTAATTTCTATCGTGTGGTCTAAAGTACACACCCACAGTTTTTTTTTTTACGATTCGATGTCAGATATTCGTTTCATGATTGAGGCGGAACAACTCTTTTTGCTGTAAACTGCAGTACTAAACCAGCTGCAAAATATTTTGATTGGACAACTCTAAAGTTAAAACAACTTTAAACTTAAAACTCTATCAACTTTTGAATGTAAGATTCTTCCCTGAAAAAGAGCTTGAGCTTGAATTTTTCGCAAAACTTTTATTCATCTGTTTAACACCATTGAAACAGTTTAATTCAATTATATGTTTTTTAAAATAACAAAATAAAAGTGAAGTGGGACCACAGTGAACTGAGATTTGCTGCTCACGATGCAGCCTGTTTTTTTTTTTGTTTGTTTTTTTGTACTACTATCCCCCACCATTTATTTTTTCAAATAAATATATATATATATATATATTGTTTTTCTAACAATACCATAATTCGATTCAGAAGCGGACTTTACAGACCATAGATGTTGTTTTAACTAAGAGCAGCATATTCTTCTGCAATGGTAACCTCTATAAACAATAGGGATGATAGTTTGGTTCCACATTTATGTTCATTTATGTTCAAATCTGAATACTTTTCTTGGCGGAAATAATATCTATGTGTTTTGACAAATAAAAAGAGTTATTTTTTTAAGAAATGGGCTTATTTTTTTACTCTGTTTCTAAATTGATACTTAGTTCTGGGTGACTTCCATGTACTTCATATTGTTTCAACAAAACTAGAGAATAAGACAATGCTTATCTTCCACTCCATCCTATTTGAAACTTAGTCGATATTTTTATTTTTGCTGAGGTCCTGGGGATAGATAATAAAACTACTCATCAAGGCATAAATATCAAATATATAATGTTTAAAAAAAATGAGAGATTTTTTCTTCACTATTTTGTTTTATTTTTTAGCCACAACGAAATTTCCTAGGATGAAAACCACGCAGATAACTCAGATCACTTCTACATACTTTGGTAAGTACAAAACTTATTTATTCGTTTACATTTGTAAAAGATTTCTTTCCTTGCTATTTGACTTCATTGATTTCATGTATACTAACTTATAGTGCAAATGTATGACAGATTAACCACTTCTATAACTCATAAATGAAATCACCCCATTATTATTTCTTGAACACCCCATTATGAATGAAATGAAATCACCCCATTATTCCTTCTTCCTTTTTACTTATCATGGTCAGATCAGATTAAGGTTAACTAAAAACCATCGAAGAGATGCATTACAGATTTATTAATAGTGTAGTGTTTAATATCCATAACAAGAAATACTTTAAATCCTACTGAAAATTCCTAACTTACTGATTGTAGGTTATATCCCATTATGGAAATTAGGGTAATTATGAATATGCTAGTGCAGTTACACGTAATGAGCTTAAGGAAGAAATCTCTGCAAACAAAACCTCAACAAGGATAACTATTTATTTTTACATACAAATATACATTCATCCCATTATTCAAGTTTGACCTTTATTCTTTTCACACTATAAAAACACGTGATAAAACACGTTTAAACAGCTTCTAGCTGTTTCTGACAGGTGAGAAAACAGCGGAGCTTTCCCACAAAAATATTAATTTATCACTAACATGTAAAATAGATTTACCTTTTTTAAAACGATGGGCTATGCTTATTTATTAGGGCATGTGCACAATTGCTCAGTTCCATTTACCATAATCCATTACAACATCCTATTTAAACTGTAGAACACGCAGACGATAAGAACAGAGCTAATACCGCAGAAATGCCAATATTGAGATTAAAATACATTTATTTTTTTATAATTTCATTATATTGTATTCTTATATCGTTATACATTCGTTATACATCGTTATACATTCGTATATCATTCATTATATTCGTCATACAACAGCCAAACAAGACTTTGTTTGATAGGAGTCATATCTAGCAAATATTGTAAAGAGACATGAATGTTTAAACTGGAATGGTGCTCGAGGTCACAAGTGTTCACTGTTTTTTTTTTTTCCATTTTCGATTGAGAATGGCAAATATTTTTTATTATAATTAAAAAGTTATTTTCTAAATTAAAATACAATGGTCCATGATAATTTTTAGTATTTCTCGAACAAGATTATATTAAAAGCAGCAGCATTTATTCGTCTCGAAATTGGACAAAAGTTGGTAATTGTTGAAAAATGAAACTAATTCATTACTTCTTCTTGTACAAACGTAAACCTATTTTTCTTTGTTCGTCTATATCTCAAAATCACGTGTTCAGTACTGCCAGAAGGAGAAGGAAATTTAGAAATTGGTAAACAAATTATAGTATAGGTATTAATTTTATCAAATTTCTTCCACTGCTTTTGAAAAAATAATTTATCAGCAGAAGCACAAACGTGTTTTCTTTGATATATTTTAAAACGTCACGTTTCATTTGACCCAAAATTGGAGAAAATTTAGAGAATAGTGTACAAATGGTATAAAATTTATTTCATCAAATCCAATCAAACGATTGAAATTAATATAAATAACTGTTAAGAATATTATGTCTGTGAAACATGGTAAGCAGTGAACATATTGAAAGTTGGATTAAATTTATATTATTGTTTTATTGGGCTATTAGATTTTAGGTTATATTCAAAACTTTTACTTAAGCAGTATTCTGATCTCGATTTAATATGACTTGCATAGCACCTGTCGTTACTTAGGTATCATGTGATTGTGATGGTTGGAACTTAGATGGTCCAACGAATCCCATTCAATCCTTTTGCATAGGCGTAAGAGTTTCCTTGCTCGCTCCAGCATTGACTGCTAGGCATCTCTGTTTTGTGCTGCTACCACCCTGTTGCTAATGCCAAGTATATATTAGCACAGAATAGTCTTGGTAGTTCACAGTCTTCACATCGGTGTCTAGGCCGTCCAACCCTCCGAGCTCTAAATAGTTTCTTCGATAGAAATTTAGATGGGATTTCCTCCGTATTCATCATATCGAAGTGGGTCGTCTGTCCCAATCAAGAGAATTTGAACTCATTAGCCATGTCTCAGTCCTTGTATAGACTTCTCAACTCGAGGTTTGTAATTCCTTTCATGTCTTTCTTAACATATGCAGACCCATAAATGTCCCTTTTGAGGACCTTTTGTTCAACTCCTTGTAAGTTTCCTAGTTTTGGAGCCATATGTTAAAAGAAGTCGAATCAAAGTTATGTATATCCTGACTTTTGTGGTTTTGGACAAGTTGACTGGACTTTCTTTTGAAGTGCAAAGCCAGAATCCATCTGTCTATCTCTTCATCAATGTCATTCCGAGAGTTCATTTGAGAGCCCAAGTAGACAAATCCTCGTACCACTTTCATCCTGTTTAAACTGAATTGAATAAAGCCCTTCCGAATATCATACTTTAGGTTTACACACTTGTACTTCTTTCTATTGATGTTTATTATGAGCTCCATGCTTGCCGCTGCTTCTTTCAGAACTTCAAGGGTTATTTAGAAGCACTTGAAGTGCTCCGAGACGGTATAAAGACAACACATTTCATATTGCTATTGTGAATTCCAGTTGATGTTTCTTACGGGTCGATCACTGTTGATCATTTATGATTTGGTGGTTATAAAATCTGGGCTATCAGCCGAAATCTATGAGTGTGATATGACTGCTATTCCTCCTGACCTGCTACTTCATCCGGGGCGAGTACCTAAGGGAAAGAGTGGAAAGATATGTGACCTACGTTAGTAGTGTGAGGGCGCATGTAGATGACCAATGATTATGTCAGCAGTCGAAAGACTGAGCAATGGGACCAATGTAAAGAAGCTTGACTTTACTCTTGGACCAAGGCTCCAAGCAACAATAAAATAATACAATAATGATCGTCATAGACGGTACACGATACATGATCGGTGGACTAGTTCCAACCGTTAAAAAGAAATCGCAGGGAATAAACTATTGCAACATGCCTCAGAATAGGCCACAACAAGTTCACTCATGGTCACCTCCTCTATGGACTATGGAAATTCTCCACCAAGAATTCACAGCTGAAAACATACTTTTAACAACAGAACATATCTTATACATTACCTTAGCTTGGATCAATCAACGACCTCGTATCGCTTCCGAACCAATACAATCACAAAACTTGAAAAATTGTTTCTGAAAAACAACTACTACAGTATATTTCAACGATATAACCATTATAAACATACTTGTTATGCACATTAGAACCAACGTATGCATTTGTAACAATATATTGTTTATAGACATATCTTAACAACACAATCGCACCTGAAACAACATAATGTTTTTACAGAAATAATTGTATTGGATATGTAATTGAAATTAATATGAATTTGAATAAGGTTCCTCTAACCAAAGTGGTTGCACATGGTGCCCAAATACAACTAAATAAATTAATTTAATTTTTTATTATGGATTCTAAATAATAAAGTCTTATTTATGATTTTTTTATATGTTCAACGAACTCGTTGTGGTCTCGAATTCCCTTTTAAATTAAGGTTTCATATTCCACAGCATAGTTACTGTTGAAGGGTAAGACTTATTTATGAATGAATGTTAAGCCTGCATAGGTCTTCTTTTCATGTACTTTGTAATCTTCATTCATACTCTTAGATTCCTCCCTAAATCAATTTTGTTCTCATTGAAGAAAAATGTCATTTATGTTATCATCTAATAAAAAAACATTGATTCATTTCAATGGGTTTTTCGTTCCATACATCTTCCGAGTGCAAACATACCTAGTAAGTACATATACGGAAATCAAATCCGGGAATGGTGAGATGTTTCTGTATTTTGAAAACTGCTAGTCCTGAAACGAAAAGATATATACTTTGAAATATAGGTAATTTTGTACGCAATGAAAATAGAAGAAATACAGATCTTACTTGGAAATTATATATTAGTGAATGAACATAATTGTCGATTAGTTGATGCATATCTCAAATCAACAGATAAAGTATTTTGTTTTATCATTAATACATAAACACAAAATTGGACATAAAATTCCTTAGCAATGAGCAAAGTTTTTTGTAGCTTCACACACGTCTCTTGGCCACCGTCTACGTAATCGTTAAAGTGTACCGTACGGGTTTCTAGAGCGGTGTTCTGTCAAAGGATTTATGTTGTAAGTTAGCCTGTGGTGAAAGTTACTGTAGTTTTATTTTGCAGTGTCTAAAATTCTCTAGTGTTTATGTAATCTATCGTCTGCAACACGGTGCGTCAACTATCTTTCGTAAAATTTTGGATTGGAAAGACTGGATTTTTTTAATATTGGAAGTTTTAGCAGGACCCCACAGTTCTATGCCATAAATCCAAATTGGTTTAACTAAAACTTTATAGAGAGTTAGTTTGTTAGTCAAAGATAATTTTCTTACTTCTGTCAAGTAACCACAACACTACTGATAAAGTAGTGTTATATTTTTCTTAACACTATTCTTGGATATATTCCAAACATTATGTTTCCTAATATTTCAGACTTTTTTTTTTTTGTATTTATGCATTGATTATTAAATAATAATAAGATGAAACATACAGTGTGAAAAATATAGCTTGTATTGAAAACCAAAATAACTATTTCGTTTTTGCAGGTGACACTAATGAGATATCAGAATTAGCCGTCGAAGCAGAAAGACGGAGCGGTGGATCAGGTACCCACTTTATATCTCCCGGGCTGGGAACAATCTTCCTTTCCTTCATGGGCCATCTCATCAGGTGACATTAAATATGTCCCAGACAATAAGCCGCTCATGTATGGGCAGCGATATTCACTAAACCGTCTTCATGGGTTTGATACTTGAGTTAATTTAGTTCGTAAGTGTTGTCTAAAAAAAAAATGAAAATTTGTATTTGTATATGTATCAATTTGTATTGTATGTATATATATTTATACTCACATTTGTTGAAAATGCAATGATAATACCAACATTGAGTTACCATTGATTATTGACGTATCCAATTTATATTTAACTTTAAGAGCTTTTAACCTTTACATATTAATAAATGCTCACAAATGGAAGTGAACCACTTATGATTTTTAAAAATTCTATTACGACTAATTTTCAAACTTGTTTTAATGGCTATTGATTTGTCTAAAAACATTATTTATTAAATAGACTTATTCAGGTTATTGGGTTATTAAGGAAAAATCTTAACGAGTGTTAAAAGCTTCTATCTATTTATTGATTATCAAGAAACATTCCAATTTCGGAGCACTTCTACATAGAATTCAGTTCATTGTTTCATACTGCATGTGAGGTTTAAAATTTAAATTAGTGGCAAAGAAGCTCATTCCCCAATTGATGTATGGTGTTTGTTGCGATTTCTTTTTAACATGTTAAAACGTAAATACGTTCGCTTGGATTCATGTCGAAGCACCCCTGTTCGTGTTCTCAATCTGAAACAATACCAGCTGAATTTTTCGATTACTCTATATTTCTATACCAGACCATTATTGAATCTTTTCTAAACAGCTCTAAAACCAGTCAAACACTCCATTAAATCACTAGTTTTGCTCATCCCATATCTAAAACATGGATCATGACAAGAGACCGGATATTCGTGCCGTGAAAACCCCGAAAATTGGAAAATTGCGTACATAACATGCAAAAATCATAATTTTTGTTTAATTTATAATATTATTATTTGTTTACCTCTATGTTAAGAATTATATCATATAAATTGAAATTAGGTATAACGTGTAGTAACCTGAGAAAAGTCTAATTCTATGTTAAAATGAACTACGATTAACATATATCTGTATGAAAGAAAAACAGCATACAAAACATTAATCACATAATTTAAAAAAAACGTGGATATTTGAACTGATGCTTGATTTTCCAGGTGTAGATCAATTTAAATTTTTAAAAAAATAGATGTTGAGTTAAGCTCCTTACTTCTGTTAATATGCACAGTTCCTTGAGTAATCCGGGGGCGTTTTATCAAAGAACATTCAACCAAACGATAACACGTTTTTTACAAATAATTTCATACTAGTTGGTTAGTAAAATATGTTTTGGAAGATGTAGACATGTTTTGGAACTGCTTACAACAGTACCGTGAGGATGATACGCTTTGTAGGTGAGATGAGATTTACAACTGTAAAAATTAAAAATACATCCAGTAAATGTGCACAAGATAATAATACAATCACATGAAAATGCTTGTTGAGAAAGTGCTCATTAGTAGCACTCTAATAATATATTTACATATGTTGATCTCGAGGCCATCTTCTTTTCAGACGCCTTGGAGGGTTATAAGGTATGGAAGAGGAAGCAAGGTTTGGAGCAAGAGGATTCGGATGATTTTGAAGCTTTTTATGGAAGGATAGTTATCTGGATTGGGATAAGTCGGAAACATATGGTACGTTAAGGTCGTTATGAATGATTTTATTTGTGACAAAGTAAGGAGCATTGAGGATTTTACGAAGGATTTTGAATTGTAAGGATTGGAGACGAGAGGAATTTGATGGTTTAGTAGAGCCCCAAAGCTCAAATCCGTAAGTCCAGATTGGCCTTAATATAGTCATGTATATGAGTCTTTTGTAATATATTGAAAGTTTAGAGCGATTGGAGAGTAAGTGCTGTTAGTCGAAAACGTCGATCAGTTTCTTGTCGTTTCAGTCTTGTATGAGGATTCCAAGTGAGTCGTTTGGCCAGGTGGAGTTCTCGGTAACGGATTTGTTCAACTGGGATAAGTGGGGAATTGTTAAAGGATCCTGTAGGACAGGAGGTCATGCATTAAGTTATATTATTAAATATGTTTTCCCCAATTATTATATTATTTATAATATAAAATGTGCGTACTTGGATAATAATTGTATTACCTCTATCAAACAATAAGAGTCTAAAATATCTTTTCGTCCCAGAAACATAACTTGAAAATGTTATTTTGAATAAAAAAAAATTAAGAACAAAGAATTTAAAAGCTATTTCCGTCCTTATGCAGCCCATAGGTTGGACACACTTGTTCTTAACTACAAATCTAATATAATATACAGGGTGTTTCGTAATTGCACGGCACTATATTAGTTATGTGTTCATTAACACAAAATGAACAAAAAAGTTCATATTAACAAACATATAATCAATGTAAATAAATATTTACATATATGCCTATGTACATGTTATAAAGGAAATTCGGTTCATGTATTTTACTATATACTGTTAAAATTGTATATTTTTAAAAGCTCCAAAACGTTCAATTAGGCCTGAAAACGCCAAAACGTGCAAAATGAAATTTAAATATGTTATTCTACAGATCGTGAAACGGAACGTGTTTGAAGTTATTACACCAAAGCGAACAAAATGTGCAAAAACAAGAAAATCCGCTCTCTAATCATGAAATATTTGATTCATCATTACAAGAACGGTTCCAATTCTCAGCAGTACGATTAAAATATCAACAAAGAGAAGTGGTGCTATCTGTTGTTTTAGTAAAGAAACCATAATCACTGATCTTGCCCTCAAACCATCTTCATGGACGCGGTTTCTAACAGTTGAAATTTAGACCCCAATTACGTCTTTAGAGCGCTTGTCTATGTAACCATTTTGCCTATTTGAGTTGTTAAAAATCGGTTCCACTAAAGGGTTGCTTGTCGAACAGTGCCTCCCCATGAGCAGTATTTTTTTTTTTCTTTTCTCCTCTTCTTCGGCTTTTCTGCTATACGGGATTTTCCCTGGGCCAAAGCAGAAGGTATGCGGATCAATATGATTTAGTTAAACGCCACTGACACCGAGACTCAAACTCGTAATCTTGACATTATCAGATTATCAGTAGGTTCTCTGGTATCATGATTAAGGCTCTCCTAATAACTGTTTTTAAATTCCTTCACTCTAATACATTATTTGATTCTCACAAGTAAATCTTCGTAAAGGCAATTTGAAAAAACTCTCTGGTGGACCGACTTCATTCAATCAAACTCTCAGTGCTAATAATAACTTCGATTAAAGCCTAATCATAACGGTATTACTTCAAGACTCCAGAGAATCTAGATAAATGGTAAGAAAAAAATGTTTAAGGTATTCTCAATCCCCATTCAGCCAGTACTTGCTTAAATATGTCCTATGAAAGTGTTGTCTCTTTGTTACCAATTAAAAATAATAAAAGCTATAATTATTAAGAAGATTGTTTATTAAGTGGTAACACACAAACAGTACTTAAAATTACTCAAACGAGATTCATCGAAAAGAAGATTATTTGAATCCAGCTTTAGTTGGCTGTACTTTTGGCTAAGTTCTTATTTTAAAAAAAACTCCATGAATTATTAGCGATTTCTTTTTAATCTGGTTCCTACTGAAATACTGGTACCCCGATTTTTGAAAAAAATTAAAGATTTAATAATCTTTTTCGAAGTCGACATCGGTTATCTTAATGTTTATTTTAAAATAAACTGGGATTACGCGCCAGTTTTGTAAAAAAAAGTTACGCTATGTGAAATCTTGTTTACTTAAATCTTAAGTACTACTATGTTTTCAAATATAATTACAATAAATCATTAATTCATTTTTAACTGTAAGCTGAGATATTTTGAACTAAAACATATTTCATTTCTGTTGTTTTGTTTGTTTTTTATTTTTTGTCAAAAAATAAATATCGCCTAAAGTGCACCAGTGCTTTTTGCAACATTGACAACTAGTTGATCTTAACGTATGAATATGAATGAACGTATGAAAATAACGTATGAAAGTTCAGTACTACAAAATAAAAATTAATTAAAATAGTATAAGAATACTACATTCCACTATGACTTGCGGGTTAATGGTGACTTACTTAAATAGCAAAACTCGTTAATTATCAATAGCTTGAAGTAAGATGCATTAACTGCTAAATAGTTTACATCCTTTTTAAGGCCATTAGCAGTAATAAAGTATTTAAAACACCTGAGAATCCATTACTGGTCATGCTTTTAGACACAGACCACCTGAAAGAACCTCACGCAATATCGAATGCATTGTTAGGACATTTATAACTGAAAATACATTTAAAAAGTTTATGTTCCATACATTTATTAAAAAAATTATAACATTGTGAAGACAAATATTCTATAAGCTCCTAAGCCAATGGTAAAAAATAATTAAATAATCGCTGAAACTATTAGGAATCCTATTTAAAAGAAAAAAATTGTACACTGTATGATTTTTTTCATATATATGTAATTTTAATGAGGCCAAAGGAAATAATCTTAAGTTTTGTCGAAAGTGACATCCACGGGAATAAGACCTGAATAATATTAAAGACCACTTAATTATAGAATGATACACCGAGTTTAATCAAAATCGTCAAACCCATTTTTGAGAATATTTTAAAAATGTGTTTCACCGTTGATATAAAGTGGCACTTCCGGTTATCCGATTTTAAGGAAAAACTTTTCATAACATCTAAGTCATATACCTATTTTAAATATGTAATATCAGTTTCGTACGACTTTCCGTTTTAGAGCTATACTGTTCATACACACACAGACCATTTTGGACTTGATTATTTGAACTCAGGGAAACTCAGATCCGAAAATTTTCACGGTCGCAATACTTTCCCTTAACCCTTAATATGCATCACATATAAAGATAAGTGAAAGTGAAATATGAAATGTAGAATGCTAAATTAAATTATCGAAAAATTAAGAATTCCTATATTAGAACAATTTTCACACAAATTCAGCTTTCTAGAGTTTGTATAAAGGCTTTTGACGTTAACAATAAAGATTGAAGTGGATCACAAAGTATTGAAATATGAAAAATAAGATAGTATTATTCAGAGGACAAAAAACGTCAACACAACATATTGGTTCCTTGGCTTGTTTTTAATTAAAAATAATGCTAATTTAAAATATATTAGGTCTACAGTGTCTGCAAAGTTAAATCAGTTCACAATTAAGAAGATAAAAACACTTTTAAATTAAAATATTTAAGATTTTTAATAAACATTTGGTTTGTTAAAAGACATTTTCTTATCATTGTATTCATACCAGAATCCTCATACCAGAATGCTCATGAGTAGAATGTTTACAAAAGAGTAGAAAAAGTAATTACTCCTATAAATTACATGTACTCTTATAAATGTGATAGAGAAAAATAAATTTACTCCAACTTTCCTAAAATTCCTGAAAAACGTTTAGTTTAGATTTTTCTGTTATTTAAAATTTGATATTTGTCCAGAAATAAAAGTCTTATCCAGTTTATATAGAGTTTTCTCATATTTCCTATTCCATAATTAGAATAGGGATATTTTTCACTATTGGAAGGGCTGGCCTCATTATAAAATATTGTGGGAGGATGAAGACAATGCCTTTCAATCCCACACCGTCCTGCTACTACCTACCCAACACCCAACCTAGTCTTCTTTTCTCCTGTTATGATCCAAGAGCAAACATGTAATCATTAGCTAATGATTTATGCAAATATTGACGATGTTTATTACATCACATTAATTGTCGATATTCATATGAGGTGGAAACGTTTTTTTTTTTAATTAGAAAAAACAAACAAAACTGTATAGAATAAAAAATAACAGCAAGTAAAAGTTTTGAATAGCATGTCACCTTATTATTTTGTTATTGTTCCTTGTTATTTTGTTACTGCACCTTGTTATTTTGTACTGCTCATCCATTCCATGGTTCGTTCATGATGTTTGGTGGGATTTAATAATAAATAACTAGCTCATTAAAGCTAATAGTAATTTGCCAATCTCAGTGATGATCATATAATCAATATTATAAAATATAAACAATGACCACTAACACTCATGTCAGTTGAGGAATTATTTTAGAAATTTTTTTTTTAAATTTGATATAGAATGTAATTCATAAACAACACATATAAAATTGGGATTACATTTTTCAAATGGAAAAAAAAAATTATATTTCATAAAATCTCTACCTTTGAAAGAAATTATACTGATATTGTCTTACTTTATGGATCATACAACCTTGGGAAGGTCCAGTACACCTAATCCAGTATTTATTTAGTACATAAATAACACTTAAAGTTAAGATATTAAAAAAAAAAAGCAAGTAATGTTTTTCATTGCAAGTTTCAATTACAGATTTGTTTAAAAATAGGATCAATTAATCAATTAGTTTATGATTTATCTTTTTTAATAATAATTTCAAAGAACAAGTATTAAAGACATCTTGAGAAAAACAACCTAACAGGAATGTGAATTTTGCAGTATGAAAACATAAAATATGATTTCTAAGCTCAAGTATCACTCCATCAATGTGCATTGCTCATTGTACAATGTAAAAAGAAGTTAAATGTTTAGATTAGATGAAATTTATGTTTAAATGTATTTTATTTAATAAATATATGTATTCAATATTACCTAACATGCAATAGGACATTGAAATTAGTTTAAAAATATGTGTATGTATCATTTAATCATGCCAAAAAATATTGTATACTCGTTGATGTTAATAGCATGTAAGTCACTTCTAAATTAATCCATGTAATCAATGAATATGTTACAGTTTAAACAGACAAATAAAGTTTTTTTTTTTGCTACAATCTAAATTCAGCTAAAATTTAAATTACTATGTGTAGGAGTTAGTAATGTATTGTTGCATGATCCAAGATGTTATTATATTAAAGGTGTGATGGATATTCTTGTAGTAATATCAATCTTTGTTTATCAATGGGTCAGGAATAATTAAATTATCAAAAATAACTGATGTTAAATGGAGGAACTATACCCCATTTTCAGTTCAATCAGTGTTATTGTTAATGGAATGGAATACAATTTTGGTAATATAATTAAGTATGTAAAATGTAATTATTTTTTTAAAAGTGAATTTCACAAGTCTGTATAGAATTAAGAATGGAAATATAAACGTTATTTGTAAATAGGCTTAATATTTGTTATCTCTTATTTTGAATAAAACATATTTCCTGTAAATAAACTATGTCAATAAGTTATGGTCATTATTTCCAATCCAATTATATATGATATGTGTATATATAGTGTGCAAAATAAATAAGTTTTTTTCTTCTTCTGTAGTAACCCTACAGAAGAGGTGTATATTTCTATGCACACATAGGTGTGCATACATCATGCAAATTATATTATATGCATTACATTGTTATTTTAAATTTAAGAATGAGACTCAAACAACCCCCAAATACTGAGAATGACAGCTCTTTGGAAAAGAGTTAGGTTCTACAGATCATAAATGATTTAAACAAAAATAAAACACCAGGACATGACAAAATCAGTACTGAAATCTTACAGCACGTGACCAAAAAATATTCTTAATCACATATCTTTACCAACATATATGGCAACAGTCAATCAATCTGGCAAGCTGGAAAAAGGATTGCTACACATAATACCCAAACAAGACTAACAAATTACTACCAATAACGATTCTACTAATCATGAGCAAAGTTCTAGACAAATTAATTAATAATAGACTGAAACACTACTTAACATCTAAACAAATGTTGCACTCTAATCAGTTTGGATTTAGACTACAAAAAAGTATAAGATATGCTCTGTATAAGGCAAAAACTTACATTGAAAGTGCACTGGAAACAAAATCTAATTGCATTATGCTTAAACTAGAAATTGTTGGAGCTTTCGACAATGCACCAATTATATTAGAAAACTTGATAAAATACAACTGCCCAAACAATTTGTAAACAAATGCCCCTCCCCTAGGATGGTGTACAAAAAATTCCAAATAACAGCTATTTATAGAAAAGAGAAATATAGGGAGAATTCGTCCTCATAGACAACTTTTCTAATGTAATATATATATATATATATATATATATATATATATATATATATATATATATATTTTATTCATTGATATTTACAACTGTATTATAAAAAAATACAACTAGTAAATGTGCACACAATATTAATACAATCACATGACAACTCTTGTTGAGAAACTACCCATTGGTAGCAGTCTAATAATATATTTGCAGATCACGAGGCCATCTTCTTTTCGGACGCCCCGGAGGGTTATCAGGAATCGAGGAGGAAGCAAGTTTTGAAACGAGAGGGTTCGGATGGTTCTGGAGTTTGTTATGGAAGGATAGGTATCTGGATTGGGCTAGATTGGATTCATATGGAACCTTAAGGTCGTTATAATTGATTTTATTTTTGACAAATTAAGGAGCATTGAGGATTTTATGAAGGATTTTGGATTGTAAGGATTGGATACGAGAGGAATTCGATGGTTTAGTGGAGCCCCAAAACTCAATTCCGTAAGTCCAAATAAGTCTTATTATTGTCATATATATGAGTCGTTTGTAATTGATTGTAAGCTTAGAGCGTTTGTCTAGTAAGTGTTGGAGTAGTCGGAAACGTCGAGCTTTCCTCCTCCCCCTGGGAAAATTCCTTGTAAACAGGTACATGCTGGTTTTGAGCCTAAAATGTAATCCCTACTTCAAATATTTCAAACGTTTAAAAGTCTATCATTTTCAAATTAATCGTTAGAATTGGCTAAAATTTGGTATTTTTACTTACATGTATATTTACTTAATATCGACAAATTTTCATTAGGATCTGATTGGAGTGGGTTAGAAATTTTTCTGGATGATTTGGCATGGAACGACCCATGGATTTTTTATTGAACATGTAATTGAAATAAATATGAAACGGAATAATGTGCCTCTAACTTATAAATAAATTTGTACATGGCATCCAAATAAAACTAAATACATAGGTGTTCATTTTATATGTTTCGGTTTTTTACTGCACGATTTTGCACATTTTAATTTTTTTCTGCACGTTTTTCGGAGTTTTACTGTACCAACATCCGGTTTCTAATTATGGTTCATAAATATTTTATTAACATGAGCCAAATTATGTTTGGTTATCGTTATTATTTTATTAAGTAGTGCATGATTGCTCAATAATGAACTTGAAAATTTCAATTAACCTATTGTCATAAATGAATTCAAACCTTATTATTATTTCAGTTCTTTCTCATTAAAAAAAAAAGAATATATATATACTTTCGTCAATTAAATATAATATGTTATGTATGTTCAAGTATAATAAGGCACACTATGCATCTCCTTATCTATAGTCTATATTAGCGGTTAATTTCTTTTCAGCATTATTTAAGTAGGTGTTCAACAAAGATAACGGTGAAGTGTACTAAAATTGTAAGGAAATCTTTGGAAGGAGTGATGACGTCATACCCGACAGTCGTCAACCGTGACGTTCTTATCAGGGTTACTGATATCGTCGCTTGGAAAATTAATATATTTTGAACCGACGATTGCAGAAAATTTCAGTTTTTATCCTAACCGTAATTCATGCTTACTAATCAAAATGGAAAAAATAAAAACAAGCATATGTCCCTTGAATAGCACAAACATAAAAAATTAATTGAAAAGAACGGTAGGAAATCGCTGTTAAACAAATTGCTAATAACTTATAAAAATATTAAGTTTGTTATTAAAAAGACTAATTGCTAAAAACTAGTGAAAAATGAATATAATTGTTTATAAAAAAATGAAGAAAATTAGAACTGAATCAATTATGACTGAAATCTACTAAAATAATTTACATATTTAATATAAACACAAAATAAAAAAGAAAACATATTACTGATATAAAAAAATAAGAATTAAATAAATATTTCCCTGGATACTGGGTTTATCTCATTTGTATGCAATAACTTGTGAGGCGGCTTTTTGTGTCGATTTGTAAATTTCATTTTTTTTATTACTTTTTTAGATTTTAAAACATGTCGGTTTTCGATAGTCAAATTTTCATGTTGGTGCATCAATAACTAACACGTTTTATACAATATTCGTTCTAGGTTTTATAATTAAAATGCATCTCTTCCATACTTAATTTTTTTTTTATTCCTTTAGTCTGATGTTTCGGGTTACTAACCCATCATCAAAGACTATTTATGGGAGACATGAGATATGATATGGGAGACACAGATGTCTAAATTGGTCATTTCTCTTTAATTTCTTGGTTGTTTATTGCTTATGTATTTCGCGGAAACAGGTTATCGTGACGAGCAACTCCGCTTGCAATACGCATCCTAGTTTAAAATAATTTTTAATGAAAACGTTAGTCGTAAATTTTTAGTCTTGAAAATTTTAATTTTGCACGGTAGGTCAGTAATATAGGCCGTGGTTAAGGGGAGCCCACAAAGCAGTATCATGGCTCAAGTTGAGCAATCAAAATTTTTGAAGGGAGCACATTTTTATGGGGTTTTGTCTTTTTGAGGTGGCATATTTCGACGGGGTTATGGATTTTCTAATTGAAAAGTTCCAAACCAGAGGACAAGAGGAAAGTACAGAACAGAGCGCTGAAAGTGTAATTGTATATGACCAATAAGTTTTAAAATTCTTCTTCAGTTTGCTCTATTATTAAGAAGAGGAGAGTAATAAAATATCTTGGAAGGGAAGGGGGATGGTTCATGCGTCATCGATCTTGGGAAGGATTGGCACTCTGATGGTACTGACTTCTTTTTATCAAATTATTAAAACCCGCCTGAAACTTTGTGAGTTTCATGAATAGCTTCATCTCATCGTAAACTACAATTGTTTTATTTACGTCAATTCTTTTCAATCTGGAGATCGGCAAACATTCTCTATTTAGTTAAATACTAAAAACTTATAAATATCAATTTTCTTTCCACTTGAATTGTAAGATAATATGATAACAACATCGATAAAAAAAAATGGCCTACAAAAATTAGACCGTTTGTCATATATAACTATGTCAT
The DNA here is from genome assembly GCA_928085145.1 of Nezara viridula. Lineage (NCBI taxonomy): Eukaryota > Metazoa > Arthropoda > Insecta > Hemiptera > Pentatomidae > Nezara > Nezara viridula. Next base: position 144,239,461 of record OV725079.1, on the reverse strand, counting down.
ATGTGATGGCCTATAATAACTATATATATAAGTGGAGGTCATGCTAAACGGCCCAATATTTTTGCAGGCCATCTTTTTTTATCAATTTTATGATGATATTATCTTCCGATTCAAGTGGAAAGAAAATAAGAATTTACGAGGCTGTAGTACCTAATTAAATCGATCTAATCCCGGAATTTTCATTAATAAAAAAGGTTTAGATAAGATGGGATGAAGGCATTCACGAAGTTTCTGGCGGATGTTAATAATTTGATACAAAGGGATCTGTACCATGGATTAGTTCGCGCAATTGCGGAGATTTTATCTTATTTAATTAATATGCGCCATTTTCTGCTGGTATTTAATGTTGAATAATGAAGACAGGTTATGTTTGTACTATAATATGTTAATCAAATAAAAAACATCAGTCACATGATAGAAATAATATGATGATATATTATTTTAAGAATTAGTGATATATTTCTGATTTAAAATTTATTACTTTACCATTTTTTAATTTTTGATTTTTACTTTTTAATTCCTATTCACACTTAAGTGTGACTATTTATTCTGATAGTTGATATTTCATTCAGTACATTGTCATACAATTCTTGCTTTAAATATTGCCAGAGGTGCTAAACCTTCCGTCATCTCGTTTTGCTAACGTTTCTGAGCGATATATCTAAATTTACGTCATTATAAAGTAATTGGGCAAGTAGTAGTTTTTCCTGGCGTCACCTGGTCTAAATATTTGATTAAACTTAATAAAACAAAATGTGACAGCCACGGACCTCAAAATCTTAAGCCACTGCAAACATGTGAGCTATCTTAGAAGTCAAATGGGACTTTTTATAACTAGTCTTGCTATGCTTATGATATTAAATTAAATTATTTTTTATACTGATAAATATTATTAGTAAAAAAATAACCGTTATTAAACTACCCTTCAAACAACAAATGACTATCGGAAATTACAACAAGGAACCACCGACAACTTTTTGAATTATTTAAAGCTTTCTAATTATAAAGTTACTAGTTATTATTTAAATTTTATATGAAAATTATGTGATATGATGAAAGATATTTATTGGATATTAATTGTTGTTTCATCACCTCCGTATTATGAATTTAAAAAGATACAAACAGGACGTCATCATTAGATAAAACAAATACAAACTACTTGGTAATATCAGTGATAAAAAAAATAAATAAAAAAAATTGTATGCATGATCAAGGTTAAATCGCTCGAAATCTTAAATATTTGTTTTTAAATTTTATATATATCTTGTGCACGTTTGAGGCCAATAGTGATAAATTGTTCTGCTGCGGTTCACTATCTTGTGAATTAATCAAAAGTGGAGTTAGACGTATCAGATAATGAAGTTAATTGTTTGTAAAATTTTATCAGCATGCTATTAATGATTTTATTTCAATTAGTTTTGTAGATGTGTATGTTATACATCTAATCTTATCATTTTATAGGTGTCTTGTATAGTTTTAATCATTGTCTTCATATATGCTGAAGGCAATTTTCATACAGGAAAGTTAGAACAAAGGGAATCTCTTTATCAACTATTCTCTACTGCCACTGCCTACGATGCAGTACGAGGCAAAATCAAGAAAATTGATGGTAAATTAAGTTTTATATTTATTATACCAAGAATATGATTAAGTCTCAGTACACTGTCAGTTGATTTAGTACTGTTTCTCCAACCAGACGTCATTATAACAATGTTATTAATTAATATATCAATAAAAGAGTGAATTTATAAAACTTGTTAATCTGTTAAAGATTGTAAACCAAAAACAATGTGGGCATTCTTCAGACATGGAACTCGTTACCCACATGTCAGGGAAATGGTTAGATATAGAAAGCTGGAAGATCTAAGAGATAGGATCATCTCAAATCACGCCAGTGGAAGTAAGTCATAATTTTTCAAAGATAACATTTTTTTAATGTCGTTATATTTATCTATTGCTCCATTTTAAATTTATTCCTTATTAACTTGACAAACTTTTGACATGAATAAAAAATGATTCAGACACAATATGATACGCACCAGCTGAAAAATAATGTCTTAACAATGGTCAATACATTTCACAAACTATGGGAGACAGAGATAAATAACCAATTTAAATATCCGAACCGATAACAGCCGAGAAATTAAAGCGAAATAACCAATTTAGATCTCTTTAATTTCTCGGATGTTTAATGTTTATGTATTTCCCTGGAACTGGTCTCCGTAACAGACAACTCCTCTTGCATTACGCATCTTATTTTAAAATAATGTTTAGTGAAAATTTTATTCTTAAATGTTTATCCTTGAAAATTTTGTTTTTACACGGTAGGGAATTACGGAGTTTTCCTTTATTTAATGTTGATTACTGAAGTTAGGTTATGTTTATACTATAATATGTTAATCAAATAAAAAATATCAGTCTCATGATAAAAACAATTTGAGGATATATTATTATAAGAATTAGTGATATATTTCTGATTTAAAATTTATTGCTTTTCCATTTTTTTTAATTCCTATTCATATATCATTGTGAATAGAAATTTAATACTTATTAGTATGATAATTTCAATTAATAAATATCATATTTTGAAGTTTTAACTGAAACACACAATTAGTAAAAATTATCGATTTCCGGCTTTTATTGGTCATATCTTTATTTGTTTATTTTTTTTAAATAACAGTACTTTAGCCTAGTTGTATTAGTCTAGTACTCAAAATAATGGTTATCGTATATGAATATTTCCCCTGTAACATGAAGATATATTTGTAGTGAAATCAAAACAGATATTTTATCATTAAATAATTGGTAGATCAGCACATTGATTAAAAAAGACAAATTGATTTTTCAATGTTTGGATTTCAGTATTTACTTGAGAGGAATATAAAATGGCGCCCAGACAAGTATAAATAGAGAACCAAAACAAGCTAACGTTAATTTAACGTTTATATATATATATATATATATATATATATATATATATATATATATATATATATATATATATATATATATATATATATATATATTTACAACTTTTGTTCACATAGAATCTTTGTATAGTTTTTTTCTGAAATAATCGGAAAACCGAAAAAAGTTAACTTTTTGAATCGTAAATACAAAATTTCAATTTAAAATATACGAGTATGGGGGCACTTGTCTACTATATCAAGTTTAAATATCCTTACATTTCAATTTTACAATTTACTGATGTGTTAATGTAGTATGTTACATTTCATAAAGATTAGATAAGATTTTTTTTTTAATCTATTTTAAATTTAATTTTAACGTCTCTAAAATAATAAGCCTCTCAGACTTAATCGAATAAAAGTTACATCAGAAAAACTTGATTTAATATAATAAATTTTTTACTAACAACCACATTTACGAAGTATATGACAGGTAGATGGATACCGTTTAAGTTTTATCTGATCGGCAATAAAAAAATTTATTTCAGCCTAAAAAATATGCAACAATCTGATAAAGGAAAATAAGAAAAAATAAATTGTAAAATTGTTAGTTTTATTTAATTCGTAACTGATGTTTTAGAAAAAAAAAATGTTGGATAATTAAATAAAAACAAATTATTGGAATATTCCAAAACATAGCCTTGATTCTCTTAAATAGAAGATAATAACTAACCAAGTAACAGTGGGCATTGGTGAAGCATTTACCGCTTGGTTATTTTCTGCTATTTGAAGACTTATAGGCTTTATTTTTGGAAAACCACTTGATTATAAAATATAAAAAGCATGGTATAATATAAAAAATAATTTTACATAACCTAAATAATTTCCAACTATTGTAATCCTATAAATTATCACTAGATACATCTTTCAAGAAATTTTTCAGTGATTGGTCCTTAAAGTAGTACTTTCATATAATTAGGTAATATCATTAATTTGACACCACAAATGAACTTCTTAATTTTAACACTAGCACCTAACCTATAAACTTATATATTGGTTTAATATTTTTATTTGAATTTCTTTCATTTTTTTTTCTAATCTTTTTTAACCTAATATACATTTTTATTTTACAAAGATGGAAGACTCAATCAATTTCAACTTTATTTACTTCATGATTGGAGTTTCAATATAACTGATGACCAAAATATGCACCTTACCTTATCTGGTTATAAAGAACTTTATGATTTGGGAAAAAGATTGAAAAAGAGATTTTCACACATTTTTGACAAGAAGCATTTGGAGTCTATCAATGTAATGATTTAAATTCATCTATGTATTTTATATTTTCCTTTTAAACCAATTAAAACATATTAAATTTTTAAGAGGAAAAGGAAAGGTTTTTTTTTATTTATTTATTTTATTTTATTTTTTTAACTAAAATAAGGTTTATATATCATGTTTAGTTATTTCATATTTTTATTAATCAATCAAGATATTAAGCAAATTAGATAAAAGAATTAATAATTTCACATACATTTTATTGATAAAAACTTGTACAATTGTTTTTATTTTAAAATGTTATTTTATAAAAATGTTACATACCTAAAAGGCCAATAAAAAAAAATGAAAAAATCATCAACCAATCAAGATAACTTTGGGGTCATCTTAGTAAATTAATTTTTCTAATATATTTTCTATAAAAATATAAATATATTTTTAATTTTTTTTTTTCTGAAGGAAATTGAGATCCAATCTTAATGAATAAACAACTAAATTTGGGTGAAATTTTGAGACTATGGAATTCTTTAAAAAATAATATAAAGACTTTATGGTTCATTAAATTCATGTAAGAATGCAATGAAAAGAAATGGTATATAGTCAATGTTTTTGAAAAGGATTTTAAGAACTAAAATAACTCACAATTATAATATAGTTTAACTATTATCAGTATAGTTAATAATATTGTTGTATGTTTCTTAAGATTGAACTTTAAGTACCTTTAGAAAAAAGAGTATATATTTATTATTGTTTATTGAAATTTAAAGACGTGTTAAATCTAAAAATAAAATAATTAAATGTGAACTATGATAAAATTATAGGACACCGTCTTGTAGAAAACCTACCTATTTGTTGAACTCCAATATAGCAAATATAAATTAACAATATTATACATTTTATTTTTTATGGAAAAAAAATATGTTTGTTGTTTAAATGGCTATTGTTGTTTCATAAAGTATTATGTTATTGCAATGTATTCTATCATCCTTACCATCATTGAGAGAAAAATATATATATTTTACATATAGGTGAAACGAACATCTGCTGAAAGAACTGATGAAAGTGAAGAAGCTCTACTTCAAGGCTTGTTTGGGTCTTATTCATCATATCTTAATGATAATATAGATGACAATCTTCTAAAGGTAAAGATTTACTGCTTAATATATTTTATGACCTCAATTCAGCTTTGCTTTAATGTTATTGCTATGATCAAACAAACACTTTTAATAATATTTCTAGAATACTAAACAATGTCCATTTTGGAAAACAACAACTGAAAGTCCAACTTTAAAGAAGCATATCAAAGATTTTGAAAATTCATCTGAGGCTGCAATTTTATTGCACAATGTCAATAACAGATTAGGCTTTACTGATGAACTTACCTTTGGTAAATAAATTATCATTAGGCAATTCAATGGTTTCTTATAACATATCATTTTTCTAATCCTCTCATTTCTTAGAAACGGTCAAGGATATGTATGATATTTGTGCATTTGAAAACTCTTGGTATCATGGGGAATATTCAACTTGGTGTGGAGTCTTTTCTACCAAAGAACTACAGGTAGATTTAAGCACTAAAAAATCTTATATTTTAGTTTTCTATAACACTGAACATATTAGATCTTTTTTATTTATTACTATCTCAACAATTAATTTATAATTTATCTTATTATTACCGTTATAGTATAGAATTATAGCTTATTTGATGCAAAATATAACATGATTCTGGTAAATTATTTCATTTTTTTTTCACTAGTTAATGGAATATTTGGAAGATTTGACATATTATTGGAAATCTGGATATGGAAATAAGTATACATCCAAACTAGGATGTCAGTTAGTTCAAGATATGATTGAGAAACTGAATCTGTAAGTTCTATCATCTTTTTTTTTTTTTTTTTTTTTTTTTATGAGTTGCACATTTATGCGTATTACGTTGATTTTATTATAATTTTTTTTTCTTATAGCTCTGAATATCTTCCTAAGGCCAATACTTACTTTGCTCATTCATCAGGAATAAGAGAATTATTAGTCTCATTAGGTATTGGGAGATGCCAGGAAGATTTGCCTGGGAACAGATATGTCAGTCCATCAGAAAGAGATAATTGTTGGAGAACATCATACCTCACACCTTTTTCAGCAAACATAATTTCAGTTCTTTATAGGTAAATTTTAATAATATTGTTTTTTTTTTTTTGTTTTTTTTTTATAATTTATGTAATAATTCATTAAACTTTTACTTTTGATTTCTTACTTTTGAGTGTGAAAATGAAACAACAAGAGAAATTTATGAATTTAATGAAATTGATATAATCACCAGTATTTCTCTTCTTCTAAATTATTACAGCTGATCAATCCAGAGAGACGTAACAATTGATATAATTTGAACAAAAGGAAACTATAAGTTTTGAGAATAGTTTAAAACCTATATACATGTTTTATCTTGGTAAATTAAAAGAATAAGGAAAATGAAGCAATATACAATAGTTCAGAAGAGTGAGAAAACAAAAAGAAAATGTATTTTAGATATATTAATGGAAAATGACAGTTCATGAGGGAAAAAACAGAATATATCTGCAATAGTAAGAAGCATGACGATTAACTTAAAATAAAAATATCTGAATGAAATAAGTACCTAATGAACTTGAAAATCAAGGAGGTAGCAGTGTAATTGTAGAAAGCATATAATGTGAAATATTAATCAGGAAACTGGCCAGAAAAAGAATTATATCGAGAACACAACATGTATGTAGAGACCATAGGATTAATGATAAGGCTTAGGGTGCCTACTAGTATAAATGCATTTTGGATTAAGAAAAATACTAATACTATCTAAAAACCATTCTGTAACATTTTCTTATAATGGTAAATAATGCAATAAAGTTGTTTAAATAGAACCACTTAAGATCAAAATATTTTATATTTAAACATTTCTGATTGTTATTTCTCTTTATCTTTTTATTTATATATATATTTTTTTTTTTTTTTTTTTTTTATAGCTGCAAGACTAAAACAGGAAAACAACCTAAAGTTGGTGTATATGTCAATGAAAAACTTGTTGAAATTCCACATTGTAATGGAGAAGAGTTGTGTGACCTTGAGACATTCAAAGCTGGCTATAGTTCATTAGTGGACCAGTCATATTGCAACAGAGAATTTTGTTTTACTGGCTCTACTACAGGTTCTACTTCCTCAGCTAACAATGACAATGATGACTAGCTTGAAGACATGTTTATTTTTTATATTTGTCAATAATTAAATTTTAAAATGATATTCTTGCATATAGATGAAAAAAGTGATGTCATATATTGCCGGTTTATCGTCAACAGTCACTAAGAACATTTTTGATGGAACTGAGCTTTTAAGAATGCTTTTATGAATTTCAACCTTATTTATGAATAAACAAACACAGTAAGTGCTCTAAAATGACATGAACCCCTTTAAGTATTAAAAACACTTGCAACAAGCACACAATTTTCTAATTTCATAAATGAAAAATACATCAAAGTTTTTTGTGACTTAACGTTATGGAAACTGACTTATTGAATTTTTGTAATCAACCAACAATATTTTTCTCCAAAAGATCAAGATTACCACTTTCATGGAGAACATTGCACTGAAACCTAGTATTTCGAAATCATTCAGAATTATTGTAAATCTAATTTCAATAAGTACGATACATATGTAAGTAATGATAATTGTGAAATTTTAATTAATAAAATATTATAAATTATTTTGAATACTCATTACCTACTGTTTTAGAAGCATATTTTCTTTATCTATGAATGATCCTATGAAGTTGGTTCTACATAATTTTTCAAAAGAAAATTCTTCCTTGCCTTTTTATTCTATAGAACATACAGGCCAATCACTTCAAGGCATGGGTGCCAGATTCCTTTTGTTTTGAACATTGTATGTTCGATTATCATCTGTGTTGGTTAATATTTATTTCTTGGTGACCCCGAGATATACATCTTGACATTCACACTTCGGTAAGTATGCTGCAGCAACCTCAACGTAGCCATCAGGAATAGGCATAAAAGACCACAAGGCCCAGTTGCCAGACTAGTTCCCTCCCTCAATATCAGTGCATTATAATCCTTCACAATATACAAATTTTAGACATGCCCCAAAGCTTTTTGCTCACTTTATTAACTAAAAAGACCTTTTGTCCGTGTGATATGGTCTTTTTATTATACGACTGCAGTGTTAGAGAAGCTAGATATTCTCACTTTGCAAGGATCCTACAACACTAGGACTCTACCTAAATCTTGGTGACCAATTCCTCAGATGCCAGTATTATGTCATCTGCAAATATTCTTGGCTAAAATTTTCTCATTTGTATGAAGATCAAAAGTGGTATCGGAATGAGCCTACTATTTATATATTTATAAAAATTGACCAAGAGGTCTCAGAGGAAAGATGTATACTGTGGATTGACAGATTAGCTTTTCTTTCATTCATCTATCTTGTAATATCTCAAATTTTGAGAATTAATTATTTTTTTCTTGGTTTATTATGAAGGTGCATTACTGAAAACAATAAAACAAAATAGTTATAATAACAAGAAAAGTATTTTCACTGCTGACGATCTAGGCTGGCCTGATTAGGCTTCGCTAAACATATAAAACCTTTTACTATCACCGAATCTAAAAAACTGTATCAGATTTTTATATACTTTTATTCCCTATGGGTTGAAACAAATACAATACAGAAAATTCTATAGCTCATCCTAAAGATTGCTTTTGAGGTCCTGCTCCATATACAAAAAATAAATAATAAAATTATGGGAAACCGACAAATTCAATACACATGACAGAGTCTAACACATGATTCTGATTGTAGGAGCTTACTCTGTACAAGAATGAATATACCTATGTAATAAACTCGCTATGTATAATAAATAAAATTGGGTAACCAAACCATACAAACACCCTGGCAGTCCCATGCCCTAACAAGAGAATCTTACAATATCGCATAGCTCAGGGCTCTGCAAGGCCTAGATCTACTACTGGGAATTTATTAGTAAGAAGCTTGAATCATGAGTCACTAGACAGTTGCATTAGGCAGAAAGATTTGAATTTTTTATTGCAAAATATAAACGTATATTTTTGCTATTAATTATATATAATTCTCACAAATTAGTTTTAGTGGTGTTTTGGGTAAAAGATATAATTATGTGAAATAAGTTTAGTATAAATAAACAATAATTTATTATAAATTTCATTTATCCACTTAATTTCTTTGTCAATTTTCATCATTCTAAAGCAATCAAAATATTTCTAATCTGTTTTATAAAATAGAAAAATGTATACTGTATAGATATATACTACACAGCACCATCTATGGCAATACTGCAAATAGCTTTTTGAGCTCGTATTTGACCATACCTGTTTTATACTTCAATAAAAGAAAGCATTCATTCATTTTAAGCTTTATATAGAGGATAATTCCCCCATACAAATAATACCAACAAAAAAAAGTGGCTCATTAAAAAAATTCTTTGTTTATAATAGAAAAATAAGGTAATCAATAAACTATTTCTTGATAAATTTTGAAATAAAAAATTTAATTTTAGAGTATTCTTAGTTTATTTACATTCTATGTTAATAGGAATAATGATGATAATTAAAAAATACATTCTCAAACTTGTGCATATTCATGCAACATGCTTTTCTCTTCATAAACATTTTAGGGACCGAATATGTTCAATTGCCTGCAAAGCTTTCATATATAGACTAATATTTCCTACATATTTTTTTATTTAAATGCTGAATTATAACTTCAATACCACTCATACAAAGCTATTGTATACCACAATTCATATATATGTATATATATATATATATATATATATATATATATATATATATATATATATGTTTTTTGTTTTTTTTTCTCAAAATTTTAAATTAGTATATTGTATGCAGTCTTTTGGCTTTCAGAACCATTTAGGCATTAATTGGATCAACTTGGAAGTCAATTAGAAGAGTATTTTCTTTAATAAATTAGTTTTAAGATATTCTACTGATCTTATATAGCAGCCGTTCCCATGTGTGAAGAGGTTGGGTCTAAGGGTTACTGTTGTAGTAAAATTTGAATTTTCGTTCTATTCCCATTGAAAATTGATAAGAGTCATTTCGAAGTTATAATTAGGTGTTTAAATAAAAAAAAATATGTAGGAAAGGATTGTTGTTGATTTTTTTCATCTCCTAACGGTCTCTGTATGAAAACTTTGCTGGCCATGGTATGAAAGTTTTTGCATTAGCCTCGTTATTTATTTAATTTGCCTTCAATATGCATTCTGTTACTATAAAACAACTCTATATCTATAAATCTAAATAATATTACAAAAATTTAAATATTTATGTTAAATAATAACAAGTTATCATAGTAAATATAACAAACGATTTTAAAAATATTTATCTACAAAAAAATATAAAAATTCTTAAAAACTATGTAAAACAATCTTGACTACTACATACTATTGTTCAACTATAGTACTATCTACAGTCTTTTGTTTATAATTCAACAAGAGCCAGGTTAAAACTGTAGATAATAAATCTACATTCATACACAGGCAAGCTTAAGCAATTAACAACAATTCTCTTAAAACTTATTCTAATGGTATTTAAATTACCTTATGAGACTTCTAAAATGCGTCATTCATAAAAAACAATACTGATGCAAACAGTTTTATAAAAATTTAAGCTCTTATAAAAAGTAACATTTTTTTTTTTTTAGCTTCGTAAATCTTAGCTAAATACTTAATGGAAAACCATTTTCTATTTTGTAGTTTAAAGAAATTAATAATAACAATCAACAAACAAAATCTCTATACTACATGTTATAATGTAGCTATTATCATTATGTTTCACATTATACTTTTGCCCAAACTACTGGTTTTAGTTCTCTCTCATTGAGTAAAAGATTTGATGCATTAATTTCTTGGTTTGGTTTAACTTCTTCTTCAGGTTTCTTAATAGCAGCATAGATGTAGCTCACAACATTTCCTAGTATAAGTGTAATAAACACTGCAAACATACAGTACCAAGTGTAAGAGATCCTGTACAGAACGAAGGCTTCTTCTTGGTTTTCCACTCTGAAATTTCATAAAAAGTTATAAGAATGACTGAAATATCTAAATAAAAAATAATGCAATAATTTAATATTTGGAATCAGTGGTTGTTGATTTGTTTATCCCATTTATAATCTATGAAATCACTTACTTATAGTCTGTAATGTATAAGCTATTAAATATATTTATAATATTATAATAATAAATTTGTATAACTGATTTCACATCCACAACTTATATATTACAATAATTGATTAGAGCTAGTAATAATCTTAGATTCAATATTATCTGACTATGTTTGTTTATATACTTACGGATTAATATGGACAGGCTCTGCACAATCCCTCACTGAACTTGGAAGTGGTGGGTGTACTTTCAACCCCAAACTTCTTGAATAAGATTCTCCGAGAGCAATCCAACTCAAAAAAACCACGCTTACGACCAATCCAACAGTTGCTCCCTTAAAATAATAATTTAATAATTGTTAATACTTTTAGATTTATTCTTTATTCATTTCTCTATTGTAGATATTATTAAACCTGTCTAGGAATATATTGATTTTTTTTTTTTAATTTTGAAGATATTCACAGGTTGTTTCACCTTTAAAATGAACTTTGAAGAGTTGTTGATGTTTGGGCTTGCTATTAATGTAATAATTTCACAGAAATCACCAAGTAGCAAGTTCATTCAAACTCATGGCTGAATATTCCTGTTAGAATTGATTAGGATATTTAATAACTAAATAAGTAGAATATAGTTGCCTGGTCTAAGGTGACATTTTAAACATACTATACTTCAATATTTTTTGGAGGAAGGGAAGCAGAAATATTATCAAATTTTTATTATGGATAATATTGTTGCTAAAAAATATTTTAACACTAATAGCTTAAGATGAACTCCAGTTTCAGTTTGAAAAATTGGGCAAACCAACTTTCATATGAGTTCTCCACAACCATTACCAATTTTAAATGAACTATTGTCGATGTTTAATTTATTTTATTTTAAGTGTAAAAAGCACATGCCTCCCTGACCTGTTTACACAGAGGCGTTTAATATTTCATGATTTTGTAAAATGTTATCAATAAGATCGATATTTTGATTAAGACAATATAATAATGAAACTTACTACTAAATTGTGCTTACAAAATTAAAAAACAAAATACAACATATAATAAGTTTTTTAACTGTGTTAATTTTTAAATTACCAATCTGGCCCCTTGAATTCACCCCTAATTGATCTCCCATGCGTGTGAATAGTGCAATTCAATTTCAACCTACTAACCATCTAAGGCGAACTGGCTCTTAGAGTCAACCTCTGTTGTTTATATCTTTTCTCTACATGTTTTTTTATGTCTCCTACTTGCTCATATTGCTTATAGATTAATGTATCACTAAATATCTACATGAAATCTCTATCAAAGAAGTTTAAATTAATAAATTCACTCAAAAAAATATATTTAAGAAATCTAACTAAATCCATTTTATTTATTCACCTATTTTTAATGTGTAATCTTCACATTAACATTATATCAGATGTTATCATTCATAAATATTAAATTCTAAAACTAATGCATTTAATCCGATAAAAATTTTTAATAATAGCAATAATAGATAGGTATACCAACCATGGCATTAGCTTTTGGGAAACGTATTCCTAGGAGAAAAATGCCTAACAAAGATCCTGTCAGTGTGCTTGTTAAAGAAACTCCAAGCTGAAAAGAGAGAAAAAAAATAGTTAAAAGTGTATCATTGAAATAAATGGAAAAATAATTTAGTCCAATCATGCTTTACAGTATTAGAGAAATTAAGTTGTTTTTTTTTTTTTTAAGCCTCGTATCTTTTTCAAATTCTTTTTAGTTCAATGTTTTTAATCCAAACTAGAAGCAACCTAAGTTTGGATCGTTTAAGTTTAACTTAAGGTTGGACTCCAAAAGTTGACATTTGATAAAGATTGTTCAATATATAGTTGTCAGTTATTTTGTATAATGATAAAATTATCTAAGCCCATGGAATATCTTGTGTGAAATAGTATGTGGGTTCTCTAAATTATGAATCAAAATTGAAGAAACTCTCATACAAACATCAAGGAATGAAAAATCGTCTTTAGTCAATTGATAGTAATGATAATTAGTCCATTTTTTGTGATAAAACTATATTTACAATTTTCTAGTAAATTTGAGCATATTTTTTAAGGATGGTTTTACATTTCATAAATGAGTTAATAAATAATTCAATGACTACAACTAATTTGTATGAAAAATGGACAATTACCAATATTTGTTTTTCAAAAATGGAATCTATATTTTCAATGTTGAATTTGATTAACTTTTAAAATTATAATTATATTACATTGTTACAGAAATAATAAAAATGTTTTAGTGGAATTATTAAAAAAAAAACATGATCAAAATTCGTTTATAATAAATTTATGAAAATGAATATCTCAACCTTCGATATAAGACCATTTATTTCTTTAAACATTTAATAACTTACCTCTACTAAGCCACCCATATATGGAACAGCAAAGACTGTGATGTAGGAAAGAATGCCAAAACCAAGGGCCATTAACTTCACTACTAAACCTGACTTAGATTCTGAGAGATTCTTCTTGAATTCTGTTCCATCGAGCTCAGCAAACCAAATAGCTGCTAAGGAATTAACACCAGTAGATACAGTACTGAAAATATAAAAATGTAAAATCATTAGTGAACAATAGTTTACCAGTATGGTACTCATTGATTGATAATTTCAATTGTTCTAAAAATACCTGAGACCAGCGCTAAATATACCGCATAAGAAAAGCCCTGGAAATCCAGGATAAATTTTTAGTGTTTCCATAACATATAGAGGAAATAATTGATCTGGTGTGCTGATTCTCTGAAATAAATTTTTGTTTTTCATTCAATTATATTGAAGAAATTTGATTTAGTAACATTAAGTCCACAAAATATTGTCTCTGCACTTACATTGGTTAACAAAGGATCACAATAGCAGTAAGAAGCAAAAATCAACAACCCTGCATAGACACACATGAAGACAACTAAAGTCCATCCAATAGTGTTCAACCATAACATTCTGTAATAAAGATTTTAAAACCTAACTACAATTTTATCTATAACTTTATCAGCCATCAGTTTTTAATATTTTATATATATATATATATAGTGATGAAAAAAGTGTAAGCTTACTTTCTTGCTTCTTTTACAGATGAAACAGTAAGAAATCTCTGAATTTGCAACTGATTTCCTCCGTATATTGACATATGCAGAAATCCAGAACCGACAAATGAGGACCAAAACGTATATCTCTCAGTCATATCAAAGCTGAAGCTGAAATTCAAACAGACAATTACCCAATAAAAGATTTATAGTTTAAATTTACAAAATTTACAACTATCTCCTCATAAATCTATGTTTTCTTTTTTTTAAATAAAACTATTTGTAAAGAGTGCAGTGGTGCACTGTAATTTTGACTGTTTGGCTTAAACTGTATAAATGTTGCTGAAGTTTGGAGAGATTAAAAGTACCCAGTTTTCTTTCAGGTAAAATATTCTCCTATGGAACTATCTAGTGCTTTAAGGTTTGAAAAACAAATAAAACCCAATTATGCCCAGGAGCCTATGTCACTACATTAGATAGTCATTTTTCCTTTTTCATTGAGATTAACACTTTTCAAAAAATGATACGTTAAAATCCCATTTGCTAACAAATATTTAGATATAGTAGAGTTTGGTAAACTAGATATGAAAGGAAAATAATTCATCGAAGAATTTTAAAATAAAACAATAAAAAAATATTAATTTAAAACAATTATGTATTTTTTAGATTTAATGAAAATTTCGATTTTATTTCATTATTAAATGAATGATTTATTATTAAAACTGATAATCTCATGGGGTGAAGTATTACTGGGATATCCAAGCAAGCAGTAATCGAGGCATTCCTTGCATGAGGAGATGCTGCAAGAGGCATAGGGCTTATTGTCAATGAAGCTATAAGCAATGGTTTAATGATAAAACTCCGATATTGATAGATACAATGTTCCTTTTGGGCACCACAAGTTTGAGCAAGTCTCACAGTATATCTATGCGGAATCTATGGTAATAGTTACAATAGAGATGAGGAGGAAAATATCAGTTGCCAATCACTTCTATTTTGGACTTCAGAAAAAACATTTAAACAATTTGGCAACCAGATGAACAAAATTTATCATTCCTCCAATTTACCGTAATGTGTATGAAAACAATGAATGAAGGTGGAGAAAAAAATTGGGAGTTATACAATCTATATCATGAGACAGAAATCATTACAGTGGTATAGAATGTATGGATTTAAACCCACTAAAAAATAAATAAATAAAAAATAAAAGTAAAAAAAAATACTCACTTGAAAAAATTTGTTCGATTAAATTCTTTGCTCCTTTCCCAAATTACAGATACTCCTCCTATGTCAATAGTCCCTTTTAGAAGCACAGCAAACATGGCAACGAAAAGCACTATTATTTGAAACGAATCTATCCAAACCACTCCTCTCATCCCTCCCTAAAAATATTTGTTAAAATTTCTTATAGTTAAATATTAACAATAATTAAATTTTGTTAATTGAAGGTTTTCATTAATTTTTTTATATTTTTTAGATTCTAAATATAAATTGAATTTTTTATATTTACTAAATGGATGAGTAAAAACCGAGTCACGAATAAGGATATTGGTAATAGTGTAATAGAGAAATAAGAGTTTATTCACACCAAATAAATACATAAGGCCAACAGCTAGATTCAAACTGCATATTATTTTTACTGACACCTATGCACAGAAAAATGTGAACTAAAGCTATTATATTATACTGCAAAATCCAATAAATAACTTACTATAGTGGTGTAGAAGATGCACACACCGTACATGATTGAAACAACCAACATTGTATTGAGTCCTGTCACTATAAAAGGGGAAAAAACATTGATAATATTTCTCTAGAAGAGTGGCTTGTACAATTCCAAACCTGAATTATATGAATGTATTTAAAAAAATTCTTAAAACTATTTATAAGTACCTTGATTCATCGCTAATGCAGGAGCATATAAGACCAGAGCAAGGTAAACAATCTAATTTAAAAAAAGAACTTTAGTATATTGGATATAAAATGAGTCAAGTTTAAAAAAAAAAATGAAACATGTACCATTTGAAATGTAAAAAGAATCGATGCCAATGTTTGTAGTCTTCTGTCAAATCTCTCTCCAAAGTACTGAAATAAATAATTTATATAGAATCGTCTTGAACTATTTTCAAATCAGTAAACAAATATAATAGTTTCATAAATAAACAAAAAGTATTAATTTTGGTGCATTAAATCTCTAATTTAAAGTTAAAATAGAGTATTTTTTATACAAATTAATTAGATATTAAATATAACAAATTTCATGTCTTCATTTTAATAAATATTATTTGTGAGAACTACTTTCCTTTACTCTCTGTTTTCTGGTACACCATTACTTGTATTTAGCTAATTTTTTTAGGAAAAATCCTTCAACATATATCATATTGATTTTTATCTGAGAAAGCTAAGACAATGAAGATACTTTATTAAATTAAATCATATTTAAATGTAGGTAATTGTAATTAGAAGGCTCTGAAGCCGTTTTCTATTAAGATGTCTAGGAATTCAAATGGGAAGTTAGATTAGAAGATAAGGCTGAGTGGATATGGAATTTTTAATAGAGGGATAGATATTTACTTTCTGCCAAATCAGCTATGTTGGAATATTAATATTATTGTAGATCATTTAATTCAAGAAATAATAAGAGCCATTGAAGTTCTTATGGATTTTAATTATTAGGTATGTTGGAATTAAAAATGCTGTAGTTGAACTCCAAAGATCAACTCTGAATCTCTATGTAAAAATCAATGTGATTTTAAATAAGTGAATAGTCTTTGTTTTATAAATTCGAAGCTCAAAATGTTTAAAAAATATTGAAGAAATAAGAAATATGAGTAGGCAATTTTTTGAAATCATTGTGAGGTTTTACACAATCTGAAAAAAATGAAATATAAGTGATAATTGTTATTAGTAAGGATACCTGATATGCTGAACAGTAGTTTTTGCCCCTGAAGAAGGGAACAATAATATAGCCAACTATTGGTATGATGAAAAAAGTAGCCATTCCAAATAGCCATTGTTGACCGCCATATAAATACACCTCAGCTGGTTGACCAATCAATGTTATTGATGATAAAAAACTGAAAATAAAAACCAAGCAAAATTAGAGAGAGAATTTACTAAGGTGTTGCCTGTTTTTTAACTATAAAAATTATTACATTATAAAAACTAAAAATAGTTCAATCTGGATCCAAAATTAGTATATAATTCTCTATTGACTTCTATTAACTGATAAATGATGATTGCATTCTCCAATATCATAATGCTTTACATTGTTTTTACAATCACAAATTGTCTTGCCATTGGAGGAAACAGAGTAGGGAAACAGGGGATAAATTTTGTAAATTATTGGAAAAAAAAAATATTAGTAATAATAACTATTAGCTCTCTGACAGAAATTATTGAAGTGATTTTTTAATTCTTTGATTTTTGAGACATGAATCTCAAAAATCATAAATCCTCTATCCTGGACTATATTTGTTGATTAAAATAGTCACTACTACTGCTCCAATTAGAACAAAATAAAAGATCATATTCACCTTGCAAGCATTGAAAGAGCTACAGGAATGCAACCCATTTTTCCTCCTGCAGTGAGAAACTGATTTGCAGACTTGCTCTGATCCTTACATGTGCCAACTCCAATACCAGCACTCACTACCAACAATGCTCCAAAAACTGTGTAATCGATCCAACCAAACTCACCCATCTTGTTTGTAAATGTGCTGTAAAAAAACAACAAAGTGTTATGAAAAATGGATTCTCAGAAAATTACTATTATTTAATCAAGTTTAATTTTAATGAAAAAATAAAAAGAAATGTTTCCGAGTATTCTAATATTTTGAGTGACGATTTTTTTGTTGGCAAAATTGTTCTTTTTATTGCGTATGCTGTTGATAATTCACTGTAGAAGGTAATAATCACCTGTAGCCAGTTCTTAAAAAAAAAACATGAATCTAAAAATAAATTATAAACATCTAGTCCCTCTTTTTCTAAGATTATCTTAAAATAAAAAATAATAAATAATGATGCATACAGCAACAATTGTTGTTATAACGTTTTAATTTATTATTAGCTCATGGTTTTCACTCACCACATAATTACTCATTCAAATACAAATACAAATGATATAAATGTACAATATTGACAGATAGTTTCATAAAAATACAATAAATCAAAATAATTATATTCTTTCTGCAAACAAGTTATTATCAAGACATATTGACTTTATTGACAGGCATTATTTGAACATTTTTGTTTTACAGTTGACTAACTTTTACAGATTTCTTCAGCCTCAAGGAAGAATATTCACCTCTACTTATTGATGCAATAACTACCCATACTACAAGGCTTTCGTGTACGGGTGGAGAGAAACAGCCCATTTTAATATGGGAGTAAGACAATGGAGACTTACACAGTTTCAATCCAGAGTGACTCCAGTATTGTCAGGAAAAACTCTCATTTTATACAATAAATTGGAATACCATATTACCATATTTTTTTTTTTTTTTTTTTTTTTTAATTTCTTATAGTTAAATGTGATTGGTGACCTATGGCATATAATAGACATATGTTAGATTATTAAATATGAATGTTTTTTATAATAGCTTACATAAAGTAGTTATCCCCATCCCCATCCCCACATATATTATTACAGTAAGGCTCGAAATCAGTTTTGTACCAAATATAAGCTCCTGTCATGCTCAAATGAATGGGGTACCGGTGGATTCAGAATTTCACGGGGAGTTAGCGAATCGTATTCTCCGCTTTTGTTTTTCTTTCTAAAATAAATAAAGTCAATACAAACATTTTGCAAGGTTTCAATACTGGAACGGCGGTAGGTCTGTAGATCGATGCGGGACAAATTGGATCTTGAAGATTTTGATGCGTACAGCAAGACCCTGATAGTTCCACTGGAACTATCGGATCCTGCATTTTTAAGATCAAAAACCTACTATTTTCGAGATAATGCAAAGCATGGGATTCGTATCCACACAACCTGACGTTAATTGTGTTACTGGCATTGGATACATGTCTCATTTCGTCGACTTGAGGTCTCTATGATCGAGACAGGAGTTTATATTATTTACCGATGGTGTTTTTGATCGGCAAGCGATATTATCGTTAATTCTTCACCAAATCTCAAGATTGAGCCACCAATTTCGAAGGCTTCCTTCTCCTTCAGGCCGGCAAAATAGTCCAATCAACCCGAAAATTCAGGCAAACAAGTTATGAAAGAAAAGAAACTTTATTTGCGAATAACTAAAAAATTACACACTTTCTCTTGGTTATTCCCATGATTATATAAAACATTACTAAATTGTATATAAAAGAAAAAAAATCATTGAAATCGGTCAATTTTTCGCAAAGATATAGCTTATTGTAATTTGTAACTATGTTGGTTCCAAACAAAAATTAAGACATAAATTAATTTTCTTTCCTTTGTCGATTATATTTCGCGATAAAGTAACAATTGATTCGTTAACTTTTGATACGTTACATTATTTTATTTTCTTATTAATTTGGCATTTGATAACAATATGCTGTGCGAATTTTTCGCACGGGCCTACTAGTATATAATAAATAAACAATAGCTCATTAGAAAGAGGATAAACATTTTCCTTGCTTACAGTATACAAGTTTCTTTTTTCTTTGTAGTTTCAGAGACATTTTAATCCATAAAACTCGTTATCATTTGGTTTTTGACATTATTTAATCCTTTTAGCCTCCCTAGCTTCGCGTTAACATACAATTTTGAATAATAGCCCATTACAGATAGGATGAAATGCTGAAAAATTATCTCGTTTACGATATGCAGCGCCGAATTTTAGTTTCTGAGATATTATAATCCACATGCAAAAAACTATTTTTTTTAAACTTTATTTCTTCACCCATATCTGTCATAAGCAATGACAATTAGCGGGTTTGCTGTCGGTAGGAGTACAGGCAGTGGCTTGATCGGCGTGATGGAGAAAAAAAAAAAACTTAAATTAGTCAACTTGTACCGATTTTACCCGAGCATTACATATCGGATATCTGACGGCTCTAATTCGGATAATCTAATTCACTCTCCACAAAAAAATTGCACTAAAGAAAAAAGTCTCCAGTAAAGAAGTTATCACTTCAAAAAATACAAATGTAAAAAACACTCTTTTTATTTTGATAAAAACTAATTCATTTCAGTTTTATTTAATTATAATAGAAACCTATGCATGAATTTGAGAGCACTGACCCCTTCAAATTAATGTAGATACTATCTTGCAATTACAAGCTGTTTTGCGGGTTTCAAAGTGTCAGGTGTGCCGGCGCTTATTAGATCCGAAAACGGAAGGAATAATTTTAAATATTTTAACAGAGTTGTTATTAATAAACAAACAATTAAAGTAGATTAAAAAAAATAAATTTTAGCAAAAATATTAATTAAAATGAAATGAAATTTAAAGAAAATAATTAATGCATTGGTGAATAGTCGGATGCACCGATACATGGGATGAAAATGGCTTGTGGCAATGAAATAAAGTTTTAATTTCGTTAGCCAGTAAACATTTTCCAAGTCGTAACCGTTTAGACAATCCAGCTTTTCTTTGTTCGTCTTGAGGTTTCGTAATCTGATTCTTTAAGGTGACTAGGTGATTGGCCTAAAGCATCCGAGTCCAGTGGTAGGGCTGCAACCTTATAGCAGCCGGACTTTTTTATTTATTTATTTTTTTTACATTACGCATCTACCCGATCGGGTCATTAGCGGCTTTAGATGTAATCAAATTAAGTGTACAAATTTAATGTCTTTTATAAATTCAAACACTTTTTGTATCTTTTCTTCGTCATCTGAAAGTGATTCAGATATGTTGGAATGTATATTATGTTATGTTCTGGTGTCAGAGTATAGTCTGCAAGTTGTTAAAATGTGTTTCAGTGTAAGTGATGTGTTGCATGTTTTACAAAATGGTGGTTCCAGGCCTCTCATTAGGTAGCCATGGATAAAGGCTGCATGTCCAATTCTAAGCCGAGTTAAAATTGTTTTTTCTTTCCTGTTCTTTCTGAAAGAGGTCGTCCACGGTTTGGTATCTTTTTTTGATTCCTTGCAATTTATTCGTAGATTGGTTCCACTTGAATTGCCATTTTTCATTTAGGATTTTTTTGCATTCCAATCTCCAGTCAGCAGTGGTCGTTAAATTGATCATTGTGGTTCCATTAATTTTTCTTCTTGCCAGATTCGCAGCTCTGTCTGCAGCTTCGTTCCCAGGTATGGCACAATGTGAGGGTGCCCATGCGAGGACGATGTCTCTGTCCGACGACTCCTTCATTTCCCAGAGGCAGTTTTTGATTTTCCTGGAAATGGCATTGTCGGCTTTCCCTTCGGCAATGGCCATTAATGAGCTTAAAGAGTCTGTAACTATAAGGCCATTTTTTATGTTTTTTCCTGTTAGTAATAACAAAGCCTGATATATGGCGAATAGTTCGCCTGTGAAGACGCTGTTTATTTGGGGCAAATTGAATTTGAGGCACTGGTCTTTCAGTATTTCTGCACATCCTACGTCAGTATCTGTTTTTGACCTATCTGTATAAAGGGTTGTGTGTCCGAGGTATTTGGGTTTCATTTCTGTAAAAAGGTGTTTTTTGACGAATTGGTCGGCGTCAGATTTTTATTTTCTTAGCTAGAGACGTATCTGTTTTTATGAAAGAGTTATTCCATTGGTAGAATAAAGCGTCGTCTATTGTCATTATATTGTCCAGTCTGAAGTCTAATTGTATAAGTAGTTTGTGGGTTCTCTCCGTAATGCCAGTTGAGTAGTACACTTGGTTGGTGTTGATGCTGGTAAACAAACTATGGTTAGGGTGGTCCGGTTTAGAAATTATAGATGAGGTCGTTTTTTACGAAAGCGCCTTTTTACGAAGGCGTAAACTAGAGTAAGATAGTCTCTTCTTAAAGCTAAGCTCGGTTCTCCACTTTCAACGTATAGGCTTTCAACGAGAGAGGATCTAAACGCCCCGGTGCATAATCTTATTGCAGTGTTGTGGACGGTGTCGAGTATTTTGAGTGCTCTCTCAGAGGCTGAATTATATACAATACTTCCATAGTCTATTTTACTTCTTATTAAAGTTCGATACAGAATAAATAGTGTCTTTCTGTCGGCTCCCCAGTTCATTCCAAAAACAGCTCTGAGTATATTTATTAGTTTTAAGCAATCTGTTTTCAAATTACGTAAATGCACTGTCCATCTCAGCTGTCTGTCTAACCACATCCCAAGAAAACGAACACTTTCTACGAATGGTAAAATTTCTCCTTTCAGTGATAGTGATGGATTATCAGAACAGTATCTTTTCCGGCAGAAATGGATACACTTGGTTTTGGGCGTTGAAAAATTGAAACCTGTAGTTTTAGTCCATTGCTCTATTGATTTTAAGATGTTTTTTATTTTCCATTCTATGAATTTTATATATTAGCTTCTGATGATTATTGTGAAGTCATCTGCAAACAACGTACAAATTGCTGGTTTGTGGACATTCTTTACAATATCGTTGATTGCTATTGTAAAAATATTTGGGCTTAAAACTGATCCTTGGGATACCCCATTTCCTTGGATGAAGGTGGTTGATAGCTGGTCTTCAATTTTGACTTGGAAAACTCTTTTTTGTAGGAAATTTTCTATATACCTGACCATCCTTCCCTTTATACCCCATTCCAATAATTTGTTTACAATATATCGTCTCCATACTCTATCGTATGCTTTTTGTATATCAAAGAAAATGACAAGTAGGTGTTCTTTTTTTTAAAACGCTGTTTGTATTTCTGATTCCAGTTTTATCAGTTGATCTAAAGTTGAACGATTTCTAACAAAACCACATTGTTCTTTGGCGATCAGATATTTTTTTGCAAGGATGTCTATCAACCTCAGGTTAGCCATCTTTTCCATTAATTTCGAAGTAGAGCAGGTAAGCGATATAGGTCGAAAACAATCGGGATTAATAGCATTTTTGTTCTTAGGTATCGGTATGATTATTGATTTGTGCCATAAGTCAGGTGTGGTTCCATTTACCCATATATTATTGTACAATTTTAAGAGATATGATTTGGCTTCCATAGGGAGTTTTTTAGGAATAAATATGGAATTTGATCAGGACCAGGGGTTGATTTCGGTTTACATTTCAGTAAGACATTATTAAGTTCTTCTATGGTAAATATCGCATTATAGTTTTCCGTATCTTCGCATTTTATTATGACCCGTTGGCGTTCAGTTGTCTTTTTGTGGATAACAAAACTTTGGTCGTAATTTTCAGTGGAAGATACTTTTTGAAAGTAGGATCCTAGTTCATTTGCTATCTCCACATTTTCTGTTACTATGCCATATTGGGTTTTTAAACCTGATATTGTGGACATTTTTTTTGTATCCCTTTATTGTTCTAATTTTGGACCATACTTGTTGAGATGTAGTCGGATTGTTTATTGAAGACACGTATTCTCTCCAACATTCTTTTTTCCTTTGTTTTATAATTTTATTAGCGTAGGCTCTCCGTTCCTTAAATTCTAGAAGATCACAAAATAGTCTGGTTTTTTTTGTGTCTATTTAAAGCTCTCTTTATTGCCTTGACTGCTTTACTGCATTCAGTATTCCACCATGGGACTCGGACGCGAGAATATTCTTTGTTTATCTTAGGGATGCTATGAGATGCTGCTTCTAGTACAGTCCGGTTAAAAACGTTTAGCTGTTCATTGATATTTAGATATTCAAGTGTGTCTAAAGAGCTTTCGTTTTGATTTATGTTTGCAATTATGTATTCCTTATAAATTTCCCAGTCAGCTGAAGAATACTGCCATCGGTTGTTGTATTGTACAAATGGCCTATTTCCTGGAATTTCTAGGAGAATCGGGAAGTGATCACTGCCAAATAATTCATCTAGCACTCTCCAGTTCGTTGTTGGTAAGAGATGGTGTTCACAGAGGCTGAGATCTGGAGCTGTGAGTGTATTGGTACTTAGATTAAGATGGGTTTTAGTGCCGTCGTTCAATAATGCTGTGCTTTTATCGACTTCTAAAAATTTTACCAAGATATAACCCCTGTTATCGATATAGTCAGATCCCCAGAGAGCAGCCGGACTTGCTACTCCCTCCTGTTCGGACTCTTAGGGAAGGTAAACCCTAAGATGTAATCTGTACATGTGCTTGTGTCAATGTTTTTGCGTTATAGTGCGCTGTTCTGGTGATTTTGGATGGTATACTGAGCTGTTGTATTAAATTCAAGATATTAAGACTAATGAAAGAAGCTCCTAGATTCATGATTAATAATAATAATTTATTGCCTAACTTACAACGACCAACAAGATATCAACGCTTACTGACTCATTATCTCCTTTCACAATAACCTACACGAACATACTAAAATACGAGGAGCTACAGTAGATATAAAATATAGAAATGCATAATTAAAATATAAGATTAAGCGATTGACAAAGAGCTGGACGTATTCAGAGGTCTTCTTCCATGTAGTTATTCAATTTAATTCTGGAAAGAGATTGTTATCCTTGCCTAAAATACCATAAATAATATAACATCAAATTTTCTGATGACCATTTTAGAAAAGTACAAATTAAGATTTGAATTTTAATAAATATATATTTTTTGCGACTATCAAAGTTATATTCAGCATTATACTATATGTTCGGGTACAGCTAGTTTAAAATGAAAAATATTATATCATAAGTATAATTGGTCAATTTTTTTGGAATATTTTTGGATAGATTATGTTGATAATGATATTAAAATTAATGAATTTTAATAAAAAGTGAGCAATTAATTAAATATGTTTAATCACCATTTTCGATTAATAATTATTTTCCTCTGTCCCTGGCACTGGGACGCAAACTCGTTATTATTTTTATCTAATTATCTTATATCAGGTTGCCGGGTAACGCGATGCTATGCACACGCGTTAGCCCGTTCGGCCACTTGACTCCCGACCTCATTTTTATGAACATCATCTATTATTTTTATTACGCTTGACTGTAAATCATTAAGAACTATTGGAATATTCTCCACGAGAGTGTGGCAACCTCCCGAGCGAAGGACCCAATCGCAAGAAGTATCTAGACCTCAATCGGACGATGTGGGTCGCCCTAGGAGGCCAAGTTTAAGGCCTCATCCGACCTCAAGATGATGAGGATAACACAAATCGGCTAACAATAGAGAAGGGCATTACTCCAGTTCCGCATCTTTTGACACTCGGCAAAACTATTGTTCATTATAATTTAAACTTACAGCATATATAGGTAGTCAAAAACAGAAGTTATATAAATATTTGTTCTTTCTCTTTATTATTCAATTTAATAAAAATAAATAAAGCGTTGTTTGTCTGATCGATAACTCAATCGATCTACTATTATATTACTACCTTAATAATTTATTTTAATATGTATGTATATTTGGTCGGGAGCAGAGTATCTCAGCTAGTAAGGCACTAACTTCCAATGCTCAGATCCCGTGTGGATCCCGGGGAGTCCGATCAGTAATTGTTTTTTGGTACATCAGCCGTGGACCACAACAACGTAGACAAGAGACACACCTAAGGCACACCCAGCCTCCATAAAATAAATACTCTTTATTAAATAACTACCTTAGGGAGAAACCGACCCACTTTATTAAATAACTACCTTAGGGAGAAACCGACCCAAAGCGAGATTCCGACCCAATCACGTTTTTGGACAACCGTTGGCCTTTATACTGTACTTTCATACAAAGTACTGATTCAAGATCCTCTGAGGGTAGTGGTAGTATATTTATATATATATATATATAATATATATATATATATATATAATATATATATAATATATATATATAATATTCAGTAATTTTAACTAAAATTAAATTTTCAAAAATATTTGTTTGCTTTTCAATAATTAAATCAGAACAATTCCAAGTATTTAACTGATTTATTTTTTCTCAGTTATTTTAAGTTACAATTTTCTAATCTTAAAGTCAATGATTCATTGAATTCAGTTCTGTCATTTTCTGTTGAAATATATTTTATTAATTTTATAAATAATAATGGTGTCAGTTAATGTATGTATAGGTGGTATAGTAGTTACTATATCTATATCTCTTTGACACTCTTTCCTATTAATTTTTAAAGTTATCAACAGTAATCTAGCTGCAATCCCTTACGATATCAAACACGCACAATCAGTTTTCTCATTTAAATCTCTTCTTTTTAAGCACCTACTCCTTTCCCAATCCGACTTATCACGAAATGTACATAAGAGAACTTCTTAAGATCCTCCAGAAACCATGTTGCTTATTTATGTTATTTTATTTTCCTCTGATTTTTATTTTTAATTAAATATTATTTTGTAAATATTTAATTCAATGTATGGACACACAGTCATTTCTAAGTATTTATACTTTGTTCGGAAGGGAAAACAATCCCAGGATAATATAAATATTTTCATATCATTCCATTTCGATGCACATTGAATAAAAACATCTATAAAATGACCTACAAATTTGCTTGTTTTTGCTTGTACAAGTTTGCTTGTACAAATTTGCAGGAGAAAAATATTGGAGACCCCTCCTTTAGGTGATGACCAACAAGAATTATTTGTCTTATCGTCCTCGAACTGAAAAAAAAGCATCTTAAAAATCAGTTCATACATGGAACGCGCACTTGCAGCTACTGCATGTTACTAATTTGAAAATTTATAATTATTAAAAAAAATATTTTTTAATGAAAAAAACAAACTTACTAAAGAAATCGGAATATCTATCCATTCTAAGGGATTATATTTTCATAGATAGTTAAATTTGTTGGCAGATTGATGGGCAAATGGACTTCTACGAATATTTACACTCGTTATTATATTTATAGCAATCAGGTGCTTGGGGCCCCTGAACGAAACTAATTACTTTATTTTTGACATGTATACATGGGACGAAATCTACTGTCAGCAGTCATAAAATGTCGCGGAAGGAACCGACTAAAACACCAAGTTCAAGTATTCCAAGACTTCAATTTTTTCTAACAATCTACCGAGGTGTTTAGATAGAAATGGAAGAACATTCCCTTAGGACTGAGAAGATTTTTGGGCTTTTAATTCAAATATTTTTAGTTTGTCAAATATTGACAATTTATAGTCAACACATTGATCAAGATATTACACATGATGTATCATATGAAACCAATAGAAATTTGAGAATTGATAACACATCTTTTCAGTATTTTGATTTTATTTTTAATTTGTGTTCTAGGCCTTAAAACTGTATAAATTATTTGAATTAACATGATACCTGTTTCGGTTGTTAATTAATACATAACTTCAATGTTGGCACCAACATCTAATTACAATTGAACTAACTTTTTTAATTCTACTAACTGTAAATAGGAATGAATGTGTGACCGGTAATTTTTCTCTCTTTTCTGTTCTTTTATTTATTTCAATTTTTACAGTGTATTTTTTTTCCCCCTTTTTGCAAGTATTTTTATATTTTTTTCAATGCATATATTTTTAATTATGTTTTATTCATATTTTATTTTCTTCTTAGCATGTATTTTAATTTGTAAATAAGAATGAAGGTAAGCATAGAGTCATAATACCAAATGTCTTTGATTGTGGCAGATTGTTGTTGCAGATTGCTACTACTCAAATAAATCTATCAAAAGTTATACTATTGTATTCAGAATCGTATTATTTTTTTCATATCAATGGTATCTATGCATTAAAAAATCATTTGGTTCATATCTTAATAAAAATAAAACTATTTTGCCTTCTCACGATCGAAGGAAGGAAAGTGTGAGAGGATAAAAAAAAATTTCGTGATTTATTTTCAGCCGTGTTTTAAGTTTTAGACATCAAGGGGCAAATATGGCCCCGTGCCTACTATTTTCCTTCTATTGTTGTTATTAATATTCAGAGTTTGTGTGAGTCATTGCCTGGATGGTCCCACGCCGATTTCATCATATTCTATCCAATACTTTTCGTTACATACGTGAAAATGTATTTTCAGATATAAATATTATACCTATACTTTCTCTTAAATACACCCAAATGTGTTTTATTTAATAAGCCTTTACCTCAAAATCCGCACATTGGACTGAATGCATTAAATTATATTATTCGTACATTTCTCATAATCTAATATCAAAGATTTTTATTATGTCTGTTATAGTGAGGTAGGTTATCTTAATGCAATCTACCATTGTTCATTCAGAAATAGCATGTCGAAGTCGAGGGTCAAATATAAACTGAAATTATGGTGGATAGAAACATTAGTGATTTATGAAAGTTACATTTTAATTGGGAAAATGCCGAAGGGGTAAATTGGAAAAGTATCAAGTGTTACATCACGGAGGTTTCAATGCCAACGCAAACCACAGCTTGAATTACGGTCCAAGTACATGTTTCGATGATCTAACCAAATTGTATCATTGTATAATTAGCTTCAAGGCAGACCTTCCGACATTGTTGTCTTAAGACAAATCGTCTGGAACGGTGTCATTCGATTTTTTTTTTTAATGGGTGATTCTATAGAGCCAAATCGAATAAATCTAACCATTACTTTGGTTCTATTCATTTATTCCTTTTTAAAATCAATAAGAAAAATATCAGTTTATTTTAAAATACATTTATTCTAGGTAATAATTAAAAAGTCAAATATTGTTTGAAATAGTAAAATTCTGGTGCGCGTAACGCACAACTTTCACTTTCGGCTCAACTTTGAATAGAAATTATTTTCTGGCCATGTTGGATTATTATAAGATTTTTGAATGGCATTTTTAACCGAGCTAAAGCCTAAACCTTATAGCTAACAGATCATAAATACCATTAAAATAACAAAAGACCTATTTATTATATCACCGGTTGATTATGGCTAGTACGTTTAATAGTTTATTAGTATAAACCAAATTAAAGGTACTTTAGAGGAAGAAATGTTGACATTGGGCATTTAAGCTCCGTAAAGTGACATCAATGGGGATAAGACAATGATATTAAAGACCACTTAACTATACAATGGTGCACCGAGTTTAATCAAAATTGTTAAAGCCGTTTTTCAGAATATTAAAATAATGTGTATCACCGTTGATATAAAGTGGCACTTCCGGTTAACCGATTTCAATGAAAAAGTTACTGTGACATCTAAGGCATATACCTATCTTAAATACGTAATATCAGTATCGTACAACTTTTCGTTTTTGAGCTAGAATGTTCTCAGACACACAGACCATTTTTCGGGACTTGGTTATTTGGACTCAAATGTACCTCAAAATGTTTATTTCCGATGAAAACTCAGATTCGAAAATTTTCGCGATTGCAATAATTTTCCTTACTATATATTACATGTATAGGTAAGCGAAAGTAATAAAAAAAAAAAAACACATATAAAAGTAATATTTTTTTTTAAAAAGGAGAATAATTTTGAATATATTTAGGAATTTAAAGTTTTTAGGGACGAATGGTTATCTTATCACATAATGTTTAAACTTTACAGTTTGATGTGCCCAATCAGAACAACTAGAAGAATTAGAATTAAAATCACACCTTTTCTTTGATATATTAGTTAGTATTTTCATCTTTACTTCTCATATATTTCTTTATATTTCAGTAGAATAAAAATCCTTAGTGTATTAAAATATATACTACAAAAATTAAAATAATTAATAATACATATAATGTCACTATATAATTAAAGATTTTATTATAATTAACCGAATATAGTGTTGCTTTAAGTTAATTCGTAGTAGGTAATCGTCTCATCATAGGTCGTCGTTTACTTAAGATTCAGCTGTCAGTTATTACTGTTCTTCATCTAGCAGTGATTAGTAATGCTTTTTGTCATCTATTAATATATTTTCTACATTTAAATTTGTAGTTCTTATTCTTTTTATAAAATCAATGCCTACTGAGATTTTATGGGGAAAAAATATATAGAATTACAACTTTCAACAAAAATTGATCCAAAAACGACGAAATTGTTCGAGTTAGATGATAGCATTTAGAGGTCGATTTTTAAAAAAAATATTTGCGATGAATCGTACGATTATTGAGATATTCTAAATAAAAATAAATATCAGATTTCTATCGTTCCCCCTCTCTTTTCTATAAAATCTGACACGAGAAACTTCGGGGCATTTTACTAGTTTTTCTGGTGAGGAGAATGAACAATTTCTAACAAGTTTCATTTTTTTTTTTTTTTTTATACTTGGGTTTCTATTGTTTTACTCTATTTTTACTGTCCTAAATATTTAAAAAAAAAATTAACGTACGTTCGAAGGAATTCTTACTGTGACGTAATTCACTACTTCATCAAATTTGTCAGCTGCTTAAGGAGAACTTCTTAAAAATAGCGAAAGTGGATTTTAAAAAATCGTAGATGATAAACAATTACACTTGATGTAATCTATTCCAGGTTTCTCCCTTCTCTACCGGTTTGACACTTTTCATCCCGAAAATTCATGACCAAATGTTTCCCAGCTCAAAAATTTTGATACTACAAGTATCGCCATGAAGCCCCCTTCTGAGCAACCCTGAAATAACCTCAACCCGGAAACAACGAAAGACTATCTTTTGTTGAGATATTGTTGAAAATATGTATATATTTTATGTTGCTTACAGTTATAAAAGAGCTGTGAATGTATCATTTGTAGCCATAGAAAACAATCACGGATTAAATAATATAGAAGAAAAAATTGGAATTCCATAAATTATCTGTGATCTACATTAAAAGTTAATCCACGAGGAAAATGGCAAGGAATAAAAGAAAACGTGAAAGAAAGAGGTACAATGCAAGGCCATGTTGTGCCGAAGAGCCATTTACTCAGCGCAACAATACAACTATCGATCTATTGAAATTGAAAAAAAATTCGTATTACAAAGGTCCGCGATAATGACCCAGTAGAAGCTCATCATCGAATTTTACCGTGGCATCCAAGATCTGTTCTCCTGTGTTATTTTTATGGATAATAATTTTGGAAGTAAACAGTTGCGCAGGATAGTAAACAACAGTTGAAGTAGTCAGCCAAATCTGTGTTGTGTCGAGTCCATGATTACGATAAGTTGGATTTGTTACTGCAAGAATTGTTTTTAAGGGTTCAAGATAGATTTATTTTATATCTTTTTTGGCTCTGCACGTATTTAAAGGTTATTAAATACCGATAAATTTGTTGTGTAAAATAAGTAAATATCATTGCCGGTAGTAGTAAATTAAATCATATACATGAGAAATTACAAAACAAAAAAGGGGCTTCCACTAAAAATCAAGTTAATCTTTTTTTATGAAAAAGCAAGTTAGTTTAATTTTTATCATCTTCACAAATTCTAACATACCATTTTTATAAAATTATAAATTTTATGACTTTTCTTAAAGGATTTATTTTTCTTTATTTATATCTTATGTGAGATTTTAAAATATTATTTCATTTAATCTATATATGATTATTTTTTATAAAACCCTTATTTAATCTCACTGTAATTTTTTTTAACTTTAATTTTTTTATTCACACCTCTCACAATGGTAATGACAACCAAAAAAAATTATTATTTAATCTCACAGTCGATACTTAAAATTTTAAAACATTAATAAATTTTACGTTAAAAAAAGTTTAAATAAGGTAATAATGTTTTGAAATTAAAAATTGTAATGATTGACTGTGAGATTAAATAATAGTTTTATAAAAAATTATCTTATACAAATTGTTATTTTATTTCGTTACATTATGTTTTTAAGAACCTTAAAATTGCTAGCACTGAAAGAAAAAAACTATTATACCTAGTAATTTATAAAAATAGAAAAATTTAAGCACAAAGAAAGTCTATTAATTTTATACAAAATAGTTTGTGTGAAACTTTATGTACAAAAGCTTCAAGGTTCTATAAAAAGTTTTAGAAAAAAAACTTTCAGCAGATATTTTGAATTTTCAAAGCAATTAATACAAGCCAGCCAGATATTGATAATCTATAAAATGTTATTCGCAGATTCCAATATTGGAATTAGTTATGAAGTTTGATCGGCCTTCAGAAAATAGGCATATCCCGGAAATTATGTTATGAGTGTCCCTCTTCTACAGAAATCAATTTAAAATTAATTTATTAATATGTTGAATTATACCCTGTAATTACATTATGTTTCACCTAACATTTTTCAATTTATATAGTTTTTTACGCTGACATTTATTTCTCTCCAATAATTAATAATTTTAGATAATTTCAAAAAAATGCAAACTATATCAGAATACTTTGAGACTACGTCAAACCAATGAAAGAGCCATCGTCTTAAAGATTACGTTTTTTGGTAATGTAGAAAATAAGTTAAATAAAT
Source organism: Nezara viridula (assembly GCA_928085145.1). Taxonomy (NCBI): domain Eukaryota; kingdom Metazoa; phylum Arthropoda; class Insecta; order Hemiptera; family Pentatomidae; genus Nezara; species Nezara viridula. Next base: position 144,206,743 of record OV725079.1, on the reverse strand, counting down.
AAATAATTTCTTTAATGAATTAAAATTAATTTAAGCTTTCACAACAGTACACTATACTTCTCCTGACCCGTCTTTAAAAGTTTGATGTATTTACTCCATATCGAAATCACAGTACGATTTAGTTAATACACTGACTTCGGTAAGTTGACGCAATAACTGTTCATTCACTTCTGTTTACAACTCCACATCTCACTTTCCTCTAAGTGCATTTCAAGTGATAAAAGGTGAAGTTCATTACCGCAAACAAAGGGCAGCAATATCTAAAATAAATGGATTTTATGAAAAATAAATCCTTTATACTTTCATTTTTTTCCGCTTCCGAAGGACAGAATAGTATTTACCAAAACCGGTTTTCACGGGTTCGTTGACTGAACGATACTTTTAGTCTTTACATCAAATGTAAATAAAATGAATACTTATCATATTACCACTTTTAAGATCTTTTGAAAGAAGGTATGTAAAGTTAGAAAATAGAGAAAAAAAATCTTGTCTGTGAAAGCCATATTTTGCTTTTCAAATGCTATTTGTTGTACATAATGATAATAGCTTTTTAGTTTCATTTTATTCTTATTTTATTCTTATTTTATTTTTCATTTCATTTTATTCGAAATTATATGCCATGTATTAATTAATACTTGCGTTACTTTTAATAATCATTTTCATTTTATACCAATACACTACGTAATGTATCTGTTTCCGCCAATTGGTAAATATATATTTTCTATATTTTCAATTACTAATTATTTTTAAATGTTCATATGATATAATAATTTGTTACATGTATATATTGTATTATTGTATACTATATGTGTAATTTGTTTCAATAAATATTTTGGAGGGTAAGAAAAAAAAAATTTAAATGTACGCGTTTATGGGCTTACCAACTATTATATAAAATAAAAAACTAATTTCTAATTTTATCCAATTACTTTGATTTATCGGATTGTAACAGAAAAAATACTTTCGCTTTCGGATCAGCAAACGTATTAATTGGCAAGGAAAGGCACTGATCGTATGGAGTGGGAGTTAGGTTATGAAAATATTTTTATGTAGTTATAAAATTTTAGGTTTTATTCAAACAGTTTATTTATACTATAGTCGATTCAAAACGTTACTGGCATGACACTTACTGCCATTACTTAGATTTCGTGTAATTTTTAAATTAATTTTTACTCTGCGTTTGTAAAAAAGAAAAATATTATTCAGGATTGTGCTTATTTCTATTGAAGTTCAACCAGCTCGTAATATTGAGTTTATTTGTATTCTTTACATATATTTTGATATTTCATCTTAAATAGTTTTGTTCTGACTGAAGAAAAGTATTGTTCTCGTTAGCTCGTTAACAAAAAGTTTAAAATTTTCTTATTTCTCATATAGAGCTTTTGTAACATCGATTTTATGAGTGAAAACATGCTGATTAAGTATAGTAATATATACTGATTAAGTAAGTAGTATATTAGTACTTTTGATGTAAAAGGTCGTATGTAAAAATTTTCATCTTTTAATTCTAATTGTGCTTAAGGTGACATTTTGTATTCTGCAACTGATATAAGCATTTCGCTACAATAAAAAATAGTAGAGGGCAATAAATTATGAAATTATACTAATGACTCATTAAGAAACAAATCAGTTTTTATGCTTTCCTGTAATGTTTACATACGACTTTTTGCACTAACAGTAGTGATATTCATGTTCGGTACTAACTGATTTTTTTTTTTATTATGCCCGAGTCAACAAACATACAATCAGCATATGCGATAACATGCGGTGACATTTTGTATTCTGCAACTGATATAAGCATTTCGCTACAATAAAAAATAGTAGAGGGCAATAAATTATGAAATTATACTAATGACTCATTAAGAAACAAATCAGTTTTTATGCTTTCCTGTAATGTTTACATACGACTTTTTGCACTAACAGTAGTGATATTCATGTTCGGTACTAACTGATTTTTTTTTTTATTATGCCCGAGTCAACAAACATACAATCAGCATATGCGATACTTTTTGGCATTTTAGTATTAGCTGATGAACAAAACTCGTGGATATCAAACCCATATATGTTGACGGGTAAGTGAATTTCCAAAAACGGCTTCTCGCAGAGATTTATTCTCATACGCAAAATTTTAGATCTTGTAATATAGATCTTTTTTATCCACTGCAAATGGTGAGGAAGCTATAGCTGAGTTTTTCCTGGGATATACCATTTTAGAAAAAAATAAAATAACCTAAATTAAAACGTTTTATATTCATGCAATTGCACTAAAAAGATGTGCATCTAGCCTAATGTAGCGAAACATGGAATAAATGATATAAATTTCACTTCAGATCCATATGTTCAGAAAAAAAAATATCGCCCAACTCTTACTTTAACCAACTTTTAAATTTTAAAAGGAAGACATTTAAGATAACAAAAAACATGTTGAATATTTACTCAAACATAAAAAAAAAATTCTTGTAATAACTCTGTCTCTCTTGCTCACTTCCTACTATTATTTAGTTTTGTTTACCTTCTTAGATAAATTTATAATTTTCGTTTTACTGTTATAAAAAAGGTCTGACCTAGACTGATAAATAATAATTTATTCTAATAATGAATAATATAATTTAATAGTAAGACTTAGAAAAACTGGTCATCGTAATGAAAATAATTGACTATAAGTAAACATTTTCCTTCAACGATCTTTGAAAACAAACGTACTTACAAACATTAGTATCCACCATTCAGATAAACACGAAAAAAAAAAGAAGTTATTTCAAGAAGCTAGGCTGTTTAACCATTCACTAGAGGAGGCAAATCGTAACGGAACAAAGGTGCTAACAAGTATCCTCGCTCCGATGATAAATCGACGATTTAGCATAAAATTGAGGTCACTGTCGGCGCTAGGTCTGTACCAGTGTGGGGTAACTGTTTTTATCACTTAAAAAAAAGATTTTTTGTCTCTTTTAAAGATATTAATGAAAATTATTCATATAAAAACAAAACATATACCAGAACAACCCATGGAGGGTCTTCTGATTAATAATTTGTAAGGAAGTACTGTCACAAGGCCATCGGTAGCGGAGAGAGATGATTGGAACTAGATCACGCCCAATCTCAGCGTAATTAATTAACGAACTTCCCCCTTAATTAATTATTTCATTAATAGTACCCATTTTATAGATGCTGTGTGTGCCCCAGGAATATGCTCCAGGGTCGATCCTTGGCTGATGTAACAGAATAAATATTTAGCTGCCACAGTCACATTGAAAGTCTACGTATTTTTTACTGAGTTACCCCGCTTCTTATAAACAATTATTGCAAAGGTTTATTATTATTATCACTTTTTTTTGAGCTGCGATGTATTGCGACAAATTAATAACGAAAAAGCACTTTGTATTTATTTACATTGAGTTTAAGAAATCATTGCCTTACCCACTGAGCTACAACGTCCTCTAATCACATGACAACTAACATGTAAGAATAGAAATGAGTAAAATCCAAGCGACAGAAAATGTTAGAAATTGATGTTCTTATTCTCAATGCATATGCGAGTATGCAGCAGTATGAATTGTTCCTGTTCATCACAAATATTTTCAATGACAAACGCCATCGGCCGAAGTAAACAAAGAAATCACATCAAAACTTATCAGCCTTTCATCACCAATACTTTTCAATTCTATAATATTATGTTTAGCAATAATAATGGTTTTGAAATCATACAGGTTGTCAATATTAGGATTATCTAAAAACGGCTTGACAATTTTTTCTAGTTGTAAGAAGTTCCTTTCCTATTATTCACGACAGGTCTAAATGGTTTGTCGTTCATAGGCAACTTGATTAATCCATGTATTCTTCGGTGTCGTGGTGAATTAGTGGTTTAATTTAGTCTTAGTTCCTGTAATAATATTTTTTGCATTATTCTATTCTTCAAAAATCTTGTCAATTTTTTTTCTATGGTTTAACTATAATATTTTAATCAATCCTTTTTTAAGTCTCACAAAGTTTTAAGGCACAATTTTGAGTTATATACAACACAGGGCTAGGAAAATATTTACCTCATCTTTCCCATAAATTACTCACAAAACATGTTTTTCATCGCTAAGATTTGCTGCCATTGACTCTTATTGTTGTTGTTTATACTTGTCAGAAACGGTTGGAAGAAAAAAAACAAACTACCTTTGTCCAAGCTAACCTTTGGCTATGTAACTGATTGTGAGTTTGAATATACAAGTCCTCTAAAACATATTTTAGTCACTTATCAATATCTTCGTAGAGGGTATAAATATTCCGGCTATATAAAAATTTATTAAAATCATTTTACACTTTCAATACTAATTTGTATCGATGCTAGAGATTCGAACGATATTTTGATGGTATTGGGGGAAATATTTTATTTCAGGTCCATTAAATAAATTTTAAACGCAAAATTTTGTTTTGAAAATTAATATCGCTGGGACGATTGTTTTCGCAGTCGGCACCAAAGTCACAGATCACTTCAATGTGATCCTTGTTTCAATGTGAAGGTACTTGTATATCTACTTACGAACTTGGTAGATTATTAGGGTAATTGATGTCTATGAATTTAAACTTGATGAAGTAGTGTCTTCCGCTATCAAACGGGTCTTTCAGACGATGACATGCAAAGAAACGAATTATACTTTCCTAGAACCGCAATGTAAATTAGAAGGACTACTAATAGTCCAGCCAACGAATGCTCGAAAAGGGGGTATAGAAGGATATGGCGGAGAGATAATTTTTGACAAGTAAAGAGGTAAATGTACTAAGAAGTTCCCACTCCTAGGTGGTGGGAGACGAAGCCTAGATCACTTTTTTCGGGTTTTTGCTATTATCAGGAAAATTATCCATCGTATCGATAAAGATGTCATATACAAAATTTAAGCTGATAAAATTTGCGATGTGATTGATTATATATCTTTCATCAAATCACTATGTTGCTTAGGTTCCGACATATCCGTCGTCATCTTTGGCTAATTTTGCCTAATGTTTATTGCTGTTTTCCGGGTTTTCGCTTATATCAGGAAAACTATTCATCACGTCGAAAAAGACGTTCTATACAGACGTTTTACAGTATGAAATTTACAGTATGAATGTAATATTTTACTAGTTTACCTGAAACAGTTCAAAACTTAGATCAATTATAACTTTATAGGTCAATTCCGAGAAGTTGCAGACAAAAATAATTTTGTACTATTGTATTGCTCTATCTCTATGTATATACGAGTATATACAAAGTGATGTATAGAGTTGGAACAATATAATAATTTATATCATAACATTCTTTTTCTTGTTGATAATTATCGAAATTGACGTAAAAATTATAATTTATTTAGGTTTTGAACAGTTGGAGATGAACAAATAAAATAATCTATATTATCGAAGAAAATTTAATTATTAAAAACTTTCTTCTGCGCGTCCTAATTGTAAAACGATGCAATCAAGAGTTAGCCAGCCAAATACAGTAAAAACATGAGGTAACAATTTTTTATTTCCAAATTGGCGATAGTTGTGGACGGATATCTCGGAAACTAAGCGAGGTACCGAAAAAAGGAACAAATTTTATCATATTGCAAATTTGTCTGCTTTAATTTTGTATAGAACTTCATTGTCGATCCGATGGATAGTTTTCCTGATATAAGTGAAATCCTGAAAAACTGGCCTTCTAGACACACCACCACCTAGGAGAAGGAACTTTTTTTTTATATGTTTATATAAAAAGGGAACTTTTTGTTTATATAAATATGTTTACCTCCTTACTAGTCCAAACAATGTGCCAATGTCAAAAATTGTGACCCCGCCATTTCCTTCTATAAACATGTCAACTACACTAACATTATGTCACTGTGTTTAGATATATAAGTAAGTACCTTCTCTTTATATGGCTGGGATTGTTTTGAAAGACTTTTTTTTTTAAATTAATTAGTTTTTAAATTTTAATTCATATTTTAACCATCCAAACCCTCCCGTTTCTAACCTTACTTCCTATTCCTGATAACCCTCCGAGGTTTCTGAAAAGAAGATGGCCTCGAGATCTTCCATTCTAAATACATATTTTTTTTTAGAGTGTTATCAGTGCTACAAGTTTCTCAACAAGTGTTTTCATGTCATTATTTTCTGTTATCACACTTACTGAATGTATTTTTTTTTTCTAAATATGGTAGTAAATATCATAAATACAAAACAAAATCATCTTTAATTTTATTTATGTCCATCAAATAAGTATGTTCGCCAACTTACACAAGAATAATTCAACCAAAAAAAAAAAAAAAAATTGAGAAAACTTAAAATATCATGAAATATTTTGTTAGTGCCTTGAGCTCTGCATGTTTCAAAACGCTCAGAGGATATCACTGAATAATTTGAGAATTCGAACTAAGAAACCGATCTAGCTGTTCGTTCAAAACATCGATACGAACCTTTTAGCGGGTTTAAATTGAACACACTTCAGCCCACAATGTTACAGTGCTTCAAAACATTCATGGAGTCTCAATGAATAAGGAGAACCATTGAAATTAAAAATAACTCCATTCGTTCTATCGTTAAAAATCTACAGGTGATCTAGCCAAATACGTCAAAGCCCTCGAGGCTTCAAAGAATTGTATTCCAAATAATTCACTGCAGGTTCTTAATTTAATCGATTCATATTCATCTGTAACATAATGTTGAATGCTGTTTTCTTTTTCTTAAACGTAATAATAACTTATGACAAAATCTAACATAACCTGTTTCGTGATATTAAAAATTAAAAATTTTGGAACAATTTTATTTTTTCTTCTATTTGAACATTTGTGAGGAAGGGTGGCACTCCCAAGTCATTGTTTACTTCCTCGATTCAGAAAAGGAGATCCCTTATCCAGCTACTTTTCAGTCAACTGTTTAAAATATTTCTTTTCATTTTAAAATGTACGTCCCAGGCCATCCTTCTGTCGAATACTTGTCTAAGATAACTGAATTCATATATGCGTCGAGAGATTCTCGGTCGCTTTCTCGTGAAACTACAGTATGCTCAGTGATCAATTCTACTTCCAAACCATCTCACGGCCTTCCTATAAGACAGTAGATAATTTACCTATGGCTGAAGATTATGGATATTTTTGAAGTATGCCTGAAATTAAAACGTATAGTGGTAAGTAGATATAATAATGGAAAGTATTCCGTCATCAAGGACGCTCTACCCTTCATTCTTAACGGATTAACATACCACTTTATGTACTTACCCTCGAACTTTGAGGAATTTCGTACTCACCGATATAAACTGGCAGACATGTGTCATGTAGGGTATGATATAATCCTATTTTCCAAAGTGAGAACCAATTAAAGTTAGATCAGTCTCGGGTTTTAGTATTATGTTAATAATGCTGTATCTTCAATGTAGATAGCAGTCGATGTTTCGGGGTTGCTAGGTATGTCATGCGTTTATATAATGTATAGTAAAAAAGCAAGTATTGAATCATGAGATACTCCTGCCAACACTAGTTGAATTGAGTAAATTTCTAAGCCCTTAGAAATTTCTTAGAATAGAGAAAAAACTGTCGAAAACAAATTAATTTTTATTTTGGATTTTTTTTTCCCCACTTAGCAAACTAAATGAAAGCCCGCCCAATAAGCTTTGAAATGAGCTGTCAAATATCCCAACGGTTATAAATCTATCAGTATTTTGTAAAAAAATAAATAAATAATAATAATAATAAAATTAGCATGTTTATACATTTTTTTTTTCTAAAAACGATTGTAATTTTTTTAGTAAGTATAACTAACATACCCAAAACCATGTAAATCGGAAACATACAACTTATTTGGAATTACCCATGATGTTTCGTAAATAATTAAATAATATTCTTACATTTACAATGCAGTGACTGTCATTGTACACACATCCATTCTCAAATGGATGTATCAGATAAGTGCATTGATAGTGGGTCAAGTCCTGAACCTGAGTCAGATACAGCTGGTTAAGTCCTGTTCTCTAGGTCGATTCCAATCGTTCAGTTTATTGAGAAATATTGAGACAATTGGCTAGATGAATATTTGTAAATAACATTAATTGTAGTTTAGAAACATTTTAATATTTAAATTAAAATAATTAATATTATAATCATTCTTGATAGATACATGACTATTTAAAGTTATAAACGCACCATATACTTATATCTTATTGAAATGGGACTTGTGTGTTAAGGCTTTTATGAATTTGTTATAAGAAAATCATTTTCAATTAAAAACAATTGGATGTCTTGTGTTTGGGTTCTTTTAATTTTTTTCTAATATCTGATCCATTAACACTAATAAATATTTTGAATACTTAATAGTTGACCGTTGTATTATTAAGCAAGGAGATAGTCCGAGGTGGCGGTCATAAATATACTGAATAGTGGCAAAACCATTTTATGAAAAGCCAACTTTTCGACACGACTTTGCAGGTCTTCTTCAGGGAGGTGTATTCTGCAAGAAGTTTCACTTAGAACTGCCTACCCAGTACCAATGAGCAGAAAAATTATTTTTCTTTCAATCGATTTTTATTATTGTCCCCTATCAACAGGAAAATGAGTTAAGAACAGAAAAAAAAGAAAATGAAATTAATCTGTAATAACTGAAATCGGTCACATGTACGCTGGGTTCGTCGACAGACAATCGGCTCTGGGGTCAGGAGACTTTCCTGGGAGACCCACCCAGCATGTATAAATATGGGTACTAATTAATTAAGGGGAAAACCTGGCGGTTGAGCGTGATCTGGGTCAAATCACTTCTTTGCAGAGCAAAGAAACAGTATTTTTTAAATAAGTACTGAGCCCATGACCCTTCATGGATTGTATTGGTATATAAACAGAATTTTCAACAAATAAATTTTATTTTTTATCACTATTACTTTAGCGCCCTGAAACCCTCATTGCTTTAGAGCAGGTGTCCTCAAACTACGAACTGTGTCACGTTTTTTTTGCTGAATTGGATACGATTACTAAAAAAATATTTAATTAACAATTGCTTCATAGGTAACTCGACAAAATTTATTTTATTCGAAAGTATAATTTGTGATTATTAAAACTTTTTAAAAAGGATTAAGCGACTAAGTTATTTTTGAAAAATAACAGGAATCATGCGCTTTTTTTTTTTTATCTACCTTCAACTATACTACTCACTTTTTTAAAAATTAACCCGTTTAATAAAGATTAAAAGTCTGTGTTAATTAAGTTGTAGTTTATTTCGGAATAATTTTAGAATCAATTCAAGTTTTCTAAAAAATTATATGATTTGATATCCTGTCACCTAAAAGAATCTTCTGCAAAATTGATCGTAATAAATTATTGCAAAGCTTTATTGTAATACATATGATTGCATTAATACACTTATTCTTCATAATTTATACATGTATATATTAAAAATAACGATACTTTACATATTTATCATGTAAAGTGATAATAAAACTAATTGTTATTTAGTTCTCTATTATAGGAATTGCTACGTTTATAAGTGACCAATTTAATGTTTCTAATTCTAATGTTTACGTTTTCATGAAAATAATTTAACACGTTATTATTAAATAATATTTTTGTTGCAAGCATTATATAGGAAGAGATTTGGTTTCAATGGGGACTTTAATACTTCATAGGATCCCGAAAAAATTTGTCCGTGAGATTCTTAGTTCCTCCTCTTGGTTCTACCTTATATCGTTATAGGTCCTATGGGTAAAAAACACTGTAACATCATTCTTACAAATGAAAAATAGTCAAGACGAATTGGAAATTAATGTAAAAAGAGCATAAGATTGCTTTCATTCGGAATAATGTTTATATTATTATAACTTTATGACCTGAAATTTATTTAGACTTTTTAAAAGTTCCAAATAATTTTCTTATAAAAGTTATATCGATGCAATTTAATACAATTATTTTCTAAACATGTTTATTTATTTTAGTAAAATTGTTTAAATTTCAAGCTTTGTTTGATACAAACTGTTCTTATAAATGATTCAAGTCGGAAATTATTGATTAGATAAGATATAAATACCAATATTCCAGTGAATGAGATTGTATTTCATAACGCGAAATTATCTTAATAATGACAGAATGTTCCTTTCTATTTCCAACTTGCCCTTGGTTGTATTTTATATCGAAGAATTACGAGAAAAGTCATTATCTCGGAAATATATCCACTTTGAGACAATAAATAAACAATGGAAATAACATCAATGCAAAAAAAAAACAACGCAGAAGCATTAAAGAATAAAAGAATCTAACATCAGTCTAAGATATGTATGGCAACAGTTTCATTGAAAAAAAATATATATATTTTTTTTACTATAGGCTCCTAAGGAGATTAATGTTCTTCGGGCATATGAAGAGAATGGATCCGGAGTAAGCTGAAAAATCAAATATTCGATAAAGTACTGAGACTGAAGAACAGAAAAGGTAATCGAGAAACCATAAAAGAAGAAGTGAAAAAAATTTGTATCAAAGAGGACTTCCAAGATAGGGATACATTCGGGAAAATAGTGAAGAACATGAAGATTCTATTAGCGGATAAGAGGAAGCAAGAGAGTAAGAAATGGACAAAGGAGAGAAGGAGGGATATGGGAGAAATAATGAAAAGAATATGGGCAGAAAGAAATAAGAAAAAGAGCTAGAGGTGATATACGAGTGGTCTATTGTTGGCCTGTATTGCGATAAATAATGAAATAATACATTTATAAAAGCCGAAATTACTGGAAGCCAAATAGAGACTATATGATTACAAAGAAAGTAATGAAGCTAGTTGAGATCAAATTGTCTTTCCCATATATTTTGAATTACCAACAGTTGGATTATAAAATTTAAATGCGTACATAATTTGGCAAATTAAATTTTGATTAGCTTAGCTATAATTTATTGTGCCCTATAACTATTAAAATATATTGTTTGAATCTGTTTAAATCATAAGAAGACGTACAATGTCCAAACGTTAGTCAATTTAATAAAAAATATTAAATATAGTATTTTATATATTGACCGAACCCCCGGTGTCCGACTTACTTCTTCTAAAAATATAAGAAATAGTCATGAAAAAAAAAATATTGTGTATAATTAACTATTACTTAGTTAAATTTTATTGATTGAAAAAGTAATTGATTAATATTTAAATTGTTATCTCAGGTAGGAATTATTGAAAATTATAAAAATATCAAGGAGTGGGGTAGCTCAGTGGGTGAGCACTGACTTCCAGAGCTCAAGGTCCTAGGTTCGAATCCGGCTAATGACTAGTAGTTTTTCAATAACCGTGGATCGACCCTTGGATCAGGATACCCTCCTGGGACACACCCAGACTCAATAAAGTGGGTATCCTTCAAGCGGACCCTACACGGTCATTCGGAATTGCACTAATGACGTTCCCAATTATCGTGTAAGGTAGTGAATGAAGTACTGATGGTGGTGCGCTGCGGATTTCCGAACATCCGGAAATCAAAGCTTCATTCACGAGAAGTGGAGGGGGGACTGAGGTAAAAGTTGTGGAGACACTAACCATACCACTGGATAGGTTAGGTTACCTAGGCCTCATTTCTTTTAAATAGTCAAGTTGGCAACAAATTAAAAATAAAAAATGAGGAAACTTCACAATTTACTTTAAGAAAAAAAAAACTTTAACGTTGTGTATATTTATCAGTTCTTTTCCCATTTTCCCCAACAAATTTATTATTTTCGCAATACCTTTCCTTAATTTTTGTAAGTAGTAGACTTATATTTTACTAACTTTTGTCAAAACGATTTTCTATGAGACTAATCTCACTACTAGATAGGTTAGTTTACCTAGGCCTCCTTATTAAGTAAATAATTTCATAAAAGTAAATAGTAGTTTATATCCCTAGTCTATATTATTATTAACCATTTTCAACTATTTTTTCTTTAAATAGTCAAGTAGGCAATAAATTGAAGAGAAAAAAAAGTGGAAACTTCACAATTTACTTATAGAAATCTAAGATCTTTTATAGACGTGATTTATTCAATTAAAGTAAAAGAATTTAATTACACGTTATTACAACACAAGTTAATTCTAACACTAATCCAATATAACAATACAAGAAGGTATTTTCTAATAAATAATCATTATCATCTGATTTAAAGATAAGTAACAGTTAAAGTGTTTAAAGGTTGCTCAAGTAACCTTACACCTCCCCCTGGAGGTTGCTTCTTGAGGCGGCGGCGGGAAGTAAGGAAGCAGCTTGCTGGAGTGGAACAAGTTTGAGACTTTCTTCCTCTTTCCGCTGGCTACTTCATAGAACAACGAAGAAATCCGTCTGACGACTGGGAATGGTCCAATCCGAACTGGATCAAGCTTATTGCGACTTAATTTATTGCCATTCTCGACGTAGACTAAATCGCCAACGTTGAAAGTATGTTCCGTTCTATTCCTATCAACGCGTTTCTTATTGATACTGAAACTCCTCGTTGAATTCCGGAAAGCTATCTTGCGGTCTTCTTCTAAAGAGGATGGAGTGTTTCCAAGTGGAGATATAGAAGATTGATGGCCGAACAATAGATACGATGGTTCAAAGTGGGTGGAACTATGGATGGTATTATTGTATTCGTTCACACATTCTTCTGCCAAAGTAGACCAGGCTCTTCTATTGCCATTGTTTATCTTACATCGCAGGCGATTCACTAAGGTCTGATTCAATCTTTCGTTTAATCCGTTGGAACTGGGATTGTCAATGCATGTGAAAACGATCTGAGTCCCAACACTTCTCAAATATTTCAGGAACAAAGTTGAGTTAATACCTGTATATTGGTCAGCCAGTAGAATCGAGATATTATGTTGTTTAACTACAGGATCGAGTAAGTTTATGAAATCTTTAGCTGTTTGACCCTTTGTTGTAGATATGCATGCAAATCTTGTGATTTGGTCAACGAGAATGTGCAAGTACCGTTTGGAAGAGCAGTTCTCTCCGAAACCTCCGACACTGTCGAGCGACATGATCTGGAAAGGCTCTGTGGCTGGGCCGAGACGGGAGAGCAGGCCGATGGCACGACTACGACGAGTTTTGTTCTCAATACAAATCTTGCAACTCCTATGGAAGTCACTAATTGCTTTATCTAGGCCCTTGATATAGTAATATGGTCTGATAGTTGCTTTCATGTGAGATGGGCCGATATGGCCATAGTGTTGATGAATGATTTTAATAATTTCTTTTCCAAATGCTTGGGATACAAAAATTCTTGATTTCTTCCTAATATTTTTGAAAATTATGCCCTGCTTTGATAAAATCTGGTCAGTCGCTCTCAGCTCTGAAAAATTATCAGCCTGGTCTTTTTTTATGGCTGACAAGTATATTAAGTTGGTGATCCGGATTGAATCTTCATTCTCGAATTGTTCAATGACTGGATTTCTAGAGAGTAGATCAGCCAGAACGTTATATTTTCCCTGTTTATAGATAATATCAAAGTTGAACTGGGATAAATAAAGAATCAAATCTCCCAGAATTTCATCAGATCTGGCTTTTGTCCTCAAGTTATCTAAAGGCTTGTGATCACAGCAAACTGTAAAGTGACGTCCAATTAAGTAGTATTGCCAGAACTTAATCGCATCTTTAATGCCTTTGCATTCCAAGTGAATAACATCTAAACGTTTCTCACGTTCTGAAAGCTTGCGTGAGTAGTAAGCAACAGGATGAAGTAGGCTATCTTCTTGTGGTTGCTTTAGGGTTGCTCCGATACCTTTTAAGCTTGCATCTGTCTCTATGAAGACAGGCTTCTCAATATCATATATAGCGAGGACCGGGGAACTGCACAAAAAGTTTTTTATCATATTGAAAACTTCTTCACATTCATCTGACCACTCGAATTTAACATTTTTCTTCAATAAACGATGCAATGGTTCTAGTTTGACAGCACTTTGTTCTATGTACTTCAAATAAAAGTTTATGGAGCCTAAAATGCTCCGAACACCTGACTTGTCTGAGGGCCTCTGGAGTTTCTGAATCGATATTAAATTATCTTGGGCGGGTGACACTTTATTTTTCGACTTGTGTCCTAGGTACTTTACTGATTTCTCACCAAACAGACATTTTTCTATTTTCAGTTTGAAACCTTCAGTGATCATAACTTCTAAAGCCTTGCTGATATACTGAAGATGGTCTTCCCAATTCCGAGAAAAAATTAAAATATCATCAATGTAGTTTATGCAGAAATTGTCCAGGTTATTTCTTCTTATAATGTTGGATAGTATTCTCTGGAATATAGCGGAAGCATTTTTAATACCAAACGGAAGAACTTTAAACATAAATTTTCCATATTTCGTAATAAAAGAGGTCTTTTCCCGATCCCGCTCACGAAGCGATATGCACCAAAATGCAGAATTGATGTCCAAAACGGTGAAGAATTCACAATTAGCTACTCTATCAATTACATCTTGAATAGTTGGAAACGGGAAACATTCAGGAACTACTAATTTGGTTTAGCTTTCGGAAATCTATGCAGAGTCGAGATTTCCTCTTCTCTTCCTTTTTGTAGACCAGTGTGACGGGCGAAGAAAACGGGGAGTATGATTCTTCGATGATCCCAGCTTGCAAGAGTCCTTTTATTTAGCTTCGTATTTCTTCGTCATCCGGGATAGAATATTTATAAGGGCGAGAAGTGACAAACTCATCTCTGATTAGTTTTATTTCTGCTTCTCGTGAATGAACTTTACCTATGTCGAACTTGTCTTTAGCAAAAATATGTTGGTATTTTTTTAGTAAATATGAAATCTGTTTTTTGTGCTCCTCTTGTTCAATATGTTGTACACTTCTTAAGTTCTTACAAGTGGTTGTATTCTGGTTTTGAAAAGGATCGTATGTCTCAATCTGATCAAGTTTTGACCGTGTTAAATTTATATTTCTATCTATTCTATCAGAAGAGAGATCTTCTGATGTTATGATTTTTGTGTCATTGGTACGTTGCAAAATTCTTAGATTCTCATCTTGTAGTAATTTAAATTTCTTGATGGCATCTATACCTAGTAATAAATCATAGGAGAAATTATTATTCTTGACTACATATGTTTTAATGTAATCAGTAATGTTTTCAATACGGAGTCTAATTTTAGCCCGGGCTGAGGGGAAATTAAGTCCGCCAATAGTTCTTAACGCTGTTCTTTGTTTAATTAACTTCAACTTCAGCAAATCAGCAATTTGTTGATTTATTAATGTTAAATTTGAGTCACTATCATAAATAGCCTTAATTTTAATACTGACATTTATAACAACATTTAGTTTAATCAGCGGATCTAACTTCGCCCGGCTTTCTAGTTTAAATGTTCTGAATCAAGATCGATTTCGCTTAAATCGAGATCAGTTTGATTTATTTTTGGTTGGTTTGGAGTTTTATTTTTGTTACGACATTCAGACATTAAATGATAACGATTGTGAAAACCGAGGGTTTCGCAGTGAGAACATGGCTTACGCTGATAATTACTCTTATGCTGTGGTTCACCTTTTTTAAAATAATTTAAAGCGGGATTCACAATAGATTTTGGATTTGATAGTTTTTCTTCCTTCTTTTTTATAAACGCATCTTCTAATTTTCGTAGTTTTGAGTATAATTCATACAAATTACAAATTTTTTCTCGATCGAGTTTCAACTGAGCCTCATTTGGCAAACCGAGAACAATCTGGTTTATACGGGAGATCTCCGCGCCTTTAGGCTCTATGTCAAGTAATAATCTCTCCTTGGTGAGGGCATAGTCGACTAGGGATCCGCCTAAATATTTGTAGCCTAAAGCTCACAAGAGATCAGCCTTTATCAACAAAAATATTCTTAAAAGAGTCCCTCCATATGCCCCATGAATCGTTCAGATCAATCTTCTTTCAATTATTCTCATACCAATCATTAGCCGGACCATTAATGAGATAAAAACGTAACGCTTGAATTTTTAAATTATCGGATTTTATCTGAAATCGACAACATTCTTCTTCGAACCTACGTAGCCACTCTATAGGATGTGATTGCTTTTTATCAAATGGTTCTAAAATAAAAAATTGTTCAATATGATGCAGTTTAATTGCATTTTGTTCCGAATTAATTTTTAATTGCATCTCTAATCGTTTAATATGATCTTCTAATTCTGATTGAATGTCTGTAGGTCTGCAAGGAATTGTTTTTGGAAGACATTCCTCCAATGGTAACTCTCTAAAACAAATATTAGATGATTCATCAAAATATTCCTTTTTAATGTCATCATCAATCTTAACCCCTATTGTTCTATAACCATTAACATTTTTTATAGCATACGCAGCATTTAATAAAGATTTCTTACTTGATAGAGACGTATGAAATTTCAAGTCCTGGGTGTCTTCTGGTAATAAAAACCAATTTCTTTTGTCGACTGAAACACAATGAACCACAAAGTCTTCCTCACTTCTCTTCACAATTTGAACGTATAGAAGAGTCATTTCTTATGTGTTGAGATCTTGTAATTAAATTTCTAAGATCTTTTATAGACGTGATTTATTCAATTAAAGTAAAAGAATTTAATTACACATTATTACAACACAAGTTAATTCTAACACTAATCCAATATAACAATTCAAGAAGGTATTTTCTAATAAATAATCATTAACATCTGATTTAAAGATAAGTAACAGTGGAAGTGTTTAAAAGTTGCTCAAGTAACCTTACAGAAAAAAAATCTTTAACTGTTGTGTTTATTTGCCATTAATTTTTCCATTTTTCTTAAAAAATTGATTATTTTCGCAATACTTTTCCTAGATATTTGTATGTAGTTGACTTATATTTTTCTAACTTTGGTCTAAACGATTTTCAGGCACTAGGTAATTATTATAATTCAATTTTTCCCTTGATGCCCAATATTATAAATGAAAATGTCCAAATAAGCATATCTATGCTGTTTCTTTGTTTACAACTGAGCTAAATTGGTATCAGCAACGATAAGTAATGATCAGTAATGATTGAACGTGTAAGGGTCTTCATGATCAAAGCGATCCCGAGCAATCTTGGCACTTCTTGTGCCAAAATTTATATTGGATGGAATCTAAAATTCATTTCCTTCAATTAGGAGTATATTCAGGTGTAACTGAAGGTTTTCCTTTTTTTTTTTTTTTTTTTTAAATATGCCAAGTTCGTTATTTGCGTTCTTTAAAGCGTTTAAATATGAAATTCATTTTGTTTACTCACAAAAAAAATATATCCCTCTTTTCTGCTATATTTGGTCCAAATGGTTTCAATACTGCTGATAAAATAGCTGTCTACCTAAAAAAATATTTTTTTAAGTCAGCCGAGTAACTTAAATGAGATCATTGTTTTGTTTTTTTCTATGCCATAGTCATTGGTCATTCGACCATCCGATATCTTGCTGCCCAATATGTTTGATTTTTTTATATAATCATTTACATATATTTGATGCTTAATATCCGTCAAAGCAGGACATTCGTTTAGATGTAATTGAAGTGCAGGTTAGGTGAACAAATATGATTTCCCCAATTTGACCTGTTTCAAACTAGATTGCTACTGCTTTATTTTAATAGCTACTCAGTTATTCCAAAAAAGCTGACCCTTGTTCCACTACTTATACTCGTAAATTAAACACATACTCTATGGAGAGATTCTGTCAGCTGTACGGCTAAAAATAAATTACAACTGTCACTAGCCCGTTGTCACTGTATTTTTTTTATAAATGATTTATTTATTGTTTAAACGGTTAACAGTATTTCTTTTTATATTTTTTTTAATGTTACTATTAATTCTGTCTTAAAATAAAAAAAAAATTCCAAAGAGTAAAAAAAAAAAATAAATAAATAAGGCCATTATACCACCATATTGAGCTGAAACAAACACAACTAAAATGGAGAGGTTAGATGGGATCACCCCTTTAAACGAAAATGTATTTGTGTTTTTGGGTCGAAATCTCGTAGTCTGCGCCACAGACACCTTTATATCAAATTATGAACATTAGTCTAAAACTTGGTAGTTGGCTTCATCTCATCCTAATCTACAACATTTTTTATCTAAAAATCAATAATTATCGGAAACGGGGTATTTCAATAAGGTGAAGCCATTCAATTAGTTTTAAATGTCAATAAATTGATTTTTTTAATAAGGTGTAATCTGTGCCGTGCAGTATAATAGGAGTACATAAAAATTATTTTCTGTAATTTCAACGATTTTTTACAATAAAATTTTTTTCTTTACTCTACACTGACTTTTTGAAGATTAAAAATACTACGACTAGTATTAAATTAGTTTTAATATAAAAAAAAAGAATCACAAAAACCGAACGATACTTACAGTAAAGTAAGCCGACAATTTTTTTTAATAATTTTTATTTATTAATATCTTTCTTAAACATGCCAAATTCGTTATTTGCGTTCTTCAAACGTTTAAATATGAAATATCATATTTGATTACTTTGAACATTCGTATTTAAGGGTTTTTCGAGTTGCGAAAAACGAACGTTAATTTTGTTTCCTCTCCTAAATATATCCCCCTTCCCTCTTTACTATTATATTTGGCCCGAATTGTTTCGATACTCCTGATACAATAGATATTTACCAAATACAATATTTTTTCTAAACCAGGTGGGTAACTGAAATGAAATCATTTTTTTTTTTTTACCCCATTTTACGGAGTAAGAATAACAGTCGATAACAATGGAATTATAATAAATGCAAGTATTTTTGATATTATACATGATAAGCAACTTTGGATCTTATTAAATATTTTTCTTATGAAGAAAGAAAGTAGATATTCGTTTTTACACCTCTAGAACGCTAATATACGAATTTAAAATATAATTGGAAATAAAACCCATCTTTTTCCACCGTTATTTTCTTCGAAGTTCTCATGGGGTCGTGTGTTTCTGGTAAAATATTTATCGAATATATTTTCTTTTAGGGTCGAAGCGAGGTACCACACCTGAGGTACCAGATATCATATAATTTTTACTCTAGATACTCAACCACTTTAGAAAGATTGATTGTGAGCTACAAACATATCCGGATCCCATAAATGACTCCAAGCTGGAGGCGATATACCCAGTAGGTTTAGAAATAAAACATCATATTTGGCAGACAGTTATATAGCATGAGTAAAATATTGAAAAGATTTGGACCGATCTTCATAGCAATGTATGAGTAAATATTTTGTTTAAAAAGAAACAAAATTGATTTATATCTTTTGTACCAATCAGAACTCTTAAATACGAATTTTAAAAGTAATAAAAATATAAACAATTTCTATTCAAAATTTTTGCCTTTATAAGAGAGCCTTCTATGTCTTACGACTCTCAAAAAAATAAAAAAATTAAAAATGAATCCGATGAAGTCTTAACAATTATCAGAAATTTAAAACTCTGCAAAAAATTACTACTGCAGGTATAAAATAAAAATGCTATATGGGTTTTGTTTATTTCTGCCTCAATATTATCAACATAAGATCATCAATTATACAGGAATTCAAGAGATATTATAAAGGAAATCGAGTACAGAAATTTATATACGAAGGAAATAAAAAACGATTTTAACTTGCTTTATCCCGCCAAAAATGTATTTAGGCTACTTCACTAGAAGAATCTTTCGGTTTTTGTCGCTCTTTATACATTTGTGCTCATTTAATAATGCCGGAAACATACTTTTCTTATTTTAATTAAAAAAGAAATCGATTGCTCCATAGATATTTTGGCTTGGTAGATAACCCTGTGCAGAATAAAGGCCCAAACAATTGCATAAATAATTTGTTAAAATAATATAAAGTTATAAGGTGTTCATGACTGTTAGAGCGCATTATCAATACACAGGGTAACCTTTTTTGAACCAAGTATTTCCAAAAAAGTTCCATTGTAATAGTTGTTCCAACGTCTGTAACTTCCCCTTAGTGATTAAACAGGATGGGGATTAAATACCTGTAGGAACTTTACGGGCATTGTATGTAAAACAACATTTCTATTGTTAATAAATTATTATAGCAAAGGGTTTAAAAGTATCTACTATTAACATTGTTATATATGTAAAAGTGAAAGATTAGTCTTGGTTATGTGTACCACTGGTCGTTGGAAGAAGCAACAAACAGTACAATGATTATCACTATTCTTTAATTATGATTATTTAGTAATATTATTAATATGTAAATATAAATTTCCTTTGTTTAATCACAAATACATTTACCGTTAATAAATTAATTTTATAAATTCAAACCGTTTTTTAATTTCTAATTGTATATTAGTAGTGTCATGTATACACGAGCTACCTTCTTCACGGTTCTGTTACATAGTTGATTCGTAAATATCACAGGATTTCTCTAAGCATTATTCAGCTGAATGTATAAACCTGCAACGAGCTATGTTCTTGAAAGCAATAAAATAGATTCAGTTAACTGATGCACGGCATCGAACTTTTCGTATGTAATCTTAGTCATCTATACCAGTCATAGTCTAGTCATTACAACGTTCTTTGTCATTTTTTTTTTATTGATTTATTTATTTTATGCTATGTGTAACAATATATCCATCGATTATTTTTCATAGATAAAATTGAGATGATTAAATAACTACTATAAATATAAAACTTTTATAGTCCGTGGTACAGACCACTTTTTATCGAATTATTAGCATCCGCCTGAAACTTCTTAAATAGTTTCATCTCATCGTAACCTAAAACTATTTAAAAAAACTCTTGGAATTGGGGCGTTTTCAATTTGGAGGGGGGCAAAGTTTGTCTATTTAATTAGGTATTAAAAACTCGTAAATGTACATTTGCTTCCTACTTATATCGTAAGACAATTTGATAACATAATCGAGAAAAAAAGCAGACCTTCCGAAATTTGAGCAGTTTGGCGTGACCTACACCCCCAAAATTTCAAAATAACGAGGTTATATAGTACAAACGGCCCAATATTTTTGTAAGCCACCTTTTTATATCGATTTCGTAATCAAATTATCTTAAGATCCAAGTAGAAAGAAAATTGGTATTTACGATTTTTGGTACCTAAATAAATAGACAAAGTTTGCCACCCTCCAGATCGAAAAAGACCCGATTCCAATAATTTTTGTAAATAAAATAGTTGTAGGTTACGATGAGATGAAACTATTTACGAAGTTTCAGGTGGATGTTAAAAATTCGATAAAAAGTGGTCTGTACCACGGACTGTTTTCCAGCACTCAGGAGCGATGTATTTTGATGAATGAGGTTCATATACGAAATGAAAGTGAATTTCATGGAAAAGTGGCTTATCCCAATTTCAAAACTTAAAATCTTACTACAACTACAACTAAAATCATTAAAAACTTTTTTGATTTCAAAACATCGTGATGTGTAATGATATATAGGATCAAAATAAAATATATTGCAGTTCTGAAGGGACTATAGCGGAACTTAAGTTTTAAAGCCCAAAAGTGTTCCGTTTTTGTGATTATTGCCAAAAGTATCATAGATATTCGGATTACCATGACCCTTATCACCCTTTTCGATTTTAAAAATGAAAACATTTACATTTATGACAGAAATATTAATGATATTTCTTGATGAGCTAAAAATCTATTAAAAATATAAATGGAAGAGAATGGCTCTGTCCCCTAGGATCTTTGGAATACTTCCGTTTGATGTTTCTTCAATAATAAATGTTGAATAAATGATGTATTTAATAAATAAAAAATATATCCAGTTATAGATTTTTTTAATCTTATTAACAGACTTTTATACTCTTAGTAAATAAGAGAACGACAAAGAGACTATCTTCTTTACCAAACGAATGCCTTAAGCGAGTAAAATAATCGTTTATTTTAAGTTCATGGAGAGTAGACAATATTTTTTCCTATTATAATCCAGGGATATTTTCCATTGATAAAATCTAATCACTTATTAAGTGAATTGTTAATTTAAAGGTCCTGGTGGATAATTAAGCCTCTCCAAATAGTGTTTGTTGAATATACTATCAAGATATTATGATATTGCAAATAAAAATAAAGATGTTTCGTTAATAGTTTTATCATTTTATAAATTTATTTTATTTAAGCATGAGGTATATGCTTGAAATTTTTTTTTATTATTATAATTTACAATATTAATTATTTGAGCTTCTATGGTACATTTCTTTTTTTTTTTTTTTTTTGTTTATATCAAAATCTGTAAAATATGACTCTCTTAAATTACATTTTGTAGTAACAGTAAAATCAATAGAAGCAACTAGAGCATGGTTTAATCATTATTATATCTTTATGTTCCACTAAAATTTGCTCACGATGATTGGAATATATATATTAAAATATTTCTCGGCAAAATATTTGCCGTTTTGATAGTTTTTTCTTTCGATGAATATTTAAAAATAAGCTTTCGATTGTAGAAAATATTTAACAACTCACCAATGCAATCTATAAGAAATCCCTAGTGCTAGAAGCGGCGATGTTATGGATGCGTGGTCTATCTACGTTGCCCCACGGTGTCCTGGAGTATAGTGAATAGATTCTACAGCCTCCGCTGGGTAGTAAATGTTCAAGGCAGCCCCCACTTCGCGGTGCAGGAAGGGTGGACCAGTACATCCCAGACAATAGCCCAATTAGCTGTGATATATCTCTCTCGTATTGCAAAGAATTTTGAGTGTTTTTATTATTGTAAATTTGTTGAAAAATAAAATCATATATATATATATATATATATATCACTAGTCGGGATTATTTATTTATTTGTTTGAGTGTTTCGACCACTGGGGTCATTTACAGGGAAATCTCTTGAAGTTTTTTTATTATAAATGTCGATAGTTTTTAAGAATTTAATAAGTCGTGAAGTCGTGTATAGGTCCTGTCTCAATATTTGTTCTGGATCAGTGGAGAATCTGTATTAGACGTGAGCCATACACTCCGTTAGTACGTGATGCATTGTTATAATACACCTGCAGTAGGAACATGTCGGCGGTTCTTCTTTCTCCATCAGTTATCCATGGGTAAGTCGACAACGGCCATTCCTACCTCTTCTCTCCGTATTAAGACTCACTTCTAAAAAAAAAAATATCCTAATATTTCAAGAGAAGCCTCCAAAGATTTATTTTAAAACTTGTTGAATTTCTTCTCTGAAAAATTTGAATTTGTTTAAACTTTGTAAATAGTATCTTTATGTATAGTTCTGGCATTTATTGATGTATTCCTTAATGTATTTTCTTTGAGATATCAATAAACTTTTTTTTTTTTTAAATTTAAAACTTTAATTTAAATTTTTCGGCTACTGCAACACTTACTAGACAAACGCTCTAAACTTTCAATCAATTACAAACGACTCATATATATGACAATAATAAGACCTATTTGGACTTACGGAATTGAGCTTTGGAGCTCCACTAAACCATCGAATTCCTCTCGTATCCAATCCTTACAATCCAAAATCCTTCGTAAAATCCCCAACGCTCCTTACTTTGTCGCAAATAAAATCATTCATAAAGACCTTAATGTTCCATATGTTTCCCATTTGGGCCAATCCAGATACCTATCCTTCCATAACAAACTGCAGAACCATCCGAATCCTCTCGTCTCAAACCTTGCTTCCTCCTCGATCCGTGATAACCCTCCGAGGCGTCTGAAAAGAAGATGGCCTCGGGACCATCTAATATAGAACTTTAATTTCAGTTCTACCAATGGGTAGTTTCTCTTCATGTTGTACATGTCATGTTACCAATGCCACATTTACTTGTTGTATTTCCCATGTAATGCAGTTATAAATTTCATTAAAATAAAATAATAAAAAATTAAAATATGGACCGAAGAATTTTCTAGTGGAAGTTGTAACAGTCTTGCCCAGAAAAAAACCAGATAATACATTTATTTATTTATATTTTATGAAATTCGCACCTGCGCGACTGCGCATCTAGCAAATTTGTTATATTTATACTGCCTTGGTGTATTTGCTTGATTTTGTTTTTATCGATATAGTAGGTTATTTTCTTCTGAATCTGCATTGTTCAGGTAGCTGGGAGCAGGAGATAGAAAGAACCAGAGGATCGGAGTGATTTTGGATTGAAGAATGAAATGTAGTGTATTTGTCGTGGATGTAGGATTTTACTGTTGGGGTGTTTAACTCGTTATGTATAGTAGTATTTGAAACGTACCAAGGTGCCTTAACAATTTTTCGTAAAAT
Source organism: Nezara viridula (assembly GCA_928085145.1). NCBI lineage: Eukaryota > Metazoa > Arthropoda > Insecta > Hemiptera > Pentatomidae > Nezara > Nezara viridula. The sequence continues at coordinate 144,182,664 of OV725079.1, read as the reverse complement.
TTTCAATTGTGCTGTTTTTATTTTGTTTATGTGTGTTTGTTTTGCTGAGCAACAAAGTTCTGCTCTATATGTCCATATTGGTCTCAGTAAGGTGTTGTAGATCAGTCACTTCTTTCGTAAGTTAAGCGATCTGTAGTCCAGAAGATGTGAAAATTGGCTATATCGTCTAGTACGATCTCGTCTTTTCAATTTCGTATGTATGTTCCTATTAAGTCTTTTGTATAAGTAGAGTCCAAGGTACCGTACATAGTTCTTTGAAGGCACTGGGTTATTGGCAATCGTTATGGGTGGACATGAGACTTTCCTAAGAGAGAAACTAACGTGGGTGGATTTATTACTATTTACTTTGATTTTCCATTTTTCAAACCACTTTTCAAGATCATGAAGATGCGAATAGGGCAATTGACGCGACAGTAGGATTTTTGTGTGAAGATAGAATAGCAGTGTCGTCAGCGAAGCACTAAATGGTAGTATTAGGGTGCTCAGGGATATCAGAAGTGTATATAAAATAAATTAATTAATCCAAAAATCACACATTTTTGAGATGCGACAGTCTTCTTCCCGACAATGTGTCAAGTGAGTAACATAAATTTAGCTAAAAAATTATTAAAAAGTCTTAGTATAAATAACAACTAGATCCAGTTTCTCTCTTATTTATTACATAATATTTTATATATATTCACAACAGATTTATTTTACATAAACTTGTTACTGTTAAAAAGAGAAACAACATCTATTTTATTTTCCATTAAATTTGCCACTGCTTTGTAACGCATCAATGAAATGTGTTGGCGTTTATTCTATCTTCTCGTATTCTTGACACTTCCTTAACTTGTCAGCAGTAGATCTCTAGGCCACTGCCTTTTTAGTCGTCGTTGAAGCTCACCATGTAACAGGGAGGAAGAAATAGATAGAACGAATGGATTTGGATGATTGAGAGTAGAAGAATGAAATGTTGTGTACTTGTTGTGTATGTAGGATTTTACTTTTGGTATGTTCATGTCTGTGTGTATGGTGTGATTTGAAATAAACCAAGAAGCATTGACGATTTTACGAAGTATTTTGGATTGTGTTGTTTGAATTTTGTTTATGTGTGTGTGTTTTGCGGAACCACGAAGTTCTGCTCCGTTTGTCCAAATAGGTCTTAGTATGGTGGTGTTTAGTAGATTAGTCGCTTGTTTAGTAAGTTGAGTGGAGATCTTTAGTCCAAAAGATGTGACTGTTGTTTGTATCGTATGGTCAGTTCTTTTTTTTTGAGTTCTTGTTTTTTAAATTTTGTTTGAATGTTCCTGATGAATTTTTGTCCAAGAATATTCCGAGATACCGTAAATGAGTTTTTGAGGGAACTGGTTTATTGTCTATTGTCACAGCAGAACACGAGATCTTCCTCAGAGAGAAGCCAACGTGAGATAACTTGCTGGCATTGATTTTAAACATTTAAAGCTATTATTTCAATTTTATTATTAAATTTCAACACTACACATTTTTTGTCATGGTGAACTTAACCTCCGTATTATATGTCTATATGAGTGGCTTCATATCAAAGATAGACATCGTTTTCAGAAAGCAGAGAAAAAGTCAATTTTTGTTCCATATGTTTAATTCACATTTTTTCTAATGATTTTATTTAAAATGTCCAAGTTGAGACATTAAAAAAAATAAAATTGGTTTTTATAGGAGGTATGCTACAGAATATTGGTTTTTTCGTAACTTCTTAAAAGTCTGCCTATTTGTATATGTTTCACGGAGGTAATGGACACCATTAAAATTTTTTTTATTAAACAATTTAGTAACTAAAAAATAAATTTTAACAACTCAAAGTTATGAATAAATGGCTCTCTGAACAAATTGAAAACTGGGCATATTGTTCTTCATCTATGGGGTACAGATATGATTTACCCCATCTCTAGTTTTTAATTCTACACAGACATGTATTTTCTTCAAATAAAATTCAAATTAACTCTGTTTTTTTCCAATAACGAACAATTTTTCTCATAAATTTTTAAGTACAGAATTCGGTCTCAATAATATATCGAGACTATGATAATAGATAATTGTTGACTGTAGAAGATATATTGAAGAACAGTTGGTTGGATTTTTCAACCAAAGAAAGCACAATGTAAAAATAAATTATAATTATTTGTATTTCCTTTATGCTGATGTTTCGGCCTATGTTTCAGCCCTTCATCATGCAGGTTTGCCGCGCTAAGCAAAGACAAGATAATATATAAATATTGAAAAAATATTAGAACGTGATAGTAATAATATGTAGGTCATGTAGTATTGAAAATAATATGTAGGTAGTTAACACCAATAAATATGTGAAAAAATTAACATTAATACATATGTGTAATGACAAATATAAGAAATGTAAATCAAGGTATAAAGAACGGTAACAAAGATGAGACTTATAAATGAACAGTATAAAAGTTCGGATATTTATATATTGCTATTCAACATATTTATTAATGTTAGCTACCTACATACTATATAATACTTACTATTTTCTCAATATTCATATGACTTGTTTTTATTGAGCCCAGGTGAAGGCCAAAAACAGAGGCTGAAACCTCGTCACAAAAAAAAAATAATAAAAAATAAAATTGCCTCCTCTGCATTGGAGCGCGAAATATATTGCACTGGAGTCTTTCTTGACGTTTCACAGGCTTTTGATTGAGTTTGGCACCGAGAATTCCTTCAGAAACTCCATAAATTCCATCCCCCTGCATACTTCTCATCGTCAGTTCCAACCTTACTGATAGACTTTTCAAAGTAAATCACAATAACAGCTATTCATCCATCTTTTTTCAATCTGCTGGTGATCTTCAAGGTTGTATCATTGGTCCTATCCTTTACACAGTTCATACAGTTAATATCCCAACCCATCCTAACACTGTCATCACCACGTATGCCGATGGCACATGTATCCTATTAATTAATAACTATCCATCCATTCCAAACTCTTCAGTCACATATCACAAACTTTGAACAATAGTGTCAAAACTGGAGGATTAATATAAAATCTAATTAACCCATAAAATCACCTTTACCATTCGTCACAAACCTATGACTCCCTGTCCTACAGTATTCTTTAATAACACCCTACCTGTCCGTTTTGAACAAATCCGATACCTAGGATTCCATCTGGACAATCGTCTAACTTGCTAACCGCATACAAGACTGAAACGACAAGAAACTGCTCGATGTTTCCGCTTACTCCGACACTTAATAGACAAACGCTCTAAACTTCCAATTACTTACAAAAGACTAATATAAATTACTATAATTAGACCTATTTAAACTTGCCGAATAGAGCTATGGGGCTTCGCTAACCCATCATATTTGCATAGTATATTGGTAAGTGATCAAATAAAAAACTGACATAGAAATAAGTTAATGCAATGTATTATGAGATTTAGAAATTAATTTAATTTTTTTCGTTCGATTTATAGTTTATTCATACCAATAAACCAATACATGTTTACAAATTATTACTAGTAATGGCCCGATTTAGATAATCATAGTTGGGAACTTTAGCAACTTATTAAATAATAATCATAAGTTCAATCCACCATAAATAGCCTATTTTTGAGTTATGAGCAAATCAACATTCTTTTAGAAACTCATCTGTTTTAAAACCTCCGAATTTCTTCAACGACTTTCATTATAGTTGTCGTAATGTTTAAATTTTGAAATTCTGATTCTACACCTCTCTATGAAGTTCCTTTCAGTTTGTTACCTCATTCATCAAAATTAATCGCTGCTGAGAGCCTGAAAAGGGATCTATAGCACCATTAATAATATATTTAAGCTAGTTCGCCCCTAGAATATTCGCATATCACATTAATAAGTAAACAATTAACAATATAATATAGAAATAAGTTAACACAATGTATACTGTGACATTGGAAATAATTTTCTTTTTCTCACTCAAATCACTTTAGTTTGTTCTAATAACAAAGAAAAACATGTAAACTTTAATGTAGGCTGTTTTTTTAATGAACCACTATCGATGTGCTTTTGTTTTGCAGGGATTTTGGTCATGTTGAAGTCATCATACTTTCGAATGATGTGATTCTCGAAAATAAAATCTAAGGGTGTTGTAGTCTAGGTGGAAATCTGAAACAAAAACTGTTTATTATTACATTGGTAAATTCGTATTTGATATTTTTTCGAGAGGTGAAATACAGATCTCAACTCTGTTTTTCCTTTAAAAAAATATTTTAATTTATTTAACTCCTTCGGTCTGAAGAAATTGTTTCGAATGTACAAATTTCGATAATGATTTTTTTTTTCGTACGGAATCCACTAATTCTGTGAAAAAAAGTATACCTCTTGTGTAGTTCGCAACAGTTTATTTTCATTCATAACTTTTTTCCTAAAACTTTGACTATGATTTGTCACTTCTCCATGAAATTCCCACTGCTCCCAAGAGTCCGAAAAAGGGATCGTAACTGCGAGATACAGCTACATTATATATAAATATAAATAATACTGTGTTGTATTGGTTTCTCTTGTAAGCATTTCAGTTTTCCTTAGAATTTTTCCCCTGACGTTCATTAAAACACCCATAACTTCTCGGGATTTTCCACCGAAAGCAGAATTATTGCTCTTCAAAACCGAATCAATTACTTTTATCTTTAACTCCTTCAAGAGGAATCATTGAACGCAAACTCCTGACAAGTTTTTATTCTAAATATCCAGAATTAATATATATACGGGGAGTTGTGTCATTTACTGTAGTTTATGTGGCCCTGGCTCCTGCTAATTTTCGTGTGGATAGGTAGAGCTATGTTGAAGTTATTACACTTTTTGTGATTTTTTATATGAAAATACAAGTTTTAGCCTTAATAAAAGCAACATATATAATTTCAATATATTTGAGTAATGTCATTCTAGTTGGAAAATTTATAATATCTGCACAGACAGTGTATATTACAATATGAGAGTTTATTGAATAATAAATAATCTGCAGCATCGAAGGGCAGCAAGTACTCCTGCTATAACTATTCATTCAAATGTTATTTTATACATGCAATGGGGAAATAATATAAATAAATAAACCAAAGAAAAATTAAAAATAATAATAATAAATAGTATACATAAAAATAAATTTGGTGCGTTAATCATACAACTTTCACTTACTGCTATTTGAATAGAAATTATTTTCTGGCTTAGTTAGGCTGTTAAAAAAGTTTTTGAAATGTATTTTCAACAGAGTTAAACATTAGAATTAACCTTTAATTTACCTTCGGAACTAATTAATCTTTAAGACTATTAAAATGACACAAACCATTTTTATTATATAAACGGTAGGCAATAAATAGCTTGTAACTTTATATGTCTATTGAAAGCACATAACTCCAGTCATAGGCGGATCTACGACGGGGGGAGGGCTTTCGGGCTGAAGCCTCCTCGCCCAAAATGGTAAAATATAATCACGTTTTACAGAAAAAAATATTAAAAACTATCTCTTAAAGTATTCTTGTTCGTTTAATAACATTTAATAGGACTTCAAGAACCACTTAAACACCATTTCATATAGGTAATTAATTTATTTCTTTTTTTTTAAATTAATTATCGTTATATGTTTATGAAAAAAAAATCTCTCGGGCTGAAGCCCCCCCTCAAAAATTATATCCTGGATCCGCTAGTGATTCCAGTCTTTGAGATTTATATACAATGCAAGATTTGAAAGTACATCTATATATTTAATCTATAAATCAGTTAGGATTGTACTAAATAGTTAAACTTATACGAGTTAAATCATATTATTTTTCAAACATTATTATTTATATTTTTTTTCGTCACTCTCACGTTCTACGTTTTTACGTTCTAGAATTTTCTGTATTAAATTTTGTCATTAGTAAATTCTGAACTTTCCAACGATATACATATTATACGTATACCTTTTGACTATTATTTCCGTAGATTCGTTCTTTCTCTTTTATAAAATTATAAATTTATTTCATATTTTATATTTAACCATTTTTATAGCAGATTAAGTTGTGAAATGGTTAATTATTTAAAATTTAAAAAAGTACTTTAAAGGGTACTTCATGAATATTAGGCATTTAGATAGAGTTATATAGGCATTCCAACTCACACAGAGGCAGTGATTTAAAAAGATATTTAAAAAACATGAACAAGGAAACACATTCATAAAAAATAAATAAAGAATGCAACGCAGTAAGAAATAGTTCATCTGATTCGAAATGAAGTGTAAAAAGAAAAGAAAAAGAAACTCCTTGAGATCTGGTGCGGATTCGTTTGTTTCCGCAGCTTTCCTTTTTCCTTCAATTATTTTGTGATATTTGAAGGTAACATGCCATATTTTATAAATAAGATCGAAGGACGCACTGCCAATTCCTCCACCCAAGTTGGATTATCTTCAAGAGCTTGTGCTCAGGACTGGAAGTATTCGAAACACTACGGTGTAGTGGATACTATAGTTATAGTATAATTATAGAATAAAAAATAATCAGAGAATGAAGTCATTAATAGAGTTTATAAAAATTATAAATGATTGCATGTCATGACTATTTTTCTTCCTTATAACTTTACAACAGTCAACTATCTTCATCTCCATAACTTAATTAGTGCTACTTTTTCTGATAATTTTACTGGTAAAATAAGGTAAGTTGATATATTACTATTACATTGCGTTGTATTGTATGCTAATCTGTTTTAACAATGTTTTCGAGATCTTACTTGATTTAGTGTCTCGTAATAGAAAACATATTTAATTCGTTGCCATTGTCCCTCATTTATAACTCAATTTATAGAGTCACTTGGGAAGAGCAAAACAATGGTTAATTTCGTTAATTTGAAAATTTCAATCCACTAATTGGTTTTTTTTATTTTACAATTTGTTGTACAAAGTAAGATTTGTATTAGTTTAATCCATTGCAATAGCCTAAATAAACAAAAGGTTCTCTTCTTTCCTTTTCTTACCATTCAGCTAAAAATTAAAATAAAATTTCAAACAGGTATTGCTAATGTTATATCTTGCTTTGGAACGTAAATTTTGTTCCTTTGAAACAACACTTTTTTTTTTCGCGTTATCCAAAGAATAGGATACTCTTCATGTGAGATGTTTCTTTTTTTTAGTTTATTTTTTAAACTGACGGAATTAGCCTCCAGAGGAAAGAGAGTTCAGTATGAAACCATCATTTGACGAAGAAGTATCAAAATTGCAAGGGAATTGGCAAGAGAAGATTTCTCAATCCACCATAATCGAAGGTGGGTGTGGACCACCAAACGAGTGTGCACAGAACTGTGCGTTGGCCGGTAACCTGATAAGGTAAGTTTTGTTATAAACAAATAATTACGCGTTCAAATACCGGTGTCCAGTGGGACTTTAACCTGCCATAATTCTCCCGACCCGGAAAAAACTCGTGTAGCCTAAAAGGCAAGGAAGGGGAGAGTAAATAAAATCCCCCAGAATCCTCGTTCTAACTTGGAAAACGTGAATCTTTCAAGAGTGATCCCCCATGAGTTGACGAAATAGGAAGCAAGAAATGGAGCTGAACTTTATAAAAACCAAAGGACTGTCATTTCATTAATAAAAGTTACCTTCAAAGAAAAGTCGATATATTTGAGAAACCAATATATCAATTATAGGACCTCCATCTTGAAAGAAAGGGCGGATGGTATCCCGTTGTTCGAGGATCATCCTCGGGTGTCCTTTGACATTGCGACTTTGATATCAAATATGTACGGTGTACGAAAATACAATTATTTTTATTCGACTTTTGGATTCAACGTAACTTGAAATGTAAAACATCAAATTTGGAGGGAAGTTAACTTTTTTATTTCTTTGTCAAATAAAAAGGTTGATTATTAACAATTTAAATACTGACAATGGAATGTGTTAGATATTTTTATCAGACGCACTTAATAATAAATGTCATACATGTATGGGTCTTATCCACAAATACATCGTTCTTATACATTGCAGTGTTAAAAACTTTTATAACCCGAGTCTAATTGTTCTAGATTGCAGTAAGACAAAAGGAGGAATGAAAATTCACGATCTAAAGTCGTGATTATAGACGGTACATAATCATTAAGGAGTGCCACCATGTTCCTGGTTTTATTATGCAAAACTATGAGATGTCAATGCTTTCATTTATCCACGTGTGCAAGCAGTAAGCATGACAACAATAGTACTTAAAATCTACGGTTACAAAAATAACATAGTTGGATAAAGAAAATATAAAAGATGGAAGTGCCAGACCTATGAAATTAAATATAAATACATTCGAGTGAACTCTTGTATTTTTACAAATAAGAAATATGTATGATAGAAACATATCTGCAAGATATCATTAAAATGTGGCTGATATCTCTGAAATACAAATTAAGATTATTTTTAAATATATTTGGAAGTGAGGTCAAGGATGAGGATTTCCATATGAAGTTTGGAGGGAATTCCTAAAAAAGATACAACGTTTGACGAAGGATTTTTAAAGGAAACAGTTCTATAAGAAACAACAAACAGGTCTGACGGTTGGGATCCCGCTTTGAACAAATGAACGGAGGAACAAGGAGTAAAGAAATCGAAAAGTTAAACAGATTATTTGGTTGTCATCGGAAAAGGAATCAATCTAAGAAATATTGCCGTCGGAAAAGTGGATAGAGCCCCTTATATTAGGGAATGACAGTTTGGGATCTTTAATACAAGAAAGAATGGAACCACATTAGAACACTACTTGATATAAAAAGGTTTTGGAGTTTGGTAAGGAGCATTTCGTGATCAGTGGAATCGAAAGCTTTTGAAAAATCAAAGAGAATCAGGATAGAGATTTTCTATTTGATTATGGAAAATCAAGGTTCTAGGAAATCATGGATGGAGAATAGGATTCAGGAACCAGACTGGAGGGAATTGAGGAAGACATTTTTCTCGAGGAAGGTATTAAGTTGTGAAAGGATTAGTCTTTCAAGATGCTTTAAAAGATTGGAGAGAATGGAGAAGGATCTGAAATCGGAAACTTTGGAGGCATCCGGCGGCCGACCAATACTTTTTTTCGAAGCTGACAAGAAACTCGAACTTTGTAAGTAAAAATTGTAGATATACAGTAGGACAACAAAAATTACATGAAGAAATATTTTGATCAACGTCAAAGGCTTTAGGTCAGGGCCATAGGTCGTTTGTTCTGGGTTTTAGGACAGAGGAAAGTAGGTCTTCTGATAAAATATTAGTAAAATAGAAATTTTCAGGGTCAAAGGAAGTTTTTGGAATACAGTATGATGAGGAAAGTGGGAATTTAACTGATCAGAAGAAACAGGATAGGAGGTACATAATACTTTGGCAATAAAACAAAATAGTTTGTTTAAAATCATAAACCTGGATAAGTTCTTGACCGATTGAAAGGAAATTTTTACATAATATTGTGTTAGAATATGCGGGTGTTTTTATATGTCTCACATAATAAAATATCATGTTAAAATGTTCATTGCTTTTATAAAGAATAGATAAAGGAAAAATCGAACACTTTTATTTTATATCTCCTGATTGTACGGTTTGTGTCATTTCATGTAATTAATATGGACTTGAATTCCTGCTAAATTTTGTATAGATAGGTGAAGCCATGTTGAAGTGATCACACTTTTTGTGATTTTCGAGAAACAGAAATCCAACAGTGAAACTAAGGTGAAACTTTTAAGTAAAACGTTTTATTTTTGCTAGTTATGATTTTTCTTATTATTTTTTTTTTCAAATTTTAGTGGTATTTCTTATTTTAAAGTATAAAATATATTTTATTACTTAATAAATAATTTTTAATTATAAGCAAAAAAATCTAATAAAAAAAAATTAATTTAAACAAAAAATATACATTTAATTTTAATTTTTAGGCAAAACTCATTTCTTATTTTTTTTAAATATTTTGTATTGAAAATATTCATATAAACTGTTTACCTTATTTTATATACATATGTGGATAAACACTTTACATAGAAACGCATTTTTTTTAAATACTTGTTTTTGTATTTTTTAGTTTGAAAAATGGTTCCTAATTTGTTGATTATTATTTAATTAACTTCTTAGAAAATAACCCTTCGATATATCTCATTTTTATGATATTTAATTTTATAATTAATATTTATATTAAAATATTTCATATTTTATTTTATTTTATTATATCCTTTTTCATTTAATATTGAAAAATGAGAAATCTAATGAAAGGTGAAAACTATAAATATAAGTTTTTTCTTGATATTATAGACATCATATTTTATTTAGAACAAAGAAGAAAACTTTTCTAACTATTGCCTATATAATCTTTCTACGGAACCATGGCACAGCTAATTTGAAATTATATAAACTGTTTTCTGTGTATTTTCGTTGAAACCGATTTCATAACATATAAGAGCCTACTCAAGATTATCCGATTAGAATTTTCCAAAACATACGAAAAGAAAGTAGGACAACTGTTTATCTAGTTTGGTCCACTTATTTTTTCTAGCCAAAACTGGAATGATTAAAACTAGTTTCAAATCGATATATATTTATATTTCAGTTTAATTGACCTTGCTTCGTCATACAACATCGTCGAGCTGTTTGTCGACATCCTAAAGGGTCAATTGCCCAGTAATGGATAACGCCATATGTATTAAGCCTGCATCGAATTAATTTATCCAGTCTGCACCAGACCCCAACCAGAATACACCGTTCTCTGGAACTGTTCTTTGGTAATTTATAGAGATCGTATTTTCGAGTGATTATATATTAATTTTTTTTTTTTTGTTTTCTTGTGATTTCTCTCAAGTTCTGATGAGGTTCATAGATGAAATCATGGAAAAAATAAGAAACCATCACGCATCCAAGGACATCGACAGAGTGTTAAACTCTCAATCAAACCCAAGATATAGAAAAATCTGCTCCTTTAATGTTACCAGACCAGAGGATTATCTTCAGTTCAGGGCTCGGAATTTAAACAAATTAAGAGCCGTTAGTCGTCTCAGAGTAGCAAGTAAAGATTTTATGAAAATATACTTAAAAGATGCTACTTTGACTATTAAATCCAGTGAGGTATGTGGTGAATGCAAATGCCTTGTAACTGACCCGGTAACTCATTTTCTGATCCAATGTATCAAGTTCAACGAGCCAAGAAATAAGTACTTGAAGGCATTTATCACTGAATTCAGAGAAGATACTAGTGTGGAGGAGATACTGAAAATAGACACTACGAAACCAACTGTATTATTTCATACTGGGCTGTTCATTGAACTGCTAAGTGGTATAGTTAATCATATAACATATATTAATGCTTATTTATATTGTCATTTGTCTTATACCTCTCGAATATTAAAAAAAAAAAAATGTTTTACTAATTGTTATGTATATATATCGTTTACTAATCTTTTATTATATTAGTCATACTTAATGCTGTGAACAATGTTAATGTTATGTTTGAATGCAGTACTAGACTCAAAATCTAACATTGTTAATTATACCATTATATTTATTTGTACAGGAATTTCCTTAGACAAATAAAATTAACTATCTATCTATCTATATATTTTTTTTCGCTTAAAAATTTGAATTCAACTTCATATTCAAATTATAGATAGTACATTCTATAGTAATTTTTTTATTGTGAACGAAATTATACGTTTTGGAACTAGTTGTACGAATTTGCTAATTTTCAGAATTGTTTACGTTAAATTGTATCTTTATAATTTATTATTATATATTAAATATATATTTATTTAATTTTTTTCTGTTGGCATTATAGAATCTTTTGCCACCTTAACAAGGTACTCCATCTCTGGCTATCTTGGGATATTTTTTCCAGTTATCTGCATGCATCCATCTGCTTTTTGTAGAATCGTCCAAATGGATTGCTCCAAGCTACAAGGAACGTCTATCCTTATGTTTTCCTTTTATATTTTCCTTACGCAATGTGAGAAATATAACGGCATATATTATTACAACAGCAATACATTATTTTATGGAGGAGGAACGGGATACTAACTTCCAAAGTTCAAGATCTATGGTTCAAGTCTGGCTGATGGCAGATAATTATTTACTCAGTTTCATCGGTTGTGGGCCAACTTTTGGATCGGGAGACACTCCTAGGGTTTACCCAGCCTCTATAAACTGTGTACTCTTATTTAACTAATTAAGGGGTAAACCTGGTTGATGAGCTTGGATATTGGTCAAATCATCTCCTTGCACAACCGTTGACCAAGAATAGAACAGTGTAATTTACACTAACTGCATACTTTCGTACATAAGCTCAGCATAGGCTGTCGTGTTACAAGAATTTTTTAAGATTATTTTATTTATATTTTATCTGTGATTAAAGGCGTATATTAATCATCAATATGGATGACAATTGAACGGTTTTTAAATATACTCACCGTATCTCTGATGTAGCGTGAAAATTTCGTTACTTTTTTGTGGTCAATGTAAGTTCAAACTGTGGTTTCACAATTCCGTATATTAAAAAAAAAACTCTATATCTTGTGGTTACTAACATTACCGCTTTATAACTTTATTCAAGTTCCTTGTTACGTGGTCTTGAGCTGGACACGACCATTTTAATATTAAAAATTGTCATAATACGTCTGTCCCATAATATCTCATGAAGGATTTAGAAAGCAGAAACAAGTATCGGAATAGCGAAAGAAATCGGGGGAGTTCATTAAGTATAAATATATAAACTGATAGGACGACATCTTGTATTACAAGTTAGATGAAATAATATTGAAAATTAGGGGAAATTTTTGGTTTCTAAGGAATGAAGTCAATAGGCATTAAATACCGTTTATGGTTTTATAAAACTTTTATATAATATTTACGGTTATTCTAGCATTTATAGTTTAGAATTTTTCCAATTCTTAAATATATTTTAAATTTCAAATCTCAGATCATGGAGGGATAGAGAGGGACGATAGTTAACAGAGAAAAGATCTTTTAAAACTCACAAAAAAAAAAAATTACAAAGGGATTTAATTAAAGTAAACAAGACCTGATCCAAAAAATATAACTTACAATAGAGCAATGAATTCTAACACACTGAGATTTTATTATTTTTTCCTATTTTTACTTTCCTACCGCTACTTGGTTCACTAGCGATAGAAAATTAATAAATTAAAACATTTGTAGAAAATAGAAAACGCTGTATATTTGCTAATACTAGTTCAATTCCGATAAGTTTTTTTTATTTTGTAAATAATTTAATTAACTTCCAAAAGATTATATATAAATTTTACCATAGAATGTATAATTTGCGAAAACTAAGTTTTTTCCTGAATTTTCTGGAAAATTCAATACCTTTACGAAAATTAAAAGGACTTTCAGTATAATATTATACTAAAGTTTCATAAAAAATTGTTTTAGAGCCATTTTCGCGCTACAGTCTATATACAGTCAATGTGTTTTTCCCCTACTGCGCCGCCGCCATTGTGCAGGGAGCGCCCAATTTGTTTCATAAGCATTGGTTGTTGAAAACCTACAAAACACAAAAAAGTAACATAATGGGTTTCTGAGATAATCTTGGCACAGACAGACAGATCAATGGCTGAAAATGTGTTTTTGGAACTAGGGGTCTTTAAAACGTAAGCAATCGTTAAAAACCGCATATTGGAAATTTGACCGATCAAAATACCTTCTTTACTTAAACAACAGATCTTACCAAATGTAGAAAAAAAATCTTTCAATAATGATTGAGGAATTCAACAGTCACAAGTATTTTTCACTTAATGGTGAGAAAAAAAAATCCTAAAATACCATCATATTTCACATCCCCTCCGTCAAGGTGATAGCTCCTGGGTAGCATCTGAGACCAAGCTGAGGAATTCGCTAAACACCTCTTCTGTACATTTATTCCTCATCCGGAATCCCATCCTAAACATATAACAAAAGTAAAAGACTTCCTATCTTTAGCAATACCATTCTCCTTGCTACCAAAAGCAGTTAATCCTTCTGAGGTGAAACATCATTTACAAAAATTATCTCCCCGTAAATCTCTTGGATATGACCTTCTAGCTTCACAGATCCTTATTTCTCTTTTATATATTTGTATTTATTTCTTCATTACATTTATTGATATTTATTTCTCTTTGTATATTTCATTTTATTTTTATTATTATAAAATTCGGAAGCCCACAATTGTATTATTCTAAAGGAAGTGGTCCTAGAATAAATAAAGCATATTATTTTTATTATGTAATTGCATGTTACAAACTACCCAATTTCGTCTCTTATGGAAATACTCCACCATCATTCTCTTTCTGAAACCAGGTAAATCTCCCAATAACACAACATCCAATAGACCAATAAGTCTACTCCCAATCCTTTAAAAAATCAATGAATAGATTCCACTGAAACGAATCCTAATCATAATAGAATCTCAAAACCTTCCTACCTACCAATTCAGCTCTAGGAGCAAGTAATATTGCACGGGTACATTTCTAGGCATTGTGCAAGCTTTTGACCAGGTATGGTTTAAGGCAATCTACTTCAGTCCTTATATTTATTACTCGGATCTTTTCTCTCAGACCGCTCTTTTTAAGTTCTCTGTGGCACAGAATTCTCAAACTGTTGTTCCCATGCGACGAGAGTTCCTTCGGGAGTCCCGAGGTAGCATCTTGGGTCCCGTCCTTTATATTCTCTTTACCACTGATATTTCTACTCATCCCAAAACCAAAAACAACAATTGCTGATGACTTAGCCATCGTACCATACGACTCAGATCCTGAAACATCATCCCTTATCCTACAAAGTCACCTCTTTCTTATTGAACACTGACATAATAATTGAAGCATACAAAAAATGAATTCAAATCTAAACATAACACCTTCACCTTTTCACGCAAATCCTGTCCACCAGTTTATTTTTACTCTACACCACTTCCTCTCTCCGACACAACCCGGTATCTTGGCTTTCTCCTGGATAAAAGGCTAACATACAACCCACCTACCAGATTTAAGAGACAACAGCTCAACCGACAATAAAGCTAATTGGATAGACTAATCAATATAAAATCTTAACGTTCAGTTGGTAAAAAATTAATAATCTGCAAGATAATCCTGAAACCTATCTGGACTTACGGACTAGAGCTTTGGCGGACAGCAAAACTTTCAAACATGAAACGCTTTCAATCCTTCCAGCCTAAATATGTTCGAACAATAGTCGATGCTTACGCTTCCTTCTATTGTAAGAAACAAAATTCTCCATAAGGCTCTTAATATTCCATTTGTTCTTGACCTAATGATAGTCTGATTCTTCCAATTTCACCAGAATCCTATAGCATCTAAATCCTGTAGCAGAATCTCTATCTAGACCAACCAGCCCTACGATCCTCCCCGGAGGTTAAAGTGGCAGTGACCCCGTGACCTTCTGTAAATATGTATATATCGGAGTTTTGGTAATGGTCAGATTCTCCACACAAGTGCTGAGCATCTGTTGTGATAGTATGGCTTAACCAAGCACTAGTACCCTCCATCAGTCTCCACTGGCTTCCAATACCAGTGATTTGGCTGGGAGAGAAGTTCTGGAGTCCTGCTTTGTCTTCCATCCTTGGAAGAAAAAGCTTGTCTCAGTGTTCGTTAGGCGAATGTAAATATTGTACATAGGTGAGAATGTGTTTTATTTATTTTAAATTCATTCAGCTTCTTTATTTATATTTAGAATTAATATTTTCTTTCCTTAATTATTTTTTTGAAATTTCAATTATTTGCATTTATTTCCTTTGTATATGTATATATTATATGAATGAATGCTTTAGTACTAATACTTAATGCTCTTCAATGTGGCAGATTGTATTAATACTCAATAAACTCATTGGTTTTAAAAAAATATTAATATATTTATTTAAATTATTTATTCATATATTTAGAATTTTAAATATAAGTACAGTTAAAATTATTTATGTTTGGAAAAACAACAATAAGTATTTAAATATATTAGTATTTGAAACAGCTCCCCTAGCTTATTACCATACCATAATCTATCTTAAGGTTTCTAAAGGATACGTGAGATTAAACCTAAAAGAAAACAAAAAAAAACGTTGGTAATAAAAATTAGCAAATAAAGAAATAAACCAATAGTAAAGAAAAACACTCCAAAAATATATTAATAATTTAAATTTTGTGTAATAAATGCAATATTCTCCTAGCCAATTATTATTAGCTATAGTTTTTAAATCTACCCGACAATATTTTAGCTAATTTTCTTTTCTAAGAATTATAACTATATTGATGATTAATGGAGACTAAGCAGTTACTAAAAATATAATTTATAGCTCAGTTCGCTGAATGTTGATTTTCCTTCCTTACGGGAAAAGTCTTTGATGCAAGAATGTTCAAAGAAATTGTAGACTGTAATTGCAATTTAAATAAGGCAAACTATTCTTAAGCGATTGTATAGACCTGGCTGGTAATCATAAAGAAAAAATATATTTTTTATTTATGTTTGATTCGGTCCGTGGATAATTATTACTTCCTTATTATATTTGATTTTTTACATTTATTCAATAAGAATTTTTTACATTTATTCAATAAGAATTCCTCGCGCGGGATCATTACCGCGTATGGGGAGCGTCCCACGGGTGGCGGATGTGGGGATGGTCGGTGGAAATTCCTTGGAAGTTCCTCCCGGCTAAGTCCGATGGACTCGCTGACCAACAATGAGAGGGGCCCTCCAGACTTGCTGGAGGGAGGGGACCTCCAGACTTGCTGGAGGTAGGGGCCCACCAGACTTGCTGGAGGGTGTGACGTAGGATTGAACGCCCTACTCACATATCTTTAGTTCACCAAACACCACAAAAAGTCATGGATCTCCCTAAGGTAAAACGCTCATTATCCGGAGGTAAACTAGTCCCCCGTTCGGGTCTCCGGGTGGGGACTGCTTTAGGGGATTCATGGCGCAAGTTGAAATATAGGGATTTAAATATTGGTACGTGGAACGTAAGGAGTTTAAACACAGCAGGGGGGCTAAAATCGGTCGCGAATGAGGTAAATGGGTACAATTTGGATGTCGTGGCTCTGCAAGAGGTTCGCTGGCCAGGGGAGGGCTCGATGAGGGAAGGAAAGTACACTATTTGGTACGGAGGAAGCGGGAATCATTGTTTAGGTACCGGGTTTCTAATTAGGAGTAGATTACTATCCGCTTTGAGGGACGTACAATTCTTTAGTGATAGAATTTCGGTAGCTACATTTCAGGGACGTTGGTTTAAAATCGCATTAATAAACATACATTGTCCGACCGAAGACAGTGACGATGAAGTCAAAAGTGAATTTTACGATAAACTCGAATGGGTTTATGATAAACTACCGCGAAACTACATGAAAATAATTGTAGGTGACGCGAACGCAAAGGTAGGAAGGGAAGAAGTTTATATTCGACGATTGGTAAAGAAAGTTTGCACGAATATAGTAATGATAATGGGATCCGTCTGATAAACTTTGCCATCTCGAAAAACCTGTAATTAAAAGTACGACGTTTAAACGTAAGGATATTCATAAATATACTTGGACATCGCCGGATTCGCAAACACGAAATCAAATCGATCATGTCTTGATACAACACAGCTGGCAAAGCAGTATAATAATGTACGGTCTTATCGCGGAGCAGAATGTGGGTCGGATCATGAATTAGTAATCGCGAAACTTCGACAAAAACTTAATATAAAAAAGAGAAAAAAAACCGTTTCGATTTTGAGAATTTTAATTTGGAAAAATTAAAAAATCCATCAATTAGAAACCAATTCGAGCTAGATGTTAAGAATAGGTTTGAAGCTTTAGAGCTTCCTGACGAGGACCACGAGGATATTGACAAGTTATGGTAGAGATCAGGGATAATATTAAAGCGGTCGGTAACTCGTGTCTAGGAAAAAAGGAAAATAAGAATAACAAACCGTGGTTTGATGAAGATTGCTTAAACATGTGCGAAAAAAGAAAAGCCGCTAAATTAAAAGCTCTAAATAATCCTAGCGAAGACAATCTGGAATACTTCCGAATCTCAAAGAACGAAACGACAAAATTGCTCAAAAATAAAAAAAGGGAGTATCTTAAAAATAAAATAATTGAAATAGAAACTAATAGAATCGAAAATAACGTAAGAGACATGTACAAAGGTATAAACAGATCACGTAAATATGTAGGGCCCGTAACGTCTGGAATTAGGGATGATAATAACAATATTCTGACCGATCCGGTTGACATATTGAATAAGTTTAAGGACCACTTTGACAATATTTTAAATACGGGAAATTATGATCTGTGTCCTCCTTCTGAGTACCAGAGTGCTGAACCGTTAATAGAAGGACCAAGTAAAGAGGAAGTTGAAGTAGCTATCGGAAAATTAAAATCATATAAAGCAGCGGGAATCGATAATATTCCTACTGAACTAATTAAGGCATGCGGGGAAGCTGGAGTTTCTAAAATACATCGGTTGGTTAAAAAGATCTGGGTGAACGAGAAATTACCTGAAGAATGGAAAGAATCTATTCTTATTCCGATTCACAAAAAGGGTCCGAGGACGGATTGTAATAACTATCGAGGAATTTCACTCCTTCCGGTATGTTATAAAATATTCACTTAATCTTAACCAGTCGAATCACGGAATACGCCGAGGAAATTATCGGAGACTACCAATGCGGATTTAGACGGAATCGTTCGACTATTGATCAAATATTTTCTTTACGGCAAATATTAGAGAAAAAATTGGAGTATAACGGTATTGTTCACCAGCTGTATATAGATTTTAAAAAGGCTTACGATTCTATTGACCGCCAGAAACTGTATAATATTCTAATCGAGCAGGGGATTCCAAAAAAACTAGTAAATCTAGTCAGGATGTGCTTGACGGAGACACTCAATAAAGTTAGAATCGGTAATAATTTGTCCGAAAAATTTGAGGTTCGTTCGGGCTTAAAACAGGGGGATTCTCTTTCGCCTGTCCTGTTCAATTTGGCATTAGAACATGCCATTAGGGAGGTAATGAACCGAGAAAGGGTTGGATCTGGGCGGGACAACATCCGTGCTGGGCTATGCTGATGATCTGGTACTGTTAAGCGAAGACGTTGAAACTATAAAACTAAATACGACAACGCTAATGAAAGCCGGTAAAGAACTAGGACTCGAAATAAACGTGGATAAAACAAAATATATGGTTAGCTGCAAAAATGGCGATACTACTGGTGATATCGATATAGATGGTAATATGTTTGAACAGGTTGATAAATTTAGGTATCTAGGTTCTAGGATAACTAGAAAAAACGAAATTGAAGAAGAGATTAAGGTTAGACTGAAGCGGGGAATGCTTGTTATTTTTCTGTGACAAAACTACTTAGTTCGCGCCTCTTGTCCCGAAACTTAAAAATTAGAATCTATAAAACAATTATCTTGCCTACAGTTCTTTATGGATGCGAAACTTGGCCGCTTACATTAAGGGATGAGCAGCGTCTTAAGGTTTTTGAAAATAAAGTATTGCGTAGAATATTCGGACCGAAGAAGGATGAGTTAACCGGAGAGTTCAGACGGTTACACAACGCCGAATTGCGTGAGCTATATCCGGGTAATATAATTGAGGTAATTTCATCGCGGCGAATCAAATGGGCTTGTAAAGTTGTTGGGCTTAGTAACGAGAGAATTCCTAAAAGGTTAATATTTGCTGTGCCGAATGGTAAGCGTCGGAGGGGTAGACCGAAGCGAAGGTGGGAAGATTGCATTAAAGCTGATCTGAAGGGACTGGGTTTGGACGGCGAACGGTGGAGGGAGGTGTGTAACAGGCGATTGGTGGTGTCGGCATCGAACCTTCGAGTTCGCTAAGCCTTATTATTATTATTATTATTTATTATTATTATTCAATAAGAATTATTTTTTCTAATCTTGTAAATATGGTCGGCAATTTTTTTTTTCTTTATATTTGCTCTTGCATGGACACTGACCACATTTCATCTACATGAGAAGAATATCTAATGAACTTAAAATATGTGAAATTAGTTTCTAGAACATTAGTATTTATAATTACTGCAATAGTCAATAAGATATAATAGGAATTTCTAAATGATTTTATTTACTAATAACTAAATACTTTTATTTAAAAAATCGATCATGAATAATTATAATTTTTTTGTTTTAGTTCATTGATTTTTTTTTAAAATGCCGATTATATATTATTCAGTGGTATGGATCCCTTTTTATCAAATTATTATTATCCGTATAAACTTCGTAAATGGCTTCATCTCATCGTAAATTATCATCTTAGCGACATGTTTGCATGCTTCTTTCTTTCAATTTGTTTATTTTATTGATTATTATAAAATTCTGTTCCATGAACAATGGAGTTAGAGTGAGGAAAGAGTACATTCACATCATATATACAGAAAATATAAATCAATAAAATAAAACAGAAGCAAAATAAAAACTAAATAATAATCAAAAAGTATATAGAATAATTTAAAATAGAAATAACTTACTTATGAGTAAATAAAAAATAAAAAAATCTACGAATATGATATTCTTCTGCACTTATTATTCTTTGACTACAAGTAGGCATTTGATAGCATCAGTAGATGGGCACAGAACGCTAATGAAAACTGGAGTGCCACACAAACTAATTAATTTAATACGCATGATCAAGGAAAATGCATCATCCAAAGTTGTTATTGGAAATAAAGTTAGTCGATTGTTCAAAGTACAATCTGGAGTGCTTAAAGGAGATGCATTATCGGCAGCGATATTCAACACAGCTCTGCATGCTGCAGTGAAAGATGTAGGTAAAAAGGCCTTAAAGAGGTATATCAGATAATATACGAAAATGGCGACAAAGCAGGGCTTGTGGTAAACAAAACTAAATACCTAAAACTGTCCTCGACAGCAAGTAGAAGACCCTGCTGTGAAATCAAAATAAAGAATTTTAAGTTCGAAAATGCACCCACATTTGTGTATCTCAGTTCTGCCCTCAATAATGAAAACATTATTAGCAGAGAAATAAACAACAGAACAATATCTGATAATAGAGCTTCCTATGCAAACCTAAAACTGCTCAAGTCTCCATTGTTGTCAAAAGCCTCAAAATTAAAGCTTATAAAACGCTTATTAGACCAGTAGTCACCTATGAGCGGAAACCTGGTATCTATCGCAAAAGGATTGCTGTAAACTAAAAGTATTCAAAAAGAAAAGAAGGATTTACGGTGCAACGACTGTCAATGGAGTGTCAATGAGTGGAAAATAAAAAGTAACAATGAAATCGAGGCTATATTACAGAACCAAAGCATTACTAACTACACCAAGGCAAGTAGGCTGAGATGGGCAGGACATGTGATCAGAATGAAGTATAAACGGGTGCAGAGGAAAGTATTGGAAGCACACTTCAGTGGGATGAGGAAAAGAGGAATACCGAGAAACAGATGGATGGATGAAGTGGATAAAGACGCGAGGAAGTTAGGATTTTGCAATTGGAAGAAAGTAACACAGGACAGAGAGAAGTGAAGAAAAATAATTCAGGAGGCCAAGGGCCACGCTGGCCTGTAGCGCCGGGGAGTTAGTTTTAAAAAAAAGACTCAGCTATATACAATAATTACAATCAGCTGCGAGAACTCTGACCCTGACTAGGCTTATCCCTCCAACTAATGTTAATTAAATTATAGAAATAAATTATAAGAATTGCCTACTAATCTTTCCAATTAAATATATGCAAATATATATTAAAGCGACTAAATTATCTTCGTCACCTATTTCCATTTGAAACCCGCAAGCTTCTGGTTACTTCCTTAATATTCTCCGACTTTGAGAACTGTTGTGCAATATATGCCGGTGTCTCTGTGGATCTTGAGGCAGAATTGAAACGGATGATAAATTTCTTTGTACGTTTCATCTTCGGCATTCCAAGGAACTCCTCTGTCTCCTGTTTTAATGAAGAATTGAAGTTGATTTATACTTCCTGCCGTCGTAAGTATTTCCTGGCATCCTTCTCCCATCATCCGATCCTCATCTATATGAAATTCCATCCCCTCCTATAACCGTAATTCCAAACAGAGGTGCCCACAAGGAGGTTTCATGGCGTCAATATTCAGGCGGGGTAGGTTTTGACGAGTTTTTAAATTTTTGAGGGGAGGAGAGAATTTCGACAGTTTTATGAATTTTCGAATAGAAAAGTTTCAAATGAAAAGACAAATGGAAGCATGGAAAAGACTCTGTAGAATTGTAATAAGACAGAATGCATAATTTTGTATGATCTACGAATTTTTAAATTATACTTTCTTATATATATATATATATATATATATATATATATATATATATATATAATATATATATATATATATATATATATTGAGTTAGAGTGGCTCTTCCCCTCCGTTCGAAGACAATATTTCCTAGGTACATTCCTCTATCATATCATCAACAATCATCGTCCTTCCTACGCCTACAATCTTCTCCAATTCAAGTCCTCAATCCACTCCCTCTCCACAAGATCTCGATCTTCCGACCTTTACATTCCTTCTCACAGATCTGCCTCGTTCCAATACTCCTTTATTGCTCGCTCTGTTAATTTTTGGAATTCCCTTCCTATCAAAATCCGACATTCTTTATTCCCATCTACATTCAAAACCCTCCTATTCCAATTCCTGTTCCAAAAACAGTCAGATACCAGCTAACCTTTTATGTAAAATTACATATTATTTATAATAATGTATTCACCTATAGCTCATAACTTAAATACTTATTATAGATTCGACTTTCTTTTTTTTCCCCCTTATTTTTCAACAGAAACTTAGATTTTACTGTTAAGAGGAATTTAAATTTATTTATTTTTTTTTATTATTAATTTTTTCTAAAAGAGTTTATTTATATTTTACCATTGTACATAGTTTTAAGTATCTTAGTATGGTTTCGAGAGTTTTTTATATAGATTATTTTATTTTATTTTGTATATAGTATGTATAACTAATATATATATATATATATATATATATATATATATATATATATATATATATATATACATATATATATATATTTTTTTTTTACTGATTTATCTTTATGTTTGTTTTAATCTGGTCAGATATAAAATTTTAATTTCTGTACTTTTTTGTTATTCTGAAGGGACTTCGTACCAGAATAAAATTATTTTTTCTTCTATTCTATATATATATATTTATATATATATGAATGTATGTGTGTGTTAAAGTAGTGGCTATTTCGAAATCAGTGACTTATTGTGTAGGAATCTCAGTCGAATTCACAACCTTTGCTGCCTTTCAAGGAATCGGATTAAAAATGGCTTTATAGATCAATCCTAAATCCCAAATGGACAGTCATTGCATAATCCACAAAAATATTTACATAAATTTAGTATTTGAAAATAAAAATAATAATGATCTACTAAACCTCTAGCAACATTAAAAATCCATAGGCACAATTGGTTTGTTTAGTATCATTTGATTAGAATTATGGAGATAGTGTTTTATTTCGTGATTAGACATTAACACTTATTATTACCTTTAATAGACCTACATAAACTTTGAAAGACTAAATAATATGGAAAATTTAAGTCAAAAGATTTTTTTATATATTATTTTATTCCAGATCGGCTTAGGAAACGAAACATGGGTATTTTCGCAATAAATAAATTTTTAACATTTGGGTGTATAGTCTCATACAAAAGACAACCTTTATGATGGCTATAGTTATGATCTAGTAAAGTTTGTAAAATAAACAAATAACAATACGATAAATAAAGCTTAAGAAAAATAAAAACAAATCATTTTCGATATTGAACCATTATAATCTTCCAAGAAGTTATTTTTCTAATTATTAAAATAATGATTAGCGAATTCGAAGATTTAATGCCAATAACACCAATCTCTGTCTATACACATCCTTCCAAATCCATCCTTGCCACATTAGTCTCAGCGAAAACTTACCACCTACGCTTCGTTCAACATCTCGGACGCTTGCGAGTTAGCAAAGCGCATATTAGCTTTTTAAGAATTGTAACGTTATTAACCCCAGTGATGTTACATTTCCATTTTATTCATCTCAACGTAACCATCTCAATTATATTAACCGGGTACAATTTGCGCTATTCAGCGTTGTGTAACCTCTCAAATTCTCCGGTTGACATATCCTTATTAGACCGAATATACTACGCACTACTTTATTTTTAAAATCAATAAGACGTTGTTTTGCACTTCATGTTTTTGTTTGTATACGTTAATTAGTTTCTAAAAGGAATGTTTAAATTAAATAGAATAAAAGGAATATATATATGTGTGTGTGTGTGTGTGTGTGTGTGTGTATTGCTAAAATACAGTTATGTATGTCTATAAACTCATGTACCTACACATATATGAATATGTTTTTTATTGAAAAGCTATTTTATCGGGAGTTCGGTAATCTTTTTCCATTCTATTTCCTGAAACAGGAAAGACCTTGGGTCGGTGTTTCGGAGTGAGACGGTGCAGTGTTACCTAACCGCCAAGTTACGGTTTAAGGTCAGCAAGCATTAGTTAGCGGCCCCCATTGTTATGGGGTCGTCAAATCCAGTTTTTGAATAATAGCCTTATGTGTGCGTAGAATATTCAACGTGTAATTTATTAAATGACAAATTATTATAACCGGTTTTAACTGTGCTCAGTGGACAACATTTGCATTACGTGATCTTCATAGTATTTTTTCTGGTATTAGATCATCTCCGCTTCTTCACAAATTAAGAAGATATTTCACAAAAATCTGATACGCGCACTGTCACACAACTTTCACTTATCAGTCTACCTCGAGTAAAAATAGGTATTTACTTTTGTATAGAAGTGAAACGGAAAATTATTGACGATATAACATATTTAAAACATCTTACATGCCCTCCAGTTTTCCTTGACAATACACAGATTCCACAGACAGACACCGTTCACTACCTTGGTCTGACATTTGACATAAAAATGACGTGGGGCCCACATATAATCAAAAAAACGAAAAACGTTAAATCAAAGATTAAGAATTCTGAGTTCACTTCTTTCGAAAAATTCCAAACTAAAACTTCGACAGAAATCGAACATATACAATTACTTACTAAAACCTATTTGGACTTACGCAACACAGATATTTGGAACTGCTAAAAAGACTCACTTAAACAAACTTTAAATCTTTCAAGCAAAAACATTCAGAACAATTACAAAAGCACCTTGGTACGTTAGCAACATGACCTTACATACTGACCTCCATATGCCGACTGTTAAAGAACACATACGAACTCATAATAAACGATTCCATGACAACTTACAAGGACATCCTAATATACTTATAAATGACATGGCCACTACGAATATGCCAGGGAACGTCTGTAGAAGACTGAAGAGGAGCTGGATGAGGGACCTCCTCGCCTAATGTAGATATCACGCGGAGTGAGGTGCCGTTGGGCACTGATCCTCCTCATGCCTTTCATGACATTACATTTAGCAATCGATCTCACATTCACTGGTTGTCATTACCATTATGACAGGTGTGAATAAAACATTAAAGCTAAAAAACAAAAAACTAATTATCATACAAAAAAGTATAGTCCCGTTCAATATATATATATATTTTTTATTTATAATTGTTTATTTAGAAATATTACATTCTGTCCCATCAAGGACACATGTCAATATATTAAATTAAGAATATATTAAAGGAGGGACCGCAGTGGTATAGAGCGTTAAAGCGCCTGCAAAAATACTCTCAACGTGTAGAGCCTTTTTGTATTTTATTTTTTCATCGCCCCTAACCCAGATGGTCATTCGCTCTAATTTTTTTATATTGTATTGTATTATTGAATTTCTATTAAGTATCGGGATAGAGTGATCACTCGTTGTTTCTTAATATATCCTTCATTGTTCTTATTATTCATTTCATTATTGTTATTATTTCAGTCATTTTTTATTTTTATTAAAACCGAAAAGCAATAAATTCAAATCCAGTACAAAGAGATAAAAATTAATAATAATTAATGGAAAAATAATTAAATAAGTTAGTAAGACCACTAAGGTGTGGGTCCGAATCCCGCAAATGTCGGTAACAGCAACTCGAGAGATTAACAGGGAAGTGAGCGATCTCTGTTAGTCCTGGATCCAAGGCACAAAATCGACCTCATTGCAGGGGAAGGTTTGTATGTACACCACTAAAATGTATGTTGTTCTATGTAAAATGAATCATGTTTGTCATTCCGGAGCCACTGCAATCAAAAATAACTGCTGATTTAAATAATATTTGGCCAGTAATTTCAGAATCGAATCGGTAATTGTATTGCAAAATATTTGGGAATTTTTCTTATTTTTCTTATTTAACATATACATATATATATATAGGTTCGAAAATGTAAAAACCAATATTGTTAACAGTGAGCAAACAAACCAGACATATTTTATATGTCTACATATTATATCTTTTTTGTTTCTTCACCTATAACTCCTAAACCATGTATCAAAGCGATAAATGCTTTCTTTAAGAAATTAAAGATCATTAAATAGCACGTCGAACGAATACCTAAACATGATAATTTGGTTAAGTGGTATGGTAGGAAACAACCGTTAACGAACGCTGATATTTACCAATTTTTTTAAAAATTAAGACAAATTACTATGAATGACCAAGTAGCTTGGAGATGAGTTTATGGAATGAGACCTATGCTGTTAAAATATTTAAAATCAGACATACATTCATTGCTAATTTCCAGCCGTCGACATATTACTGATTTGTGTGAAGTAAACTACTTACACTCCTTGAAAAACTGTTGACTTCACGGGTTATACCGGTACAGGAAAAAATTACTTACTTAAAAAAAATTAAATTTAAAATTTTTGTGGGGACATTCTTTGAATCGTTTGTACTCCGCTACAGCTGATTGGCCCAGCAGAGCAGACACCGTTATCTCGGTAATATTGGTTGCCAGTTATACTCCCGGCATTGAGTCTCCCAGGGGAGGTGATCCTGAGGTGTGTACTGTACGTGCCTTACTGTCAGTTTTGATGTATAGTATACCGTTGTGTACTTTATACTGAACTGAGGAGACCGTTAATCTCTACTAGTCGAGCATATCTATTAGCGAGGCTTTGAATTACGGACTATAAATTGGTAAGTTGTTTATATATACACTGGTCCTCAGCCTAAGGACTAGAAAGAACCAACAGTTAGCCCTGCCGCGTAAATATCTTAAACTTCGCCTTGATAAACGATTGGATTAGTGTATTACGAACGACCTTTCGTTGGTTTAATATCAAGACAATTAATGTTTATGCACCGACCGTAGATTAAGATGAAGAGATTATTTCTGCAATCTGTTGAAAAAAATGGTGGACCAAGCTAATAGATATGGCATAAAATAAGTTAAATGTGACCTCAACGCCAAGATGGGACGAGAAACCCAACTCAAGCCCGTTCGTTATTGGAGGCTAAAGTCTTCAGGAAAATAGCAATGGCAATGGAGTGAGATGTATCTGTCTGGCAGCAGCTAAAGCTTTAGTCACCAACAGTAAAATGTTCCCACATAACGTTATCCACAAGAGTACCTGGGTAAGCTTTAAACGAGTTTAAAAAACAAATTGAACATGTGCTGGTAGAAAATGAGATCTTATTATAAGATGTAATTGCTCGCGGTACAGACCTCTTGAATTAGATTCATTTTTCTAAAAACCAATCAGTGAAATCATTAGGGCACGATTTTCTGGGTAACCAAGCAATGTAAAAGGGCAATTGAACCACCAACAAAATCAGCTTATAAAAAACAATCTACTGTAGCTTTGCTAAAACTGGTCCGATTCAGACGATTTTTGACCATTTTGTCAGAAATTTAATTTGATCTTTCAAGAAATAAGCTTCAAAACAGACAAAACAGAAACGTTTTGATCCGTTGAAAACTGATAGCATGTATACGCGATGAGTTAGCCCCTCAAAACTATTTTCTTTTCTTTATAACTTTTTTTTCAAGAATTCTCTTGGGGATTCACTAAATATACGAAAATATTATTTTGGATACATAGAGGTTATGAACGAGTGCCGCGCGTCCTTCACGTTCTTCAGTTTTCTATTTAGATTTTGATTGAAAAGTTTTTCCATAAGCGACTGCGTACAGTGGTACCAAATATGCATGACACTTTTTATGTTTTTCTCTGGATTAAAATTACCAATGCCCAATCAGGTCTAAGCTATCCAGGGAAAGATTTTCTCGTTATCGAATTTCACGTTGTTGAATTTAATTTAATTATCGAAAAATAAGTACAATAGAGGGTGAATTTGGCGAACACATACATCGACATACGAGTCGATTGAAGAAAAACAAAACACATTTTGCTCTTCGGGAACCATTTCACATTCCAGGTAATTTTGGAATGCTATGTTCCTGGCCTCGCGTTTCTACGGCGAGTAAGGAGTTCCAGGATAATACCTAATAATACCTATTTTAACCTTTTAGGAAGGGGTTAAACGCTATCATAAAAATAATTCCCAATACCTTTAAAAAATATCCCATTAATAATAAACCACAATGAAAATGAGCCACTTTTAATACCAGACCATTAAATAGGAGAGTGAAGATTTTTTAATATTAAAAATAGGTTTGACACAAATTATTGAACCGCAGAATCAGCATCGTTCAAATCAAGACAAGAAAAAATTTAACTAAATTTTGTATGTTACAACACACCTCAGTTTCACAATCATTACATTAAATGATCAAATTACATTAAATCGAAGATGTTTTCCTATTTTACGATTCTCAGTACCAACTTATTACAATGCCACCTTTATTAATCATGGGAACGAAATTCTAAAAATCAATTAATTTAATCTTAGATACAAATAGTAAATTTAATGATACGTCCCCACAAGGGATGCCATTTTATATGCTATGTTCCTGGCCTCGCGTTTCTACGGCGAGTAAGGGGTTCCAGGAATCGCATTTATTTGTATTTAATTGTTATATTTGTATTCATATCGGTCCCAGAAGGGAACCGATCTACCGAAAAATATATTAATTCTGTATTAAAAGGTTAGATACCACAGATCCCCTACTGTAGTATCCTAGATTGAACCATATACTATTTATTGGATTTTCTTTCTAAAGGTATCATGTTTTTAAATTTACTATTTGTTCTATATCTAACTGTTGGCATGCAAGCTGAATGGTAAAAGTACTACGTTGGTTTACTAACTATTATATTTACAAGCTTAAATAAAACCAAAAACATCTATATACAAAATAATAACTAAACCTATATACATAATGAATAGTTGAGAATCATACTAGAGGAGAATGCTTGATGTTTGATTAAAGTTACATGTGTTATATTGATTATATTAATTAATGATGTATGGTTGCCAACACAAATTTACATTAGTATAACTTAATGCTTGTTACCACTTAGCTGGTCCTTGATAGTGTTTCTAGGTGTTTCTAGCCGTCATATCTGGATTCCCTGTCTCTGCTCTCCTTCAGCGTCTAGTCCGTCCATCTGCTCTCTCCGGCTGTCTTCGTCTTCCTCCCTCGACTCCCCCGCTTGAAGTCTCCCCTCTGAGTCCCAAAAGGAAGTCCTTTAATCCTAGCCCTCTATTTCCCACCTTTCTTCATCCCCCTCTCTTTTGGTAGTCTTTTTCCTGATTGGCTGAATATTCTCAGCCTAAGGGATGACAACGCCCTCTCCTCCAGGCCAAGGTAAAGCAGCAGGTACATATTTCCATATTTCTGGTGGAAGGTGTGAAAAGGTCTTTCGGGATCCTGTTTAAACACTTAGTTGTCGGTCTTGGTCGGTGGTTCTTAAAGGTTTTTATTACCATTTACAAAAGATTGGGCTTGTTGGTCGTTACCCTCGCTCAGGTAGCGCCAGATGTTGGCACTTATGATATTTATTTATTTATACCTTTAAAATAATTAAATGAATACCACCGGCGGTCTTTACAATACATAGCAGGAAGTTCCATGGTAATTCTGTGCATTCCCTCTACTGCAAAATTTTCGATTCCATCCATTCTTTGAAAATTGCTCAAAAACATTTATTGAGATGTCTGAATCAATAATTAAAAAAACATAGTTGACTTGAGGCTGTTTTCAATTGATATTTGTCAACGTTTCTCAATACGCGAAAATTAACATGATAATAACTAATACGAACAAATTAACAATGAACGTAGTTCTGTGTCATACGTTATATATAAAATAAAATAAAAAAGGAAAGAAAAAAAAATCTACAGTATGTGCAATCAAAAAATTATCAATTATAAGAATGATGAACAATTCATGGACGAGAATTAACCAATACGTGTCCACAAAAGCGTTTAAAAAAAACAGGTAATGTAAAATAATTTGGTACCAAATCTTATGTTGAAGTTCTGAATCCTGTTACTTGTAAAAGTATTAAAAAAAAAAAAAAAAAAGAATATATTATTTTGCTAGCGAAAAGTCTAATAATATTGGCATTCTCTGAAATTTACAATAAAAAAATCTGGTGAGCGCAACACACAACTTTCATTTACCGCTCGACTTGAAATAGAAATTATGTTCTGGCCATGTTGGGATATTATATAATTTTTGAACAGCACATTTAATCGAGCTAAAGCTAAAAGCTTACATCTAACAAATCATAAATACCATTAAAATAACAAAAGTCCTATTTATTATATCACCGATTGATTATGGGTTGTACGATCCATTGATTATGGATTGTACGACTATTAGTTATTAAACTGTTATTTTCCATTGCAATGTAGTTTTTTTTTTTTTTAATTCTTCGCTTTCAACGATATATTATACGTATACCTTCTGAATATTATTTCCGGATATTCATTTTCGGCCTGGATATGTAATTTTCTTTTTCTCCCAATATTTAATTATCAAATTCTTTCAAAAATTATATGTAACATTTTTTCATAACTCCTAACAATGAGAAATAATTATTATTTATAATAACCAAAATTAAAAGTAATTTACAGGAAGACATGATAATGTTGGAATTTCACAAACGGAAAATTCATCAAATTATTCGTTAATTTTATTTTCTAAAAAGTTACATGACGATTTTTTAGGAATAAACGGACGTTGTTACCTAATTGTTTAAATATAATACCAGATCTAGAATTATAAAACTACAGTAAATGTATTTAAAGTTATAAACATATGTTTTATACATCAATAAAATGATTTGATATTCACTTGTTCTTTCTCACAAGTACAATGATATTGTTTTTTTTTTTTAATTTAGATTTAGTTAGTAAATTTCATTTAATTTCCTCGAAAACATGTGTTTAACGTTAAATAATATTACTTTTCAAAAAATATTATTTACAATTTGTTTGCCACACTCCGTCACCTTCTACAACTTCCTATATTAGATATTGTTTTTCTAAAATTCTCCGCTTTCCAACTATATATTATACGTATAAGTATAAGCATTTATATTTTTTTATGCTTTATTCAATTATGAAATTCTTTCTAAAGTTATATTTAGTATTTTTTTCGTAACTCTTAATAATGTGAGATGAATAATTATTTAAAATAAACCATAGGTGCTTTAGAGGGAGACGTATATGAATATTTGTCATTTATGTCATGTAAAGTGACATCAATGGGGTTAAGGTCTGACTAATATTAAAGACCACTTCATTATACAATGATACAGTTTAATAAAAATCATTAGAACCGTTTTTGAGAAAATTGTAAAAATGTGTATCACCGGTGATATAAAATGGCACTACTGGCTAGCCGATTTTGAAAAAGTTGCAGTGACATCCAAGGCATATACCTATCTTAAATACTTAATATCAGTTTCGAAAGTCTTTTCGTTTTCGGCTAGATTGCTAACATACACACACACACACACACACAGAGACCATTTTGCGGGACTTGGTTATTTGTACTCAGTGTACCTCAAAAAATTCCATTGAAAACTCAGATTCAAAAATGTTCACCATCGCAATACATTATCTTACTACATATTACACATATAGGTAGGTGAAAGTAAAAAACTATCAATTTTCGAGAATCTATTTTTTCAGTTAAATGGACCAAATTTCAAATTTACTAATACAAAAAAACATAAAGTATAATATATTATTTGATATATATATATATATATATTTATATAATAAGATATGTCAGGTCATCTACCACAGTATTATTTATTTTTTATTTTCATGTATTACTCCTGATAATTAATCCATTACTCACATAATAGGGTA
The DNA here is from genome assembly GCA_928085145.1 of Nezara viridula. Taxonomy (NCBI): domain Eukaryota; kingdom Metazoa; phylum Arthropoda; class Insecta; order Hemiptera; family Pentatomidae; genus Nezara; species Nezara viridula. The sequence continues at coordinate 144,150,498 of OV725079.1, read as the reverse complement.
TATATAGAAGTTTTGCTATAAAATGGAGGAACAAGGAAATCTGATGAAAAATAAAGGTGTAATAGAATTATCACCAAAAAAATCCAATTAGGGATCATTGTACGTAAGGAAATTGTGAAGCTCATATTCTGAGAACATTAATCCACTTTATTATCTCTTAATTCTATTTTTCTTCTTATATTTCTTCTTTTATTTTTAATTAAATATTATTTTGTAAATATTTAATTTAATGTATGGCAACAATGGCCACACAGGCATTTTCTCAGTATTTATATTTTGTTCCAAAGCGACAACAATCCCAGAATAATAAAAATATTTTTATTTCATTCATTTCATTAAACTTCATATTTTGTAAATCATTACCCTCTGGTTTCATACACACGTTTAAGCCTGGAAGAGGTGGTAATAAAATTGTTCCTTTCAGAATCATATGGCCAGTACCTAGTTCGAATAGATTGTCTAGACAGTTTCGTAATCCTGGTTCGAAACCTATCATTATTAAATGAATTACTATGGTGCGAAAATTCCACTAATTAACAGTTTATTACCAGATTGAGGTCAATTATTTCAGATACAATTAACTGAATTGCCGGAAAAAGTAGTATTATTGTTTTGATGTTTTAAATAATCAGTAATTAGTATACTCTTATTAATCACACTAGTGGATAATATATGATATTCTTAAAATTTGCCATAAATTAAGAACAAGTATATTGGTACTTTACTTTTTTTATTCAACGACTTCTACAACACTAGTCGGTTTTTTTCATTCACTGAACACAACTAAAATTTTTTTCTTCTCCTTCTTCGATAGCTTCTGAGCTGTTGGGACTGCTACTGCTACGCGATTAGTGTTGTCCAAATGCGAGATCGAGACGAGTATTGGTCTTGCAAACTCAGTCTTTGTCATGATCTTGGTCTTGCGCAAGAATCTTGCTAGTCTTGCAGTTAATTATTAGCTCATTACTGTAGAGATATTACTGTAATTGTTTAGATATGAGAACCTCACTAAGCCTGAATAAAAATTAGAGGAGTTAAATGCAAAAATATATTGGTTATATTAATTACTAACGTATAGTAACTAAGATTGTCAAGTATTAGTATCTATACTGCCTTAATTTTTATTTTAAAAATCCATTTTTTTACCATCATGGTCTTGTTCTTGCAAAATGCATCACCAAGACCTATTTTGGGCAACACTATACGATCGCGTACCCAACGTATGCCAGGTCTTCCAATTCTTCCACGTCCAAATATTTTTTCGTCTAGGCAGGGGTGCCCATCCGCTCTAAGGTCGATTGCTCAAGAACCGACTTCCTAACCTCTTCCCAACATATTTTATTATTCACCTTTTCTTAAAAACAAAGCAAGCTAAGGTTTCTACCTAATAAGGTTACTTCTTAATTCTTTAGGAAAATCGTAGATCATAAAAAATTACAATTGCTACTGTCTGTTCCGTCTTTTCCACTTGTCAGAAAATTCATAACCCCGTCGAAATGTCCTTCCCCTAAAAAATTCAATAACCCGTTAAAAAATGCGCCGCTCGAAAATTTGAATGAAACCCCCTTCTGGGAACCCTCGCGTCTAGGAAAACCTTGGGGACTTCATTATAAGTTATGCCTACAATATGCCCTATCCATCCTGGCTGGACCTCCAGCCTTTTTGGCAAATAAATGGACAATATCAAGATCGTTATAGAGATACATAAGGTCAACATTTTTCTTCGATTTCCATGTACCGTTGATACACGAAGGTTCCATAATCCTCAAAATCTTTCTATTAAATCTCAAAAAATTGAATCTAATGAACCGAAAATGTATTTTGAATTAAATACGAGACAATAATGAGGAGGAGGGGCGGAAAGTAAACAAGTCAAATTTTACATTTCGTTTTATAACTGCGTCAGCATTTTTTAAATATTATATTTCAAGGTTTGTAACCTTTGTTCTTGCGCTGAAACACCTTGAAATCATTTTATCCTTTTGCGATTACCATACATCGTTTAACCATGATACATTTCATTGTTGAATATTTTTTATATTAACATGTTTTTATTTTTAACGGTTCGGCTGAAATTGTTCACAATATAAATAGAAAAATAAAGAATAAATTATAGTTAAAATATTTTTGTTATTTATAAAAAAAATCTACTCAATTATCAGAGACCTGCTATTTTTACGTCCTTGGAATTTTAGATATTTAGACATCATGAAAATAATATAAGAATACGGATTTCGGCACTTGATGTGCAGTACTTTCACTTGCAATTACTTGCGCCAATTCGTTAATAAATTTAGATCTTGAATGAGGTGAATCCCCCTCACTGCTTTCTTTGCTCTTTCATCATCCATTTCATTGGCACCAATGGCAATAATTGAAGGGACCCACAGCAATGGTATTTCTTGATCATTTGTATACACTTTTTATGCAAGTTCATAAAATTTTGTGATGCAATTTTTTTTTTGTCCACATTTTTGAAGATCCTTAATAACTGTTAGTGAGTCTGTCACAACAACTGATTTTTTTAACTTAGTAATGGATTACATATTCCAATGCTTTTAAAATACTTTTTTTTTTTTTAAAGTAGGTATCAACAAAAAAATCAAGTAATACCAATTTGAATGAAATCTGTCCTCTACTTTCTCTTACATATGCGCAAACGTGTATTCCTAGATACGTCTATATCTCAAAAACCGCAGGTTCGATTTGGCTCAAATTTGGATGGAAGTTAGGGATTTGTATACACATAATCAAGCATGTATGAATTTTATCAAATTCGAGTCAATACACCAAAAAAATATACTTCCGCTTTCATATCAGGAAATGTATTATTTGAAAGGCTTATAGTTTGAATACGCCTTGGTCAATTTGACCCAAACTTAGAGGAAACGAGGAAAATAGTTCAGAAATTGTCTAGTATCAATTTCATTTAATTCCATTCAATAATTAAAATAAATGTTAACTATATGATGGCAGTGAAATATGGAAAGTATTGATCACGTGAAGTCGGAGTTAAGTTAATACAATATTTTTATAAGGTTATAAGATTTTAGACTTTATTCAAAAAAGTAATTTATAAGGTATAGTTTGTTCGATTGAAAACGTTATTGGCATGCCAGTTACTGCCGCTACATAGATTTCGTGTAATTTTCAGTAAATTTAAATTAGTTTTTCCTCTGAATTCGTAAAAATAACACATCTTGTTAGTGATTATGTTTATTTCTATTGAAGTTCAACTAGCTTGTCGTTGATTCGATTTTCTTCCAAAATATCAAAGTTATATGTTTATATTCCAGCTTAATTAATTTTTTTTCAGACTTAAAAAAATTATTGGTCTCGTTAACTTCCAAATAGAGTTGAATTTTTCATGGATTTTTCGTTCCATCTATTTTATGTATATTGCCAACAAAATAGAAAATCTAAATTTGACATTGAAAACAAATTACTGATCCACTAGACTATTCTGAAACCTATTTGGACTTGCGGGCTAGAACTCTGGGAGATAGCAAAATGTTTTAACATCAAACGCATCTAATCTTTTCAGTCCAAAGTCCTTTGAAAAACAGTCAATGTTCCTTACTATGTTACCAAAAAAACCCTGCACCATGACCACATTTGTCCTAGACCTTATCCCTGAAAAATTATCAAAATATCACCAGAACCTTACGTTCATCCAAATCCTCTTACACAATTCCTATCACGCACCAACTATTCCTATAATTCTCCAATAAGTTTGAAACGGCAGTGGTTCCACAACCATTTAGAGTGTGTACATATTGAAGTTCTTGCAATGGTCAGATTCTCCACTCAAACATGAGTGTTTGTGGCTAAAGCGCTCTCGATCTATCTTCGCTGGCTTTAATACCAGTGACGCAGTTAAGAGAGGAGCGCAGGGACCTCCTAGAGTCCTGCTATTCCTTCCATAGTTGGAGGAACAAGCCTGCCTTGGGGCTCACTCACCTGATTGTAAATAATGTATATAGGTATGTATGTGTTTTTTAATTTACTTATTGGTTTATTATTTTCAATGTGATTGACCGAAAAATTCAAAAAACTTAACTCACTCTCAAAATTTGAGGTTTCACGTTTCACGATGCGTAGAATTCGAAAATCTAATACAAATTTTTTTGACCGTCCGCCGTCCGCCTCCGCGCATTTTCTCCGAAACTACGGGACAGATTTCTTTCTAATTTGGAAATAAAATCAGGGGTCACCCAAGGATGATCCTCCTTCATCGACATTACTATCCGCCTTTTACTTTCAAAATGGTTGCCGAAAAACCTGCGTTGCTATGGACTGTAGCTCCTAAACGAATGTACCAATTTCAATGAAACTTAACTAAATAATTCTTCTTGATAGATAAATTTATCTATATTCCATTCTTCAAAGAAGCTGAAAAAAAAGTTACGAGGGATGGTAACATTAAATTCCGAATAACTCAAACAGTTTACACTTTTTTGTCGATAGTGTAAATGGGTTTTTAAAAGTTTACGAAATTTCCTAAAAAAAAAAAATAATAATAATCTTTAAAATCGGACAATCAGGAGCAAAGATATGGTCTCCGGTTTTTTCTAATATGTTCCACTCCAAATATTATATCCTTTGTTTGGTTTTTAAAATTTGAATGTGTTACTGAAGTAATGCTATTCTTTTAGCATATTACCAATGATTAAAAAAAAGAAGTTTAGTCCAATAATTGGAATCACCTTTTATTTATTTTTCTTTGTAACTATGAAGATAACGTTACTTTAGATGTATAATTGTCTGGAAATAATAAACCATTGTGGAATAATTTGCAGCGTGTTTTATGTAATTTTATTTTATTTATTGTATATTCTTTTTAATTATTATTTAGTTGTTTTTTTTCTGATTCTGTTTATTTTATATATTTTTTGTACATATAATATGGATACGATCTTACCTCCCTATAACCAATGTCCAAGTGACAGAATGTTTTATTATTCAATAAATAAATAAATAAAAAATATGGGGATAACATTATTTTATCATTTTTTAAACTCTATATATTGCTAAGAATATTACTTTAGTTGTGAATATAAATCTGCGTCAATTACTATAAAATAATATTCTACACCATTAGAATCCTAGGACTAATCGCAACAACGAGGTAGTAGCTTCGAAATACTTTAGACTTTGAAATTACTCTCTGAAAATTACTATAGGTGATATCGAAACGATCGACATTAGTTGGAACTTAATTACTCGCAAGATTAATATTTTGCCAGACAAAAATGGACTCAAAGCGGTAGATTGGAAGGCATAGAGAGATCGTTGCAATGATTTGGTTTGACATAGCGGCTATTAACGAAAATGCACAAAATAAATAACTGAAATAGGTATTCGGTCGTAGATTTATTGGTGAAGTTAAATAAAAAAAAATATAAGAAATTCAAGGTCCTTTAACAGAACAAAAACTTAAAAAGAAAAAGGCCTGCGCATTGTAGAATTGGTCATTGAAAACCAGCAGCCGTTAAACCCAAAATAAACAAGGATGTAGAGGTAAAAGTCGAACTAAAATAAACAAAAAGACCGAAATATATTCTGTCACGGATTATTATCAAATTATCATCAAAATATAAGATTTTTTTTTCTATCCCTGGAATATATTAAGAACTACAATAGACCAGTCACGGTCAGATAAAAAGACATCAAGTTGACCCTACGTCGTGGCGGTTAAAATAAAAAATAATTACACATTTATATGTTAATATATATTAAATTATATTATAAACATATAATGGGTTCCTAGTAAATAGCTATTTATATATAGGAGTTTAGATAGAGCCGACATCAAGAGCTACAAAAAGTTAACGTAAATATTGGTCCAATTTTTTGCTGAAAAGTAGAAAATCTTAAGTTTTATGTTTTTTCAAGTAAATCATATTTTTGTCGAGAAGGAAGCAATAACTTAAGAAATATTTAATTGAAATGATTAAAAATTCCTTCATTTTAACGAGACTAAATTTACTTCAAATTAAATTAGAGTTTGTCTTTGTTAAAACTTTTTAAATAGGACTTTTGAGCTAAGCTAAGTTCAGTTTAAATAAAAAAAGTTATTCGTGATTTTAATCATCATCATTAGATGTAGAGAATATTACAGAAACCCCACTTTTAGAAAAACTTCATCGCTTAATAAGCTGTAAGTGCTTATTAATGAAGTTGAGGTTTATTGTGAATAAACGATTATGTGATTTTATTTTTCAGTGCTTTTATTTCTTATTTTGTTTTTCCATGATCTGGGATGTATTATAATAAGAAGAATTGCCTAAATACACTTTATATTTATTAAAAAATAAATACTGATTATTCGATAATTTATCATCTAAAGTAATAATGAATGTGTTTTTTACTAACAATGGGAGGTTACGGGCCGATTTTAATGAAGCTTTATTTGAAATGAAATGAAAAATAATTTAATTCATGGTCTGAAGTCCCCTTAAAAAATAGCAGAGATTAAAAAATATAAACATATAAATATAATACAAATATGTACAAAAACTACAAAGAATAAAAATAAATATATATTAAAAATAATAACGAAAAAACCATTATATACAAAAATACAAAGTAAATTACAAATATATGAAAAAATGCTGAGGAAAATACAAATATATACAGGAAATACTGAATGAGAAAAAAACTTAATTAATAAAAATAAAATGGCTTTTATCAATTAATTGCCGCTGATCAATGTAATTAAATAACCTGAAAATTCTTACAAGCTTGCGGAAGTTTGAAGTTGTAATAGATTTAAAAATAGGAGTTGTTTGAAGGAATTTATGGGTTTGACGTATGAAGATGGGTAAGGAGTTACAGAAGGAGGTAGCACGAACGAAGAAGTATACCAAGCTCTGATCGGCGCAAAAATAGATTATGGTAGTTTTGTCTACGGTTCTGCCCGAAAAAATGCTCTAGCCAAGCTCGACTCCGTGCACCACACTGGAATACGCCTTGCAACTGGAGCCTTTAGAACAAGCCCAACCCTGAGCATTTGTGTCGAATCTGGCCTTATACCACTGCACTTTAGAAGACAGAAACTTGCAATAAACTATATTACTAAATTATACCCGCAAACTTCACACCCCTCCCATAAATATGTTTTTCAATCTAAATTCTCAAAAAGATTTAAAGAAAAAAGGAATACCACATTACCATTGGCAGAAAGAATGTCTCTTATTATAAATAAACTAAAACAAATAACATTACATGAAATAGAAAAAGAAACAGCCCCTTGGACCTATATACAACCTAAATTAAATCTCCAACTCACCCAATTCACCAAAGATACTACATTACCTGCAGATTACAAAGAAAAATTCCAAAAAATAATCATCACGTTACCTGAACATCTTCTAATATTCACCGACGGATCCAAATCAGATACATCTACTGCTTCAGCCTTTGTCACTCCTGATACTACCTACAAATATAAATTACACCATCTTTGTAGTGTTTACACAGCAGAGATTAACGCCGTAGCAATGAGTCTCCGATACGTTTGAAGAAGCCAGTTGCAATGTGGTTGTTGTATCGGATTCCCTAAGTACCCTGAAAGCTATGAATAACATGTATCCAGACCATCCAGGGATACACTGCATTCTAAGTCTTATAAAAATGCTTCATGGAGTTGGAACAACGGCACATTTTATCTGGTCGCCTGGCCATATAGGAATTAAAGGAAATGAAATGGCTGTAGAGCAGCAAAGGAAGCTCTTACTCTTCCAGGCCGCGGTAAAGTTTTTTTGACACCATCTGAACTTGCACGACCTCTGAGAGAAACCATATTCCAAGAATGGCAAAGACGGTGGGACATCAGCGCACCTAGCAAATTAAAAACAATAAAGAAAGAGGTGCAACCGTGGACCAGCTCCAGACGCAGCAGTCGTAGAGAAGAGGTCGTCCTCACGCGGCTGAGGATCGGACATACTAGACTGACTCACCTCCACCTCATAACAAAAGATTCTATCCCCCGATGTCAAAAGTGTAACCAATCACTAACTGTAAAACATATTTTGGAAGAATGCCCTTTTTACACCGCAAGATTAAAAGATTTTGGAATACCCCAGAATATATCAGCATCCCTGGGAAATCAAGAAGAAATGGTTACCAAAGTCATCAAGTTTATGGATAGTGAAAGACTTAAAAAACACATTTGACAGGCTTTTATTTATTTATTTATTTTTATTATTTTTTTTTAAATTTATTTATTTAATTTTATTTATTTTTTTATTTATTTTATTGATTCTACTGCTATTTTTTAAAGTTTATTTTTTTATACATTTTTTATACATCTTATTACCTATAAATGTCTATTATTATCCTTATTTATTTATTTTATTCTATCAATCCATTTCTTTATTTATTTTATTTTATTTTATTTATTTATTTATTTTTTTATTTATTTTATTTTATTTTTTTGTACCAATCATCCAAATAGTATTAAATGATGTTATTTAGTTGATCGGGCGCTTATGACCTGGATGTTTTGCGCCTAGACATCGAAACAAACAAACAAACAAACGAACGAAGAAGGATAGGTTGAGATCTGGTGTTAAATCTGAGGAGCGTAAAGTAAGGAGTTCTATAATATAGGAACAGTTTTTGGTTCTGAGGACTTGGATAAGGAAAACACAAAGGAGGAATTGCCGTCGGTAAGTAGGATAAAGCCACTTTAACTCGGTGTACCATCAGGAAACGACTGAAGAACGCCTGGGAATCCCAGAGATGAATCTTATGAAACAATTCATAAGTCTCTTTAGTCTCACTTCCATTGTTGTGGACAGTCATCCATACACCTAGCAACCGTAGTCGAAGTGGAGGAAAACAAGGGATATTACACGGAGTTGTCTGATTTTTTTTTTTTTAATAGAATCGCGGAATCGAAGGAATTGTTTAAGGATAGTTATGGATTTGAGGGTAATCTGGGAAATTTGCTTGTTTCCAAGAGAAGTACTGAACAAAGATTATTCTGAGGTTTTTGACAGTCGGAAATAAATGGATGGGGAGGTTATTGAGGTAAGAGAGTGTAAGGAAGGGAACTAATGAGGTGTCTGGAGCCGATGAGGATTGTCTTAGTTTTATCTGCGTTCAGCTTCAGTTCATTTTTTTCTGCCCATCTCTGGATACTGTCAATATTGTCTTGTATTTTTCGGGTAGTCTCAGGCATCAGAAAAGTTGCTGATGTAAATGGAGTAAAGGATCAGAGATTGTCCATCCATTGCCCGTGTGGAACCTGTGTTGAAAGTAATGTTATTAATAATATATCGATTATATGTTACATATATATCGATTGTACGAATCAATATACATATAACACATGTGTGGTGATATAAATTTCTTTTTTTTATCAAATTGTGTGGTCCTTAATTTAATAAAGCTGTCTGCGGCTGTAGTGCTCTTACTCATCGTCCGCTGGTTTTTAAATACCAGTGAAGTGGTTGAGGGAGAAGCGTAGGGATCTCTTAAGGCTCGCTTTTAATTCCACATCGGGGGAGGGGGGGGGGGGGGGACAACATTGGTTCGGAGTTTCCCTGACTGATTGTAAATAGTGTATATACGTATGCTTGTACCTAAGGTGTTTGTTTTATTTCTATTTTTATTTTTACTTACTTATGTATATTTATATTGTTTTTTTTTCTCTCTCCTTATGATATTTTATTTTGTTCTTATTTCTATGTACTCTTTTTTTATTACTTTATTTATTTATATTTCATATACATGGTGTGAATGTACAATCTGGAAATTATTATTTATATTTTTTTAATCACCCTCCGTTACCTTCTACAACTTTATTTATTAGATATTATTTTTTCTAAAATACTGCGCTTTCTAACAACATTCTATACGTATATCTCCTGATTATTATTTCCATAGATTCATTTTCAACAAGAATAAGCATTTCTCTTTTCTTCTCCATTATTCAATTATCAAATTCTTTCAAAAGTTATATTTAGCATTTTTTCGTAACTCCTAATAATGGGACATAGTTAATTATTCAATATAAACCAAATTAAAGGTACTTTAAAGGAAGAAATGTTGACATTGAGCATTTAAGCTCCGTAAAGTGACATCAATGGGGATAAGACTTAAATGATATTAAAGACCACTTAATTATACAATGATGCACCGAGTTTAATCAAAATCGTTAGAGCTGTTTTTGAGAATATTGAAAAAATGTGTATCGCCGTTGATATAAAGTGGCACTTCCGGTTAGCCGATTTTAAGAAAAAAGTTGCTGTAACATCTTAGTCATCTACCTATTTTAAATACGTAATATCAGTTTGGTACGATTTTTCGTTCTTCACATACACCCACACAGACCATTTTGAAAACTCAGATTCGAAAATTTTCACGATCGTAATACTTTCCCTTACTATATATTACATACACAGATAAGAGAAAGTAAAAATATATTGGGCGTTAACCATAATAAGAATAATGAATTCAGCTAAACGTGAGATATCCGGGAAAATTCTTTCGTAAGTTAGGTTGCATAATGAGGCGACTTTATGTTAATCAATTTTATTTTATCCAAGAAACAGCCGATTGCTCATCGTTCTGTTAGCACGAAGTCATTATAATTACAGCAGGTTGTTATCGGTATTTATCTAAATTTATGACATCCCATAGTACATAAATATCCCTTGTACCTTGGTTAGAAACTAGGAACATCTGAGTCTAAGGTGAAGTGTATCGTTATCGAAAAATATTCTGCTATTGACTATTAAGTTTCATGAAGTTCATTGTTTAAGTGCTATTTTATCTCAGGATGATTGCGCTTCAATGCAAGATTTTTCTTTTTTATCCTCCCCACTTCCTTAACAAATGTAACCGTCTTTATTCATAATCTGCTGCTAAAACTAAGGCCTATAAAAATTATACCATGCGGGGACTGTAGGTTAAAAATAAATGTTGGAAATTAATAGATATTGTTATAGAGTTATTTGATGTAAATTAGTAGTATATCTTGAATCTTTCTTACATCAGTTTTTAGCATTAAAAAAAACTAGCTTTCTGTTGTTAATTAATAACGAAACGATACCACCTATAAAAAAATATCTATTTTAGAGTCTGAGACTATTAACTTGAACTTGGAACGCGTACCTAACAATACCTAAAATATAAATTCGGTTCATTGAGGGAAACTTGACGACTGTTCTACATTTCTTGGGTGATAAATATTCAGGACGCAGTCTTTTAAAAAAAAAAAATTATTTTTTGTTTGTACCAACGTTACAACCCAAAGAATTTGATGGTTGAATAAAATTATAAAAATGTTTGGTTGGGTCGAAATGAATTTACGGAAATAATAGTCAAAATGTATACGTATAATATATCGTTAGAAAGCTGAGAATTTTTGAATAAAGAATATATAACATATAATGTCGTAGAAGGCACTGGAAAGTGCAAAAAAAAAATATAAATACTCATGTCTGAAAACTAAAATTATTTAACATAAATCACATGTTTCTAAGGAAATTTAATTATATTTCCTAACGAAATGTAAACTTTCAAAATTATGTTCGAATTTGAAAAAAAAAATTCACGTTTGTGCATATATAAAAGAAAGTATAAGTTACTAAAACCCATCATTCTTTTAAATTTGGCCCAAATTGAACGAGTCATTTTGGAAATATTGACAAGCCTGTGAAAATACATACATTACATCCACCCGACACAATTCCTGAAAATTTCATTAAAATCAGATAAACGATAGTAGGTGATATCCCAGTTGACTACAAACAAACAGACGCCGAACCAAATTTGATTCTTTTTTTTCTGGAAATTTCCGATTCTTAGCGCAAAATTTTTCTTAACCTCTAGCACGAACTCAATGCTTCCCTACTTTCGGTATTGAGGAAGCAAAACTATTTTATTGTGATTTCGAGAAATAAGAAGTGAAGCATAAAAATATTTTATGAATTTGTTTGACATATGTTTATAACCGTGAATATAGTTTAATAATTCTAAATCCGATATCATATTTAAATGATTATGTATCTATCATTGGTTTATTCCGAAAGTTCATCACGCAGCATTTTACAAAATTAAATTAGTAAATAATTTCATGAATTTTCTCTTTTGTGAAAACAAAACATTATCCATTTATATTTAGTGTGACAGCTTTTGATCGGTCGATAGTAGGTAATGAAAACCTCGTAACTCCATTTTCTTAACTTTACAAATGAAAAATTTTACAAAAAGTTTGATAGTTGTGTGATGCGCGAACCAGATTTTTATAGTTGTTAAAAAGAAGATATCTCATATTCAATGGAATGGTTAAAGGTTAACTTTTTCTATAATTAGAACATATCTAAGTCAAAAGAAAAGACTTAATAACATTTTACGCAGTTGTTATCGCTTACGCAATACAAGGAAAGTGGCTGTTGAGTTTTCTCGCTATTCGGGAAAAAAAAGCTTATAATCTTTCTAAGAAACAATTACCAGGCGCCAAGAAGAGATGGTAACGCTCTCGAAATGGTTAATATTGTATCAATTGTTAATTTTTGTGTATTATGATGTTGCTTCTCTCCGAATTCATCAGATTCTTACAAACCTTTTCCTGATTTACTACACTATTCTCTGCAACTTCCCGGTTTAAATCACATTTCATCAACTTTAAAAACATTCATGAAGATTCTTCCTCATTTAACATTGTGGTCTCTCATTTTTTCTCGTCAATTTTTATATTCCCTACGTCATCTCATATGCTAAAATTCGCATCACCGACCCTTTTAAAGTATAAAACTGCTGAGCTCAAGGTCCGGAGTTCGAATCTGGCAGATTTCGTTTCATTTTTCATCAGCTGTGTATCGATCCTGGGGTTGGGAGCACCTCTCGGGGCACAACTAACCTCTATATGGTGGGTACTCTTAATTAAATAATTAAAACCTGGCGGTTGATCGTAATCCTGATCCGGTTACTTCCCTTCACAACAGTGAGCCTTGAAACAGTATTTCCTAACAAAGTACTGCACCCTTCATGGATTGTATTGGTACAGGTTTTTTTTTTTTTTTTTTTTTTTTTTTTTTGTTTATTTTAAAGTATTTTGAAAACATTTATCATTTTCTTAGAATCTTCCATTAATCATTAAGAATAAATAAAACATATAAACAAAATATCAACCTTTTTTACTCGAACGACTGTGTTCAAAGGCGGATCTACGGAGGGGAGAGAGGGGCTTTCGGGCTGAAGCTCCCCCAAAATGGTAAAGTGTAACCATGTTTTATAGTAAAAAAATATTTAAAAAATATCTCTTAACGTATTATTGTTCGTGTAATTACATTTAATAGGACTTCAAAAATCGCATGAACAACATTTCATATATGTAGATAGTATCTTTCTTTTTTTTTTACAGTAGTTATTGTTATATATATATATATATATATATATATAAATATATATATATATATATATATATATATATATATATATATAACAATAACTACTGTAAAAAAAAAAAAGAAAGATACTATCTACATATATGAAATGTTGTTCATGCGATTTTTGAAGTCCTATTAAATGTAATTACACGAACAATAATACGTTAAGAGATATTTTTTAAATATTTTTTTACTATAAAACATGGTTACACTTTACCATTTTGGGGGAGCTTCAGCCCGAAAGCCCCTCTCTCCCCTCCGTAGATCCGCCTTTGAACACAGTCGTTCGAGTAAAAAAGGTTGATATTTTGTTTATATGTTTTATTTATTCTTAATGATTAATGGAAGATTCTAAGAAAATGATAAATGTTTTCAAAATACTTTAAAATAAACAAAAAAAAAAAAAAAAAAAAAAAAAAAAAAACCTGTACCAATACAATCCATGAAGGGTGCAGTACTTTGTTAGGAAATACTGTTTCAAGGCTCACTGTTGTGAAGGGAAGTAACCGGATCAGGATTACGATCAACCGCCAGGTTTTAATTATTATCAGGAAACGTTCGAAACCCCTGATCAGATAGCATTATTCAGAGCATTAATATTTTTAACTATAATGAATATGGAACAAATTCACTAGCGGATTCAGGATTTCATTTTGGGGGGCCTCAGCCCAAAAGGTTTTTTTTCCATATATATATATATATATATATATATATATATATATATATATGGAAAAAAAACCTTTTGGGCTGAGGCCCCCCAAAATGAAATCCTGAATCCGCTAGTGAATTTGTTCCATATTCATTATAGTTAAAAATATTAATGCTCTGAATAATGCTATCTAATCAGAGGTTTCGAACGTTTCCTGATAGAATTCCCAGAATTTGAAGTCATTCGCAGAAATATAAAGATGAAACTCGACCTTGAAGAGATACTGATACATAAATAAAGAGATACTAGTACATGATGTATCACAACTGATGTGGTTGTTGAAAAAAAGTACTTTTTATAATAGAATTTAATTCGTTGTAATTTTTCTCATGGCTATATCACAAAACATAGCCGTAGCTAGACCATGTGGGCTGCTCCAACCTGACCTATGTGTATGTGTGGTTTCATCGAGCTTGGAATCTATGCGGACAAGGTAAGTAATTAAATAAATACAATTAAATATAATAAAATATTATTTGTTTAACCAATATTTATATTTAAGGTATGTGCTTTTGCTCGTATTTTTTCTTTGCTTGTAATTGCAAATAGGAAAAATCCAATGTGTAGGAAACCTTGAAATGAACTATTTCTTCCAATGAAAAAAAAAATGCGCTCCTTTTTCGCAATGTATTCAAGTGGTAAGCTGTTTTAAGCTCTTAATTTTCCCTCAGTACTATTAACGAAGTTTTTTTTCCTTTGGGTGCCCAGAGCTTCATCGGCTTTTAGCTTTTAAAGCATCACGAATTTCATCTTTTTGTTCGAGAATTGCCAATCCAATCATTATCTATAAATTTTGATCAAAAACCATTTTTTAAATAAATTGAAAAGTATATTAAATGTTTGAATTAAAAAAATCTGAATCAGTTAAATTCTGAATTATCTAGGATACATGTAATTTCCGACGTTTTAGCTGAATAAAAATACCCATCAATTATATTTATAAAGCTACATTTAAGAAGACAAAAAAAAAGAAAAACATAAAATCATTTTCTACAGATCATAAAATCTGTTAATCATTAGCTCATTTACAATGGAATATATTTTAACGACAGCCGGTTTTTTATTTATCACATTTGAAATTATTATGTTAATAGCCGGATTAATACTACTATTACTTGAAAGGAGTACGATGAATGACTCAGATCGTTATTATCTCTCCTTTGAATCTATAATTATCTGCAAATTATCTTAATTATCAATTTTATCGACGGTCGCTGATTCGTTACGTTTTATTGAGGAAGCAATTTGTACATTTATTTAGAAAACTTTACTTAATTTTAAAAAACTTTAATAAAATAATTTTTCCTAAATAATAACACATCTTATAATTTCATTTAGATCGTTATTAAGTCATATGAAATTACACCGAGTAGAATGCTGGGTGAATCAAATTTTTTTTTGCAATAAAAAATTGGTTTGCTTCTATATATGTATATATGGAAATGATCTTTACATTTTGTTATATTTAAATCAAGTCAAAAGAAAAGATTTTATTTTACATTTTTTTTTATTCTCTAAATGTAATTAATAGTATTAAAACAAAGGCTATATTGAATCAATAAGTTATGTTTATCGAATATACTTTTATTTCTTTTTCTATAGTTTTTTTTTATCATTTTTTAGTATCAGGTTTTTGTTTTAATCCGGTGACTAATGGTACTATATTTAATTGGATGAGTGATCATTATCCATTGTGTCAGTAGGTTCGCAATAATTAATCAAGAAGGGTTCATATGATGGTATGATACGATAGAAGGGTAAAACGTCATTCCGTGTTGTTGTTGCATGTGCTTTTGGTATGTTTCAGATTTTTTTTTTTATTCTGATACATGTATTCTGTGTTCCCTTACTGGAAGTTAACTTCCTTATGTACTTAGGCTCCGAAGGAGACCAGGAGCAGCCGATAAGCTTAATTTTACATTAAAAATTAGTATTACATGAATTATATAATAATTATGTGACGTCTTTAAATAATATTGTTGTTGTATACTCTATATTTAAAAGGCTTATTCGGTTGAGTTTTAGTGGTCAATTGAATATTTTAAAGGATACTGGTAAATTTATCTGGACCCTTGGTTTCTCTACTCAGCTCTGAATATACCCCTACTAATTGAAGACGAGTTGGTTAGGATGTTCATTAAAAAAATATAAATATTAAAAATAAATAAATGATATTTATTTTTATATTAGCCGACGTTTAAGCTCAAAATCAAGGCCTTCATCAGGGCTAGACTCACGAAAAGTCACCGTAAGACCATACTCAGACTAACATGAGGAAGCTAAGGACAAGGGGTCACCGATTTCAATCAAACTTTTAAAAAATATTAGACATTCTCAAGGATTCTTATCGATGCCCTTTAGGAGAGAATAAACAAAAAAAAAATGTTTTATATAATTTTAAACTAAATTTATGTTATTAATGTTTGACTTTATTTTTCACGGATTTTCGGGTTATCATATAGTAATCGATTTCCTTTTTTGTGCAAATTGAGAAAACGATAATGTATATGGTATTAAATGATTTATAAGGTATCTTGATTTTTAAAAAACTTCCTGTAAAGTAGGCTAATTAATTTTTTTTATGAAAAAGAAAATTTGATTCGTTTTTAGTATTAATCAAAATCCTTAAATAAAGTTTTTTATGGAATACATAGATTTCAAATTTTAGTACATGATTTACTTAGGGGATCGTTTTCCGGCCTTTAACTAAAGAATTTATAACTTTTCTGGATTTTTTTTATCGAGTCAGTACAATAGTTAAAAAATTGATTTAGTGCTCTTCCAAACCATAGGACTAAGTTTTGAATTTCATTCCGTTTTAAGCTAGAAATTTAGAAAAACTTCTCATACATTTTCATTTTTGTATATTTGGTTTTAATTTGTTTATGGAGATCGAATTTTTACCATTTCGTTTAGCATATAATAATTGCTATAAAATAACCCAATAATCCGTGAAAAGCAAAGGCAAAAATTAATAAAATAATCTTTGTTTAAAATTTGGTAAATATTTTAAATCTGGCAAGTATTACAGAAAGAATCAGAAACAAAAATAAAAATGAAAAACGAGTAAAACATTTTTAAAGACCTTATTTTTTTTTTTTTACTTACAAAACTGCTATACAAAACTGCTTTTGGAAGTTTAAACCTTTGTTAATAATAGAGCATACCTGGTGTTTCGGGCGATTTGTGAAATAGACCGAAATTGATTGCAATTGTTTGAAATGTCGTAACAACTATACATATACTATAAATATGTATATAAATTATTATATTGTTCTTCATTATTTTAACTACAATTTTTTATTACGAACTTATTTAACTTAGAAAGTAACTTATATTTTTTTAATATGACTACTTCATTACTCAACATTTCTTTTTATGTATCTCTGAAGCTCCTTAGTCCACATTACTGTCCTTATGTATTATTCTAAAGGGACTTGTCCCAGAATAAATGAAGTATTATTATTATTACTTTTATTGTATTTAAAAATCGATGCTTCAGCTGTCATAGGATTTAGAATGAGTACCTAATTCTGTCCAGCACATACCGTTAGGTTAGAAAAAAAATCTGGCAAACCAGCTCTAAATATAAAAAAGATGGTTTTCATTTTTTCTCCTATTATCTCACATCAGGGCATAATTAATAGGATAATTAAGTTTAACATTGCTGGACATGAACGGGAAACGATATTAGTTTTTCACTAATCCAGTAAAAATTCAAAATTGTAACTTTTGTTTTTTCTACCAAACTATATTGTTTTTTATACCGTTCGCTCGCCCCAGTGTGTGTTGTCCCAAAGCTACTCCAGCTTTTCACCAGCACGTAGTAATTATTGATATTTTTATTTTAAATAGGAGGTAAACAAAAAAATATATGTCTTCTGAAATAGTATTTTTTAAATTAAGTAAGCAATAAAGTAAAAAAAAACTATGTTTTCGCCCAGGATCGAACTGGGGACCTTCTGCGTGTTAGGCAGATGTGATAACCACTACACCACGAAAACGACTTACCGTTAAGGGGTAGCTTATAATTTTTTTAAGAACCGGTTCACTAGATTGAAATCTTTTACTTTCGCTGACAGAGCGAAAGCCGGTCATGTATACGTCGTTTCTATCAGCATTGAAATATTCTCATTGGTTCTTTGATTCAATGGCTCAATTAAATCCAAAGAAACAAATCTAATACTCAGAACGGATTATATAACCTAATTAAAAGTTGTCAAATTTTATAATAAAATGAAAAATATGGATGAAACAAAATTTAAAAAAAAAAAAATACGACTTTAAAAATGTAAATGTGTTACTCGTTTTTCATTTTTTATTTTTGCTTCTGATTCTTTCTGTAATACTTGCCAGAGTTAATATTTGCCAAATTATATTGGTAATGTAGTCACTTGTCGATCACGGAGGTTGTCTTTCGGCCTGAAGCACTCAAAATGGAAAAATATACAATTATTTTCATTAGTCCATATTTGTTTCTGTGAGTAATCTAACCTTAATACTTAAACAATCAAAATATTAATCCATTTACATGACAACGCATTTATTTCAGCAACTAATTTTAAGCACGTGATAAGAAAAAAAAACATTATTGTTCATGTTTATAGCTTTCAAGAGTCTCTTAAACATTATTTTGTTTAGTTTTTGTCGTTTTTTTACAGTGTTGCGGCCAACACAAGTTATTTTATTTTAATTTATTCTCTGTTTGTTAACATACTCATGTATAGTAAATCGTTTTATTTTATTTGTGTCCATATTTGGCAGGATACTTGTTTCTTTTAATTACATATTCATATTTTTTGTACTTTAGGATACATTCCAGGGATGTTCTAGGAAAGTTCCAGCACAGATCGCTTCGCGTCGTGTCACATGACAGAAAAAGACATAATGGTACTGCATTGACGAAAACATTTTCGTCCTGGAGCCACTGAATACTATTTCTTTAATATTTTTAATGTAGGTCAATATATCTCTCGGATCGGGATTTGTTTTTTCTTCATGATATTCGATTTCTTTCGACACATCGTTTCTCAAAATACTTCGCTGGCGATAGGTGGAAAAGTGGCTTTTACTGCATATAACAGACTCTAAGCAATAATAACTAAGTAGAATAAACACATATTCTGTTGAAAAATCACACATACCTTCATTACCAATTTCTAGTCATCGGGAGACTACCGATTTGGATCGGAGTAAGTCACCTACATTAAAAATGTTAGTACTCAGTAGACTTAAAAGCTTATAGGTAACTGCAAGGCTCTTGCGCAAGACCAAGACCAAGATCAAGACTAGATTTTATCACGACAATTTGGTAAAAAAAAATTGAGAAAAATTGCGGCCTACAAAAATATTCGTCCATTTGGCCCCAACATCGATTTTGTGAAAAAATTATTTTACGATACATTTGGAGATAAAATGGGTACTTATAAGTTTTAGTACCTCATTAAATTATTAATTGAATGAGAAACCGATCAATTTCTGAGAATTTTCGTTGATATAAATTTTAATTTTAATAAATTCGCGACGTTTTAACGGATGCTAATAATTTAACAAAGAGGAATATGTACCACAGACTAGACTCTTGACGTTCCTCGATAACGAATGTTGTTGCCCATATGCGAGACCAATACTCGTTTTGGTTTGCCAATCTCTAGATTGAAAACGCGCCAATTTTGGGAATTTGGGTAAGTAAAAAAGGTATTGGTTACGATGAGATGGAGATATTGACGAAGTTTTAGGCGGATATTAATAATCTGATAAAAAGGTATCTGTGCCACTGACTATTCATTTCTTGGTGTATCGAGAAATAAATATTAATTGAGTCAGATAGGAATCGAATTAACAATTTTTTGAACCAGAGCGTTAGGGAAAAATTAATAATTTAATTATTTGTTTATAATACTTCTAATTAATTGAAAATCAAATAATCAATCGATTTGCCTTTATCACACCTCAATTTGTATGTATATCAAATATTTTTTTATTTTTACTACTCCTATAATATCAAGCATTCACGAAAAGAAAATTATCGTGTACTCAACTTGCCTAGAACATTTTAAAGAATACCACAAATCAATTTTCTTAAAGGACAGTATTCGCATTTGCTACACTTTCTTAAATGCTAAAAATTATAAATGACTTAAATAAAATTAATTTTGTTCATATTTTATGAGTCTTTTATTTTAAAATAAAAATATAATTTATTTTTTATTTCATTGATTTCAAAATAGACTTACTTAGGGAAAAACCACCTTGAACCTTGAACTTCAGACTTCATTTTTTTTATACAGGGAAAAATATTTGTTTTGCGAAACCGTCAGCCAGTCCTGGCCGAAGATTAGCCAATGAATTGTAACATTATTTGGAGCATTACCGGGCTGAGGTCTGATCTTAACGCCGTGATTATCTTTTATATTTGGAGCGATCGACTTTGTTATAGTCGCCTGTTTGGCCTAGGTTGGCCAACGAAATGAAACTTATTTCAGACTTTGCAGGTCGAGGACTGATCTTAACGTGGTGATAACCATCTGCAAAATATAATCGGACCGCATTTTTGGCACAATGTTAACAATGCCGAATGCAGTAGACTGCATTAATCAGTAGGCACTTCAATGATAACATCAACTGATATAATCCTGATAACTGTTTATTTACTGTTATTTATTTACAAAATGTTTCGGGCTTTTAAAACCACCTTGGTGATTTTCATTTAATCAAATAACAAAACGATAGATTACAAATACAATAGTTTACACTAAATATAAGAAGTTAAATAGTTATTATTAACAAATACACAAGCATAATTAAATTAAACTTTGAAAAGTTAAAAATACAAGTGCAATTAATAGTTAGAGATTAAATGGAGAAATAAAAAAATTTCTCATTTAAAAATAAATTTCCTTTTAAAATTACAAGAAGAAAAGTTTTGGTTTTTTTTTTTTTTTTTTTTCTAAGAAAAGTTAATGACTACGATTTCAAGTTAAATGTTAGAAATAACAAGAAGAAAATGTAACGAGATCACCAAACATAAAAGTTAAAGATTAAAAGAAAGAAATATAAAAAAAAACAACTAAAATTGAAAGTTGAACATCGAAAGAAAAAAAGTTAATAAAAACTCATGAAACAATTAAAATTACAAGTTCAAGATTAAAAAAAGGTAAATTGACAAAAAAATAAAAGTTGAAGATTAAAAGAAAAAAAGTTATCAGAAATAATTAAAATTGAAAGTATCGACAATCCTTCGTAAAATCCTCAATGCTCCCTACTTTGTTACAAATAAAACCATCCATAATGACCTTAATGTTTCAGATCTGGCCCAATCAAGATACCTACCCTTCCATAATAAACTTCAGAATCATTCCAACCCTCTCGTTTCTAACCTTGCTTCCTCTTCCATTCCTGATAACCCTCCGTGGCGTCTGAAAAGAAGATGGTTCCGTGATCTCCTAATGTAGACATATCATTAGGATGCTACCATAGGGCAGTCACTCAACAAGTTTTTTCACGTCATTATATCCATATGTTCATATTTACTAAATGTATTTATTTAATACAGTACATAATAAATATCATTAAGAAATAAACATAAAAATTTAAAGTTAAAGGCTGAAAGAACTTATGTTAAAAACTGTACTTTTTAAGATTCAATTTTAAAAATTACAAGAATAAAAGTCAATTATCACAATTTTAGTTAAATTTCCGTAATGTTTATGTTATAAATTTTTAGAAAAAAAAGGTGTGATTTACTCGATTATAGCTAATGTTCGTGTTTGAATTTTGGTTTCCTTAAAAAACAGTAACAAGTTTTTGATAGCATTTGGTTCCTTTTGAAGTGATTCTTCAAAGCTATTCATGAAGAGAGGTTAGTCCCTAACAGATTGGGATGGGTAACATTTGGTGAGTATATGGACAACTGTGAGAGCTACCCCGCAGGAATACATTTAGATGGGGAATCTTTCATCATTAAACACCCTTGCTTTAGACCCTCTTTGATAGCTTAACATATTATCTGATCCCGACATGACTTGGTAACCATACAAACTTCACCAGCTCTTTCTAATCTATTAAGATTAATTAAGGTGTCGACTACCAACCAGTTTTGAAAAAATGGGTTCTGTATTGATTTGAGGACAGACCTTGATTCAAAGCAAATCACGACGCGTATAGCTTTTTTTTCGTCTATCGATTTTACAATGCGGCTGAGTATGAATAGCTCAGTGGTATAGATAGTAGAAAAGTGTGGAAGGGATAATATATAGGGATTATTTTCCACCAGCACAGCAACACCTACCCCAAACATATATCTATTCTACTTCTACTTCCCGACGGCATTTCCTTATTGGTGTTTTTCTTTTTCAAGTTCTCAGAAGAACGCCTATATCCCATCCTAGACTCTAAACGTATTATCCCAGATCACCAATTTGGATTCCGCACATCCAACTCCACTATTCAGCAATGCCATCGTGTGGTAGATGTAGTCTCCTCTGCATTGGAGCGCGGAATGTACTGCACGGGAGTCTTTCTCGACGTTGAACAGGCGTTTGATAGAGCCTGGCATCCGGGACTGATGTACAAACTCCGTGAATTCCTACCACCTACATACTTCCTCATTATCCGTCCCTACCTTACTGACAGACACTTCAAAGTCAATCATAACAATGCTTATTCATCTCTTTTTACTCAGTCTGCCGGTGTTCCTCAAGGTAGTATCCTAGGTCCTATCCTTTACACAGTTTATGCAGCTGACATCCCAACCCAATCCAACACTGTCATCACCACCTATGCCGATGACACGTGTATCCTATCAGTTAATAACGATCCTTCAATTGCATCCCAAACTTTTCAATCACATATCACAAAGCTTGAAAAATGGTGTAAAAATTGGAGAATAAAATTCCAATAAATTCCAACAAATCCCATCAAATCACCTTTACCCTCCGTCGTAAACCTATGACCTCTTGTCCTACAGTATCCTTCAATAATACTCCACTTATTCCTGTTGAGCAAATCCGCTACTTAGGACTCCACCTTGACAAACGACTCACTTGGAACCCCCATACCAGACTGAAACGACTAGAAACCGCCCGACGTTTTCGACTACTGCAGCACTTACTAGACAAACGATCTAAGCTTTCAATCAATTATAAACAACTCGTATATATGACAATAATAAGACCTATTTGGACTTACGGAATTGAGCTTTGGGGCTCCACTAAATCATCGAATTCCTCCCGTATCCAATCCTTACAATCCAAAATCCTTCGTAAAATCCTCAACGCTCCTTACTTTGTCACAAATAAAATCATCCATAAAGACCTTAATGTTCCATATATTTCCGATCTGGCCCAATCCAGATACATTTCCTTCCATAACTAACTGCAGAACCATCCGAATCCTCTCGTTTCAAACCTTGCTTCCTTCTCGATCCCTGATAACCCTCAGAGGCGTCTGAAAACAAGATGGCCTCGGGATCTTCTAATATAGAACTTTAATTTGTATTCTACCAATGGGTAGTTTCTCTTCATGTTGTACATGCCATGTTACAAATTTCTCATTTACTTATTGTATTCTCTATGTAATACAGTTGTAAATTCCATAAAAATAATAAAAAATAAAAATAAAAAAAAAAGTTCTCAGAAGCAGAAACCCTTCCAACATCTTAGAACTCCTTACTTTACGCTTCTCTATCCACTCTCTCAATGCCAGATCCCAACCTATAGATTTATATATCACTTCCCATAAAACCGCTTCCTTCATTAAATCCTTCGTCATTCGTGCTACCTCCTTATGGAACTGCTTACCCATCTCCATACGTCAAACCACGTCCATAAACTCCTTCAAACAACTCATATTCCACCACCTACTACAAATTCAAATTTCTGCAAGCTTATAAAAATTTCTGGGTTATATTATTGTGTTGGTCATCAGCAGTTAATATATAGAAATCATTTTATTTTTATTTGTTATTTTTTAATTAAATCGTTATGTTTTGGAGATATTTATATTTTCCTTTGTATTTTTTTTATATATTTGTATTTTCCTTAGTATCTTTGTGTCTATATGTGCTTACAATCTCCTAGGTATTTTTTGTATATATTTGTATAAGACTTACATGGCAGACTAATGTACATATTTTTTAAACTCTACTATTATTTTAATGGGACTGTCCCAGAATAAAATTATTTTTCATTTCATTTCATACATTGTAAATGAGCTAATAGATATGGACCTCAATGTACTGAACCAAAAAGAACTAATTGACACCAGGATAGCAGCGTCTAATGCTTTATTTTTTTCCTTCGCGACCTTTAAAAAGATTACTTCTCAGCTCCTAATAAAATTCTTTTGTCCTGCTGTAAAGTAGTATAATAATGCTTTTGAAAAGTATAATAGATCAGGAAACGAGACTTTAAAAATACTTCTGTTAGTTAATGTATACACATAAAAAGTAATAGCACTTGGTAACAATGACAACTTAATCTACATTATTAAAAAAAATCAGGTAATCAATTCTATTATGAATAACAACAGACCATATTTCGATTGTCTACGCGAAAAATAAGGTACCGATTCAAATATGTTTTTTTTTTGTTAACATAATAATTCGTGTTGAATCAAGGTTTTGAGCATATTTTTATTATATTGTTACGGTTTTTAATTTAGAAAAATTGTTTCTGCAATAAACTTTGACGGTGCTCAGCGGAGACTCCAGAGTTAGCAAAAAAAAAAAAGAAAAATAATCAAGATTCAATTAAATATTAATTATCTAACGATATTTAATTTCTTGAATTTTGGAAATAGCAAAAACCATAATATATATATATATATACATATATATATTTCTTAAAAAAAAAAGATTCGATGCGGAGCGAGCTATGAACTCGGAACCTATGGGTTTAAAAATATATGTTAATTAACCTCATAACCTATCGAACCTTCTTTTACTTGGTTAGTATTGATTTTCCCTAATTCTCGAATAGAGTTTTACAATTTCTTATTAAACTTTTTAAAAAAACAATATAATATGTACATAAAACCTGAAAACAAACTGAAAAACATAAAACTGGCTATCAGTAATACTGATGATGAATTTACTTATTTCTATTGACTTAAATAACATTTCAAGGAAATAAAATTATGAACAAGAAATTAGATTTATAATAAAACGGAAAAAAAAAATACCATAAACTTCAATTATCAAAGAAAATCATACAAAAATATTATAGAACTAAACATTAACCTATAACTACTATAGAATATACCAATTACAAATGTTCATATAAAAAAATATATAGAAAAAAAAAACTTATATGTACATGTTTACAAAATCTCAATGGTGAACTTTGTCCAACTGGCACATTGAGTTATCTGAGGAAGCGGGAACTTATTCCAGCTAGAAGTCATCAGGATCTCTCCAGTCCATCTCCTCAAGCTGTTAAAATGTTCATTCACCAATTGTAAAATCAAGCGGCACTCGTCGCTGATAAACACAGGTTCTTGGAGAGGAATAGAAAAATCCGATGTACACCGTAAAACTAAAGTATATCACACACAAAAATCCTTAGCGTGCCTCTACGCTCGCGAGGTTCCACCATATCTCTCCAAACTTTCCTTTGTTTTTCTCCCTCATATGTTGGCTGTAATACAGAATTAAAATTAATATTTAAAATTAATTTATTTTTAGCTGACCCTCTTCGAGGCAAAACTAACAATTATTTTACAAACTATTTTTTTTTTTCGTCACAATATAAATAATATTTTTCCAAATAGATTTTGGATGTTATTCAGTTTCTGAGATCCACATGCATCACTGAAGATTAGTACTGCCCAAGTGCGAGACCGATGCGAGTCTTGGTCTTAGTCTTGCGCAAGAGTCTAGTAACAGTCTTGCAGTTACCTATTACCTTATTACTATACAGAGTAATTTTTAGATAGGATAAACCTAACTAAGCCCGAATGAAAAATTAGAAGAGTTAAATAAAAAAGTATATTGGTTATACCAATCCTTTGCACATGGTAACTAAAATTATCAAGCATTAGTAACTATTTTTGCTTAATTTTTATTTTAAAAATCTATTTTTTTTTCACCAGTCATGGATTTGATCTTGAAACAGTTAGGCGATCTTGGTCTTGATCTTGAAACAGTTAGGCCGTCTTGGTGGTCTTTGTATTTCAAAATGCAAGACCAAGACTGATTTTGGTCAATACTATTGAAGATCTACATAAAGTCATTGACTCATCTATGATCAATGATTCCCTTTTTTGATGAGTATATAAATTTTATTTTATTTCTTTATTAATCACTGTGTTCCTTTCAAGAAAATTTACTTTATAAGATAATCTAACACCAATTTGTTGTATTTTTTTCTTCTTAGCATTATCTTTATTAGTTTATATTAACAATAGGAAATATTTTAAAAATGATCATACAAACAATAATAATGAAATATTTTTTTATAAGTTTTAAAGATTCCTTCGCTTATGCTTATTGCCGTTCCTAAACAGCAAACGCAAAATAATTGATTTCTAATGGCCAAATTGTCAATATATTTAAACACCATATGACAAGTTTTTATTATCGTATTTATTTCACCAAACTATCTTACATATCTCTTGAATATGTTGATTCCTGATATGAAACAATATAGGTAGCCGTGACTAATCTCGTAATACATACATATTGATCCGAAGGACGATCTTATACTTTT
The DNA here is from genome assembly GCA_928085145.1 of Nezara viridula. Lineage (NCBI taxonomy): Eukaryota > Metazoa > Arthropoda > Insecta > Hemiptera > Pentatomidae > Nezara > Nezara viridula. Next base: position 144,123,679 of record OV725079.1, on the reverse strand, counting down.
TAAATTCCTTTGAAAATAATGTTCATGTTAACATGAGTAGTTTGAATAAAATCAAAGGACATGGTCCTATTTGGGGTCACTTGTACAATGTTATCGGTAAAACGATAATCTTCTTCATAGAACAACCTTAGGATCTTACCTAGTCATCGTCTAAATCTATTATTAATTATAATTTTTTTATATTATTAATAAATTAAGGTATTGAATTTGATTGAAATATAACTTCCTTATTCTTTCGAAGGCTGAATTTCCTTCACGAGATAAATAAGAATCTATTACAGATTACAGATTACATTTAGTGGTACATTTTTTTAAATATATTTATTTTCAATTCTATATTGTATGACAGGCAATATGGGTAGTCCTTAGTAGTCAAAACCTTAATCTTGTCTCTTCTTCTTTCCCATTTTGTTTTCATTTGCCACGAAGCTTTTTTTTTTTTTTTTGGGCCATCCCCTTCATCGCCTTTAAGGCTATACGGCTATAAGGGACTATAAGCTATAAGGAGTTTTCCTGGATCAGGGTATTTGAAAATTTTTCACGAAGCATGGTGGAAGAAGTGTTACATTCACCTATACTGGATATTCCGGATATTCCGCCACTACCATCGCCAACTCCTGCCGTAGCCCATGCGAATGCCCTCGAATGATTAAAACTAAATGCGGCAACATCTCAGGACCTAATGAAGGCAATTTCAAATCCAGAGAGGTTTGATGAGGAGTTGGGAGGGTTTAATCGCTTTCTCATGGGAGACGACCGGACAATGGCACGGATAGAAGCAAAAAAATGGAAAAGTTGATAGATTCAGATGGTGTGGGGCGGGGTGGCCGAATGGCCTAAAGCGTGTGCACAGCACCGCGAGTTGCCTGGCAACCGGATTACAGATTTGAGAAGATTTAAAAAGTACGAGTTTGTATCCCGTTGCCGGAGGGGATTTTAAATTCCCCGCCCTCACTCCCCAGCCCGAGAAAATCTCGTTTAGACTAAAAGGCGAGGTAGGGAAGAACAAAAAAAAAAAACAGATTCAGGTGATGCATACGCGTCGAAAGCCTCACTAGTGTGTCTAGTCAAGTGGAGCGTGTAAACGAATAAACGCCTTGGGCCTATGTAAAAGATAGGTTGATGAAGGCTTTTGGAGGTGACCGGTAGTCCACGATGGAGGACATATTGCAAATGTTCCGAGAGAGACAGTCCCATCAGACGAACTGGGACATTATCCCCAAACAACAAAATAAGAATATGAGAGAGACCATAGGCGAAGCAAGTAGAGCCCAGATGGTGTTCGTATCGATCATCTGGAAAGCCTAGCTCGAGAAGGATACTGAACAAAAGTAGAGGCTACCTTGAGACAAAATGTACCCAAGAAATGATGGATGCCAATACCAGAGACGAATAAGAGATGGAGTGGAGTAGTGTAAGCTACAGGAAGATCAAGCCTGTCGCGTGGAGAAGAAGAGAAATTTGGTGGAAGTAAGTTAGCTATAGCAGGATAGGATAGAAAGAAGGCAAGGTAATGAAACTACAAAATTGGAGGAAGGAAGAGAGAAAGTGCCCCTGGTGTGGTACCAAATGTTTTGCTAGACAGTGCCTATTACCTGAGCAGGCGTAGAGAGACGGATCGAGTGGAGCGAGATGGATGGAGGTCATAATCCAGTATTATATGGAGGAGATGTACAAACCGGGAAAAGAGAATGGAGTAAACCAAGGTTATTGGTTAATTTGATAGTTAAATTAATGTACTAGATTATTATATTATATTATATATTATTATTTAATTCAGCTGAACTTTGTTTAGCCTAGTTTTTTGTAATCTTTGTTATGTTGGAAATGAAACCTAACCTGCTTTTTGAAAATAATGTCGCTACCACTATTTCAGATATTTTATCTAAATTGAAAGTTTCCCAAGGATTTTGCCGTTTTTTGGTCATTCCCCGACCTTTATGGGCCTCCCTTGCCTAGCGAAACCGACATACTCATTTACGATCAGGCCCGCTTAAAGAAGCTTTACATTAATAATCTTATTACTTAGCTACTTTTTTTTTTCCTATGCCGTAGTCATTGGTCATTACACCATTCGAGATCTTGCTTCCCAGTATAAGTTTGATCTTTTTTTATATATTCTTTCACAAATGTTTAATTTCTTATGCCCGTCAATGCAGGACATTTGTCTTAGTGGTCTGCATCCATTTCGCTTGTTCACATATTTACACCTAGGATCTTCAGCCACGCATATCTTGTGGAAATGAGTTTGTAAATAGTCGTGACCAGTGGCCAGGCGGAAGCAGGCTACTACATCACTTCTTGGTAGGTCAGCTGGGATCGGCTTTTCCACCAAACATCCTTAACGTCTCCCTTCCACCTTGTCTCTGTGTATATTTTTATTTCCTCCTTCACTACCATCCTCACTATTCGTAAAATGAAATCATAAGATTTTGGAAGGACTGTTTGAGGCAATTCTGCTCCTCTCCTGGCCAGACTATCTGCTTCCTCATTTTCTGGAATACCCCAATGGCTCGGAATCTACTATAGGACCACATTGGTGCCTCGGAGTGTTAGATGGCAAAGGAGGGATTTGCACTCCAAGATAGCACTCGACAGACATTTATTCATTGCTGCTTGAGAGCCTAAAAAGAGAACAGCGCTCCGAATCTGCCTTCCTGGTAATGTTCTTAGGGCTTATTTATTTATTTAAATCTCTGCCCTGCCAGTTTGGCAATACGAGTGTTTGCAGTATTGGATAGCTACACGTGTGTGCATAACTAGCCAATACTGCAATCGATACAATAAGATTTTCTGTTTAGCTTGGCTCTTCCATCCTCTGTGGTGGAGCTTCTTCTCTTCTACCCAAATAGAAGTGGGCTGGGCCAATGATGTCTTTCCACCCGTACACAAAGGCCTTGTAGTGCGGGTAGTTCTCTCTGGTCACTAGCTGAGGTAGATCGCGCTCTGATAAGACATAGAGCCCAGTCTCCCTCAGCAACTTAGCCCTCAATGCCTCATAGGCGGTACAGGCTAATAAGACGTGCTCGGCGGTCTCCGGTACCCTACAACTTGGGCATAGGGGATCAATGTTCTTACCATGTTGAACAAGTTTGCTCGGAATCCCCCATGCCCCGTGAGGAATTGCGAGACCCAATAGTCCGGGAGGAGCCATGTAGTTTCCATTCTTGAACCGACGGTGGGGAAGTATTTCCTTAGGGTTGATCCTTTTGGCGTTGTCATCCAACGCCGGTTCCATTCTTCTAATGTACATTCCCGGAGAATCCTCTTCCATCTGCTTGGGTCTTCACTGATCCTCACTCGGAGATTAGCCGGTAGATCCACCAAGCCATCTCTCTTCATTTCGTGCCGAAAGTAGTCTTCACGAAGTTGAACATCGATTGGAATACTTCCGGCTAAGACTTGTGCCGCCTCATGAGATACTGACCGGTACGCCCTAGTGACACGCAGCAGAGCCATACGCTGGATAGTCGCCAACCTTTTCTTCTGTTGGTGCGAGAGAGTCTGACTCCACGCAGGGGACGCATATCTCAGGATACCGAAGATAACTCCGTTATAAATAGGCAAAGTGGCTGGGTATCTGAGACCCCAAAAGGCGCCCCCGATGCGACTCAGTCCATTACGAGCCAGGGCCACTCTACTTCTCAGATAGTCCAAGTGAGGGGTGAAGTTAAACTTTCTTCCAGTCCTTATCCCAAGGTAGGTGACCGCCTCACTTGGACGTATCGTTTCTCTCTGTATATTCAGAGTGATAGGGTGGGCCCTGTCAGTCTTACCCCTCAAAAGAACGGACTGAGTCTTTGAAGCCGCCATCTTCATCTTCTTTCTCTCGCACCATTCTCCTACAAGGTTGGCGCACCGTTCAGCCTCTTCCTTTAATCTGGCTCTGCTGTTCGATGCCACCACGACTGCGAGATCGTCTACGTAAGCAGTGGCGGGGAACCGCTGCTCTTCCAGTACTGCCAGCAGCTCGTCAAATACCAGTTTCCACAAGGCTGGACCTAGTACAGATCCTTGTGGGCATCTTCTTTCTACAGAATCCTCTTCCTTTTATCATTAGTTTACGGTCTTCTAGATAGCTTCTTAAGAGGTCGTACAGGTTGCTGGGAGCTTCATACTTTTGCAACTGCTGGAGTACACTCGGCCACCAAACGCTATCGAAGGCGGAGGATATATCAAACAGGAGAAGCATTACATACTTCTCCGCCTTCTCTTCAACGTCACGGCGCACCCTGAGCAGAGCATCTGCGGTTCCCCTACCTTTAGTGCATCCGTAATGTCGTGGATGGCTAGCTCTTAAGAAGACTGGTCGTAGATTCCTCATCAGCATGGTCTCCAACAATTTACTCATTATAGGGAGGAGACATATAGGCCTATATGACTTCGCTAACTGCTTGTCCTTATCTCCTCCCTTATAAAGGAGTCTAACATCAGCAATCTTCCATATTTTAGGGAAGTAACCCTTGTCTAGGCAATCATTGAACAATGCTAACAGCCTTTGTTCAATGTAGGGGATACTATTCCTTAGTATTGCTGTGTCTATCGAATCCAAGCCAGGAGCTCGACCAGTCCTTTGCCTATCCACGGCAGCACGGAGATCCCATATGTCCCATGGTGGGCATAGGTCCGTACCTGGTGGGCATACCGTAGTGCGTCTAATGTATCTCTCCTCTTCATTATCTTGTGACGGATCATCCCTGGGGTAGGTTTCCGCAATGAACGTTTTTGCCGTCTCCTCCAGAGTGGTTGCCTGAGTAGCTCCGCGTTTCAATGCGGCTATTACCTGTTGTGTATTTAACTTACCCAAGGCAACTCTGTAAGGGATACCCCAGGGGTTCTTGGACGATTCTTCAATAATGAACTCGTCCCAAGACTTCCTTTTTCGAGAGCGCACTTCGTTTCGGTATGCTCTGGACTTGGACCTATACTCGTCGCGAAGTGTGGCGCGCCTCTCCTCGCTACCACACTTTTGATAGGACCGCCGGGCCTTGTAGAGCTCTCTCTTCATAGCAGTTAAGGCCGTCGTCCACCATGGGATAGGTCGAGCTCTCACCTTCCGTTGCTGGAGGGATTCCTCAGCGGTGTCACGGATGACATCTGTGATCCTAGACACCCTATAATCTAGACTATCTGTCTGGTCCGTCTCCGCTTCATCCCATTCTTCATCTACTAATTTTTCCTCCAGCGTTGACTGGAAGGCTTTCCAATTTGCCCTTCGGGTTAAATAACCCATAGCGATGCCGTGGGAACTTTCCATATTTTCCACCAGCTTAAAAGCTATCGCTTGGTGGTCGGAACTCGTCTCAGATCGTAGGATCCAATCGTTGATGCGACTCGCTAGCACCGGTGATGCCAGCGTTACATCAATCCAGCTCTGCCCTCGTGCGCTAGAAAACGTTGGCAAGGCAGAGGGATCATTCATTACCACTAGCTGGCTTCGGCCAATGAATTCTCCGAGTTTAACGCCTCTTCTATTCGTTTGATTGGATCCCCAGACCGTGTTCCAGGAATTGGTATCTGAGCAGATGATGATGTTTCTATAGCAAGCCGTGATCATCTCCATGGTGTATATGTCGTTGTCTATATCACCTCCGTCAGGAAGATATGATGAAACCAACGTAAAGGTAATATTACCCCATTTGATATAACATGCGACACAATCCGCCGTGGTAAACTGCCTCAGATCCATCACATCGAGGTTTGGGTTATTTACCACTATAGCTGCTCTGGGTCTCCTCTCTCCACTGCTCAGGGCTATAACCCTCGATGTGAGGCCAAACCCCGTGACCATGTTCCCACGGCAGCTCGGTTCTTGAATCGCCATAACATCATAACGTCCAACAAGAGCCCTCAACTCATCCGCTACGATGCGACGACGGCCCATGTTGAGCTGGAGAATAGTGATATTATTCATAGTAGGTCCTCTTAGCCACCTCATTTGACCATCTTAAGTGTACAGGGCACTCTCGGCTGCCCGCTTTATGCTTCGTTTGGCTTTGCGGTGCACTCGCCCGCACACAGTTAATACAAGTCGGGCCAGTTTGTTCCTTCTTCCTTGGACATTCCTTGAGTATGTGTCCATTGGCTGCACACCATATGCATACAACGGTATCCACCGTACAGATAGCCTTCGTGTGTCCATAGCCTTGGCACTTTGTGCAACGAGGGGCGTCGAGGTAATCCTTAAACGTCATGGACCACCATCCTCCATCTAAAGCTGCCATTTCCAACAGCCGGAACCTCACCATTGGGTGAACTTCGAGTACCCAGTTCCTACTTAGTCCATTCCTAGATACTGAGGATAATAATGGCCGTATATCATCATTAATGAGTGTAGTAGGGACTGACTTCTCGTTTATTCTTCTCCACAAAAATCTCGTTAATTCAGCTGAGCCCCATGAGTGAGGGGCACCCCTCACCTCAATCTTAGGTTTCTTTCTTTGTGCTAGTTTTGCCTGAAAACCTTTCTCCCGTAACCCCTGCCAACCAATTATTTTAGTGGCATGGGTACTGTCTTCTAATCGGACTAAAACGGAAACACCTTTGGTTGCTCGAACAATTTCAGCCTTAACACCTATTTCTGTGGGGGAAGGCAGGGCATTGATAATGTCCACCGGACTCTTACCGGTACCGCTAATAGTAATAAACGCCGGCTTGAGGGACTGAGTAGGTTTTAAAGGCAATTTTCGTACTATTTCGGCCAATGACTTCGGCTGATTTGGACCAGACCCAGTCAAAGATTCCGCCTCTGTCTTATGCGTTTCATTTTCAGTTTGTAGGCTTTCGGGACCGGTAGACTTTTTAGTCTTTTTCCTGTTTCTTTTGCTCTTAACGACTGTAAAAGGAACTGCGGCTGGTAAAGGCTCAGGCGGGGTCACGTTAGTCGCGAATGACTTTTCGTTGCTTTTTCCAGGGATGGCGAGGGGACCATTAGATTTCATAGTGGTTCCTGAGAGAGATTCTATAACCTTCGGCACTGTTTTCTCTATTACGATGCTGGTTATCATCGAATGTACTGAAGGCGAGGTAAGTGTTTCCTGAACCGCTTTATGGACAAGTAAAGATAAGCCCTCACTCTTATCTTTGTACTGCTTTGTCCTTTCCTCCAACGATTCAATAGCGTCAATGAACCACTGTATTTTGCCATTAATGCGGTTTTGGTCTTTATTTTTAATACTTTTGTCAGCTTTAGTAAGGTATATTCGGAGGTTTTCTTGAATTATCTTTGCTTTTTGAAGGAAGTCATTTGAGATTCCTACCTCAGAAGCTTCTGCGTTATCACCAAGAGAAACCTTTCTCGCCCTTTTTGCGGTTGAACGTGAAACCCTTGGAGGGTCCCCTTCTTCCCTTTCATCTCCCTCCATGTTGTCTATAATATTACTCCTGGGCAAGTCTTTAAAGAGTAGACACTTAATAACTTAAATAGTAACAGTAATAATATTTCTTATCACTTAAACAGGTTATACTTACAAATTTATTTTTTTTACACAGATTCAGTAAAGTTAATTTCTGTGTGCTCCCTGGGAAGGTCTTTTAGAGATCTACTCAATATAACAATCGGAACTCAAAATTTTTCAAACAAGAACTCCTTCACGAAATTTATACTACTTAACCTCTCCTGTCCAAACTTCAATCTATGTACACTATTTACACTTACAACTAATAACAACAATAAAAAACATGATAAAACACTAGAAAACAATAAGATGGCTATGAACAATTAGAACAAAACGAAAACACAAAACACTGCCTCAAAAGATAGCTCTTTAGTAGATCGCAATTAATCACAGTGTTGTTCTTAGGGCTATGAGGATCGCTGCTATATCACCGTTAAAATTCGTACCATCCCCACCCACCCCAACAATGAACTGAAACTCCCTCGAGTTTCTCCCCTTCCTACCATTTTTGACGGCTGATTCAGCTGATCCATCAGTATAAATGTGAGGCCAATCCTGAGGAGGGTATTTTTGAGCTATAGTTCCTACTGATATTGCTTTTAGCTCATAGTCTGGTGTTTCTTTTTTATCCACCTTACGGAGGAGTTGCAGTTCTACCTTGCTTGCGTGATTGTGGATTGGGAACTGTGCCTGTATAAATGGCTTCCTTTCATTACAGTCCAGCCTTCTTTCTTCAAGGAAATCCTTCGCCTTTAGCATGGACGATTCTTGTGTCTTGAAGCGTTGAGTTGGGATTTTCCAAAATTCCGGGTTTGTTCTTCTCATTCACTCTGAATGGGATTCTGCTGTGGTCTGGAGCTCCATAGCTGCAACAGAAGTTGAGCGCGGTGCGCCCGAAATTAAACGCAGTGTATTGTTCTGCTGGCTGTCCAGGCTTTTCGGAGATGCAACAGCCGCAGTACAGATGACTTCAGAGCCGTATTCCAGTATTGGGCGTACATAGGTTTTATACGCAAGGCACATCACATCCTGGGTGGCCCCCAGATCCTAAATTAATATAACCAATGTCAACAGGTAGTCTTTTAAAACCACGAGCAATAATTTTTTCATACCCTTTTAAATTTAAAAACAAAAGGTTCACCGCTGGTTGATGACGATACAATCAAAAATCGTTGTTCACATGTCCTACTTTACTAAAAAACCATCAAAACTAACCCTCAGCATATCCAAAAAAGATAGATACATGATTGCTTCCGATTCCAAAAATGTTAGTATTCTGTTTATCATCCATAGATGACATTTAGATAAGATTTTGTCATTGTAAGGACGGGTAATGTAATTATGTGATACGAGTTCTTATGCTGAAAATAGAAATGGTAAAAGAAAAATAGGAATCTATGAGGAAAGGAATATTACGATATTGCGTAACTAGCTTGTTTGAACTAGTATCAATGTTTCAACACGGTATACAGCAACGGCAAATATTAATAAGACAGTGAATTTTGGACCATGAAGGGACATGGCTTCAGCACTATGTTGGAACGAACTGTTTCTTGGTTAACGGTTATCCAAGGAGCCAAATTTTCTCCCGTAATTAATTATTTAATTAAAGGTTCCCTCTTTATAGTGCTGGTTGTGCTCCAGGAGGGTCTTCCGATTCGAGGGTCAATACATGGCCGATTTAACACAATAAATAGTGTATCTGCTATCTGTCGGGCTCGAACCTGAGCCCTTGAGAACCAGAGCTCAGCGCCCTACCAGATAATAAAACTTATTTAATTTTTTTTTTTAAAGTTGGTGTTTTATTTTCAATTTTTTATTGAATGGCGAAATAAGAGTAATTATTTTTTTCCTTAACCCGAAGGAATATAAATAAAATCTATAAATAAACTATATAAATATTAATAAAAAGTATAAATATAAATATATATATTTCCTTTAATAAGTGACTTATGTATTTCAACGATTTTATTTAGTAAATATAAAAGTATAGCTGATATAGATTAAGCTTGGCCATTTTTAAGAAAAGAGGGTACAAAAAAAAAATACGAAAATAACCAACAATTATTGAGTATATCAGCCTGTCCCTAATTAATTGCAGATACTTGTTTTGTTAAAAAAAAAAACAAGAAAAAAAAACTGTTTCCCCGTTTTGGATGATGCACCTCCGTGGCGGACCCTGACTCGAGTGAACCTCATTGTCGAGAACTATAATCAGGCAAAGGTAAATTGGAGAGCCTTGGCTAGCAATGGACCAATTATTCTTACAATCGAAGGACTAAATCTGGCAGATACCCTTTTTTATCCTCTTACTTTTCTACCTTTGCCATTGTTATACCAAACTGAAACGACAGCTGTAAGAATCATAATTCCCAAAAAATGATTCTAAATTGAATTCAGAAACTAACTTCTTCATTATTTGGAATTTATCGTTGTATTGTATGTATTGCTAGCTTTATCAAATCATTTACCTACCAAGTGGTATAAAACGATGACTACCGATATTCTGTCTGCTGCTGATCACGTAATTTTTGGCCCTTTTTAAATGCGTCAAATTCGTATAAATCTCCCAAAATTTGACAGAATTTTTTATTTATGTTATTATTTTTCTGTATTATTTATTATAGATAGAGTGTGAATGTGCTCTTTAAACACTATTATAAATGTCCTTAATTGTAACAGATAGTAATATTGCTCAATAAATAAATTAAGTTGAAAACAATTAAATCAATTACCTGCTAAGTTGTCTGAAAACTATTTTTTTTTTTCTGATTCAAGGGTTTATGGCATCATGGTTGTCATCTCAACTCTTTCTAATTCTCAAACCTTTAGCTGTTTATCGTGTGATTAATTCTTTGGTAGATCCCGGACTACGTTGTGGTAGTATAGGGAGACTGGTTACTCCCTGGGACCTGTTAAATAATAAAGTACAAATCCAATCACTTATTAATTAAACAATTACTTTAAATTCTCTGTTGAATAGACTATCTATATATTGAATATTCGAATAAACATGTTTCACTGATACGTGGAATGTCGTAGGGAGGAGGATAGCTATCTCATGTGAGAGCTCTCACTGTGGTATATTTGTTCTTGTTATTTATGGTGCAGCTCAAAAATAAGTTTTAGTTTGATTTTAATAGAACCATAAAAAAAAATTCCGCGTTCAAAAAAAAAAAAAAAAATCGTTCCTAAACATAAACTGGCAAGGCTTCAGATATTGCAGTGTTATGCAATAAGACTATTGTTTGAAAATAAGCTTTGTGAGGAGTCGATCGACCGGACATAACCGCCTGGAACCAGCTCCCCTCGGAGATTGCATCTTGGTCGTCCAGGATTGAGCCTGGCATTGAGAGATAGTCGTCACCGATGTAAAGGACAATTTAACATATTGTCTAATCAATACATCCATCATATTTTTTTTCCACAATTATATATTAATAAAAAGTGTGGAGACTAAATCAGAAAAAAATTAATGACCAACTAAAAAAGAATTCAAAATTGAGTCTGTAGCAGCAAGAGGAGGTCAAGTTCCAAATGCTTTTTATTGAATAGCAAAAAATACAATCTGCTACACTGAAGAGCAAAAAGTACTAAGGCTAAATGAATTCATTCATACTATATATATATATATATATATATATAATATGGAAATTCAAAAATGAATAAGTATATATATATGTGTGTGTGTGTATAAATAAAATGACATATATAAAATAGAATAATATAAATAAGCAAAAAATAAAGTAAATCTAAATTTTTTTGGGGGGGTCCTTCCCTTCCTCGCCTTTAAGGCTATACGGGGTTTTCCCGGGTCAGAGGATATAGGCGGTGGTTTAAAAGACTCCCCTGGTACCAAAAAAAAAGGAATGTGGTAGAACTATTATTGAACTGGGTACCTTCAACACACATGAATAGTACGCTAGCCACTACAGAGTGCTTACAAAGTAAATCTACTTAGCGCACGTTCCAAAAATTGGCGTTGAGATAAGAAGTGCCAAAGGTTTTAAATCCTTAATAATGTCTATACCGTTTAACAACTCCTGCCGGCATTTCATTATTCTAACCAATTAATCATAAACCAGTACTGAAAATATAAAGAAAGGGAGTCTTATACTTTCAATTAGGTTAATAAAACTTTTTTTTTTCCTATGCCATAGTCATTAGTCATTCGAACATCCGACATCTTGCTGCCCAGTATAGGTTTGATCTTTTGGTATAATCATTTACATATGTTTTATTCCTAATATCCGCCAAAGCAGGACAGTTGTTTAGGAGGTCTGCATCCATTTCCGCTTGTTCACATAATTTACACCTAGGATCCTCGGCCACGCCTATCATTTATAGATGACATAGTAGATAGTCGTGAGCAGTGGCCAGGCGGAAGCATGCTACTGCATCTCTTCTTGGTAGGTCTGCTGGGATCGGGTTTTCTACCAAACAAAAGGTTAATAAAACTTAACAACATAACAACTAGAAATCGGATTTCCATATAATTACATATTTTATTCATTTGCCTGTAAACACTTCAAACTTGATTATCTAATCTGTGAAATAACATATTGAAAGTTTGTATTGCACGTATTAGCCATTTCGGGATTTTTTACGATTGTATTGATTAATACAACATTCTGTCACAATATGGACAATCGTTGTAGTGAGGTAAGAGACCATTCATTTCATACATAACGATATTATAAATTTATAAAGTAAAATTTAATCAAAACAACAACTAAATAATAATCAAATAGCATGAATATAAAATAAATAAAACTAAATTAAACTTAAAGACAAGTAAAGTAAGATAAAATCCGGCATACCTATATACACTATTTAGAATCAGCTAAGAGGACTCCGAACCTCCATCTATGGAAGCAGGACTCCGAGAGATCCACTACTCTCCCAACCAAGTCACTGGTTTTTCGGGCTTAATTGAACGTTTTTTGTTGGTTTCCTTTTTTGGACAATATCGCTTAACTTACACTTTGATAGAGAAATCTCGATTTTATAGCATAAACTTAAATACTTACATTACATACCTATACCTAGGTTTGTATGTAAAAATATATTTAATTATATTACTTATTTCTACATTGTATTTAACGTTATGATCTAAAGCGGTTCCCTGCTATTCCCTTCGTCTTCAACTATTATCGTCTCCAATAGCAGAGCCAAGAGAGTAGAACCACGCATCAGTCTTAGCAGTGAGAGGAGAGGAAGAACATGATGATATCCGTTGTGGAGTCTCAAGCCATCCTCCCTAAGAGCGAGACTAATAGGTCACAACTATGAACATAGAAGGTTATAAGATTCGTCGACAATGCCTATAGCCTTTCTGAACTCCAGACTTCGGCACTATTTCAAATAAGGTATTTTAAAATACAAAATCAAATATATTTCTTGTATTTGGCATTATAAGAAGTAAAATATAAAACAGATTGTTTGCAATGGTATTTTTTTTTTAAATACAAGAAAAATATTTCCATTTTTTCCTAGATACTAAAATAGAAAAGATGTATTTTATTTTGTATTTTTAATACACTGAGCTTCCTACGCAAGGTCCCAGGTTCGAACCCCGGCTCATGGCAGAAAATTTATTTATCTGTTTCATTGGGCGTGGGGCGACACTGGGTCGGGAGACCCTCCTGGGGCACATCCAGCCACTATAATAAAGTGGGTACCCTTAATTAAAATAATTGGTTAAGGGGAAAAACCTGGCGGTTGAACGTGATCTCGGTCAAATCACCTCCTTGCACAACCGTTGACCTAGAAACACTGCTTTTCCTAAGTAGTACTGAACCCCCAGACCCTTCATGGGTTGTAGTGGTACCGAATTTTTTTTTTAATGCATAAAATAAATAGGTTTCCTATATTATATAATGAGTTGTCTATCTGTCTGCAAAGTATTTTGCATTTCTATTTTTGCATTTAAAATACAAAATACTTTTAGTATTTTGTATTTGAAATAAGTTTTCAGAAAACAATTTGTCACGTTTGCTGCCGAGTGACATTTTCAAAAACAGTTCTACCACGTTCATCTCAAAAGCCAGATACCGTAAAAGAAAATGAAAATACAACGAGTTCGATCTTATGTTACTTAGATATTGTTGCCCAAATACGAGACCGAAATGAGTTTTGGTCTTGCAAACTCAGTCTTGGTCATGGTCTTGGTCTTGCGCAAGAGCCTCGCAACAGTCTTGCAGTTACTTATTACTAATAAGTTATTAGATTGTTACTATAGAGATATTACTGTATTATTTTAGATAGGAGAAACCTAACTAAGCCCGAATGAAAAATTAGAGGAGTTATTTTTTTTATTTATTTATTGAGTATTACAACAATCTGTCTCTTGGACATTGGTTATAGTGAGGTAGGATAACATTCACACTATATGTACAAAAAATATAAAATAAATAGAAGCAAAATAATAATCAAAAGTATATAAAATAAATAATAATATAAAATAATCTAAAAATAAGAAAATGAAAACTAAGCAAAAAAGCACATGCATACCTATATACATTGCGCAGGGGCCATGCTAATCTTCTCTGTATCGTTCCAATTTTAGTATATGTATCGCCGAAGTTAAATGCAAAAGTATATTGGTTATACCAATTATTTACATATAGTGACAAAGATTATCAAGTATTTGTGACTATTTTGCCTTGTTTTTTATTCAAAAAATCTATTTTATTACGAGTCCTGATCCTGGTCTTGCCACAGATAGGCGGCCTTGGTTTTGCAAAGACCGATTTTAGGCTACAGTATACTTAGGTAAATCAAAAACTTTCTAGGAATTAATCCGTAGCTGGGGCCTACGAGATAACTTCGACCTACGAAGTGGCTCGTTTACAGCGTACGTATTTAAATACTTTGTAATTAAAATTACACTGTATTATACAAACAAAAAATGCATGGTATTTTAAAAACTACTTTTTTAAAATAATAATTAAAATACTTTTTGCCCAGGTCGGCTTCACTCTACCAAAGGTTATATGTCAACATCCAATGAAACGTTGCAGGTTCTAGCGAGAGTGGTGCCCATCAACCTCATCTTGGGTGAACAACAGTACATTAAGGGTGGGATCAACAGGACTTTTTTGGAAATCTTCGGATAAGGATTGATCAAACACAGTAATGGAGAAAAATACCTCGGAAATCGGTAAAATGTTAGTAAATTCATAATTATGAGATGCGTTATATAAATACATCTCTTTGAATTTTTGAGAGTACAGGCCTGTTAGCTACTGATGAAAGGCCACTTTATAAGGCTCCAGTAGCTGACACCCTTTAAATTTCTTATTTCTTCATCAAAATAAATTAAAACATAAAAACATAATCTGAAATCATTCTAAGAAAAAAATTAAGATAAATTAAAATAGTTGAAGAGAATAAGACAATCTTAAGCTATTGTGTCCTTTCTGATGGGTGGATGTTTCTAGGAATTGCTACATTTTCGTGCAAGACTAAAGCAAAGCATTCAACGCTGTAAATTATTACACAATAGTTTTTCCTGTTTCCAAATAATTATAAGTGCCGTCACGTGGTGGAGCGCCTTTTATCTGAGCGCCCAGAGCTAGATTTTGAAAATCTCAAGCCCAGGCGTCCCTTTCCCCTTTTTTTTATTTTTCTTCATACAATGCATTATATTGCAATTGTTTGAAAAGAAGAATACCGTACTACGATAGATAAGACGTGAATAAGTGCATAGTATAATATATATTAGAACAAGTAGTAAGAAAATATTTCATGTAGTTTGATAAACGTTAAATAAACAATGTCGTTCTCATCTGAAGAATAAAACTAAAATGTACGTAGTTTTTGAAATTATCATTTAATATAAAATAAAATAAATTGTAGTCACATTTTCTTAAAAAAAAAAATAATAACGTTCGACTATGATTAAACTAAAATGTAGTTTGTTAATATAATATTATCATTTAGTTTTCAAAAATTGTTCCTACGTCCATTAACTTCTAATCAAATTAAATCGATTTTTTTTCTAATATTGACAACTACGTTCTCTATTGATTAAATAGATAATGCTACTGGTTCTGAAAAAAAAAAAAACTATCAATGGGTCGGTTATATTCCAAAGTCGCTAATCTGGATCCGAAGGCATTGAAAATGTCTCGAGAACAACGGAAGATCATTGAGGCGAATCACAATGGCTATATTAATTCAAGGTCATTTAGTCTTTTATTTTTTAGTATCGTTATCAAATTATTAACATTCATCCCATTAGCGAACTTCGTGTGTACAGCTTCTTACTTCCTGGGTAACTAAAGGTGAGGGGAAGAATGGTAATATATTTATTACTATCAAAATAACATTTTCGGCAAAATATAATTTGATTAAAAATGTTTCTAATGTCTAAAAGTCAAAATCTAAACCATTCTATGAGTATTAATAAAAAGTTTAAAACAACTGCAAGTTATTTATTTACTTTTTTTTATTATCTTACTTTAAAAAAAGAAATGTTCAACATTTAAATAGCTAGAATGACCAAAGTTATTCCATAGAGTTAGAGAAGACCCAAAAAGATGAATACCATTGGGCTGCAGTGTGGTAAACTACTCATGGAAGAACATCACACCAAAAGAGGATGGTGTAGTAAAGTTGGGTAACATCATAAGAGATGATAGGAACATTTACAAATAACAGGAATGACAAAATCTCCCATTCTGCAATCTATGTGATTCAAAAACAATTAAGGGTACAATTTATATAATATTAATTTATACAATATATATATACAGTTAGTTAAAAAAGTTTTGGTGCACCACTGTTGTAAATTATTTTACTTCATTAAAGAATAAAACAGGACAATAAGTGTGAAGAACATCAATAAGAAAATTTTTAACAAAAATGTAAAGTTTTACAACTATAATTCACAAATAATTAATTATTATAACCCAAAAAAGTTTGTGCACACTTGATTTTTTTCTTATTATTTTTGTTACATAATATTGTTAATACACAATTTCTAGTAATGAATGGTCTATATGGTCCCTCTTATTTTTTATTCCCTCTCGTAGACGGTTATTCATCACCGAAACCGATTTTTTAGTAACTTCAGGCTCAATTTGCATCCATTCAAACATTAATGCTTCCTTAAGTTGTGATTTGTTTTTATTCTTCCCTTTTTTCAATCTTCGCTTTAGTTCATCTCATACATGTTTGATTGGGTTCGGAGTGATTGGGGTGTAGTTTTTATTTTGTCTTGGTGCATGATGGAGTAGCCATTCTAAGACTTTCCGTGCTTTATGCTACGGATCCAGTGTCTTGTTGAAACATTAATGATGACCCAATACCAGGAATCATTGAATTTGATTTTAAATATTTTTTAATATGTCTATGTACAAATATTGGTCCTTTATACCGTCAATAATTTTGAGTTTCCTCTCCAGACGCACTCATACAGCCCCAAATCCTGATTACACCTCCGCTATCCTTGACTATGCAACAAAAGTTTATAACTGCTAACAAAGGGTTTTCGCCATACCCGAACTTTTTCATCAGATGAAAATAATTTAAATTTACATTAATCCCTGAATAGAACTCGTTCCCACAAATTATTGGGCTTATTCAGATAATCTTTCGCAAATGATAAAAGTTTACCTTTATTTATCTTACTTGTGAAAGATATTTTCCTAGCAGATCGTGAGTTATACTCCGCATTTTTATTACATTTTGCACTGTTTGTGGTTTACCTTTAATGGCATAGTAATTTTCAAGCATACCTGCAGTAGAAGCGGCAATCATTTTGGGAATTCATGAATAATCATTATAGAAATAGGCAAATACAAAACGGTTCAGCCCCTTTTTCTCCACTATTATATAAATATGAAATAGTTTGTAAATAAAAATATATATGGTAATTTGTTCAAAACAGCTAATCCCCGAAAGTTCTTCACCAATTTCTTTGAAATTTTGACACAACGTCGTAATAATATTTAGAAGGGTTTTTTGTATACGTTTCATTATCATCAGGCCTTTCATTTCAAAACGGTAGCCAAAAAACATGATTCGTTTTAGACTGTAGCGCCAATATGGCTTTAACGATTTTAATGAAACTTAGCTAAAGTCTTCCCTTTGAAACATTAATAATTTATCTAGATAACATACTTTCCCGAAAACAAACTGTATAAATTTTTATATGAATTCAGTAATTTATTTGCGAATAACTCAAAAAGTACACATTTTTTATTGATAATACGAATATTTATTTGAAAGCTTCCTGAATTCCCAACAAAATAACAAAAATATCATCGAAATCGGACTATTTGATGCAGAGATATATCATTTTAAACATTTAGCACTTTTTCTTTTGCAAAGTCGATTTCTTTTATTATGGCATAGAATCATAGAAGCATCTCGAAGCTATTTCATGAAAAGAATACTTGTTCTACCGTTTCTTCGATTCCTATGCCCGCTGGACATTCAGCGGTGATATCCAATTTGAACCGGTATTGATAGGCTGTAAAGCACCTATGTCCAGTAAACATTTGGGTTACATAGAAGCCCACATCACCATATTGATGGCCACACCATCAGCTAATATCGGACACTAATCTATAGGTCCATCTGCCAATATCAGCGGTATACCATTGCTGTTTTCATAGGTTGATGGTTATTTTCTGTTCTTCTTCTCCTGTGACTCTAGAACTTCTAATATAGGCTAAGCTTTTATCATCAACTAACAGTTCAAGAGGAGGCATACTAACTATTACAAAAACCGCTTCATAGGATACCCTCCAGAATGCTACCCTTAATAGAGTTTTGAAGGCCACTCACCATAGCCATAATTGTAAGCACATCGAATAGAGCACATCAGCACTGGTCAAGTGCCATCTATTATTGGTGAAGAGAAACAAATAGAACCCTACTTAGTGACCTGGGACCAGCAGGGTCAAAGAACAAGACCTGTGCCAGTCAAGTCTGAGTCTGGAGAGTCTACAAAATGGTTTCCATGAACAAGCATAACAAAAATATGTCTAGCTAGACTCAAGCATAAAGAAGTGGCTTGGAAGAGGCAGTATGGATGTCAGGGAAGCCTACACATGACACAGCATTCAGAGATGTCAGCAGGCGAGACCACATTACTCGACACAAATGTATTCGCAGAAGCCAGTCCCTCAAAGGGGCAGAAAACGTTATTTATTTCTTTAATGACACACATTCATTGTAGTTTTAATTCCAAGATTCCTAAAGTTGATACATTTATTATTCCAAAGTTGTAAGAAAAAATTAATAATTAACCAATTTCAGGAGGCTTGTAATTTTAAAATAAGAAATTATTTGGTTTATAATAAAGAAATGAAGTTGTCTGCCAATGTTAGGCAGCAGAAATCCACTGACAGACTCAAATTTAAAAATTGTAATTTTAGAAGTAAAAATTCACCAGTTAAAGGTGGCAAGAAATTTTGCTATTTGATACTTTTATATATCTTGTTAATTAAAAATGCAGTCTGCCGTTGTTCTGCCGTTGCTTTGAATTGGCAGATTGGGATCAAAACTGCGATAAACTTGATGATGCCCCCTTTTAATAGCCCAGGAGCCTGATGGAACTCTGAAATGGCGGCCTTTCTTAAATAAAGGCGATCACTACAAATGCTAAAATATATTATTTGAAGACGCTTATTTAACAAGTTCCAAAAACACAATTTAAAACTAAAAATCTTTACTTCATTAAAGACGTTTTTTATTTTCTTATAACGTATTAGATTGGAATAAATCATTTGTGGATATATATTTATCTTTTTTCGACAGAGAAAATTATTAATTTATAAATGTTTTGGGTTCTTCAACCACCTCAGTCATTTTCGCTCCATGGGAGCTTTCAGGCTGAAAAATGGTAAAATGTAATCCTGTTTTATTAAAAAAATTAAAAAATTAGCTCTTAAAGTATTATTGTTCATGTAATTAATTACATTTAATAGGACTTCAAGTACCTCTTAAACACTATTTCATATAGGTAGTTAGTTTATTTTTTTCCTATAGTAATAACCTCTATATAAGTTAAAAAAAAAAACCTATCGGGCTGAAGCACCTCCCAAAATTAAATCCTGGATACGCTAATGGAGGATGGGACATATATAATCTGCTTAAACTTCAATCAGGTGGCACATTGTTTAATCATTAGAGTATAAATGACATTCAATGTAAGAATAACATATCATTACAAAGAGAAAACATAAATCAGTGCTATATATTTGAAAATAATTATATTAAAACAATTAATTAATATATAATCAATTCAGTCCAAATAACAATGATGTTTCATTTCCACCTTAATACATGTGTTTATGAGTGTTCAAAGTTTATGTATTATTAGATGTTTAAAAATATAAATTATAATTACAATCACTAGAATGCAGGATTGAAAGAATAGATATTTTTCATATTTGATAGTTTGCATTTTTATCAATGATATAATGTTTCTCAATTGTTATAAATTAATAACAATTAACATACATTACAATAATAAATACATTACAGTACATGAGAATATATTATAAACAAAATGTGACCATAAAAACAAAACAAATAAATGGGTATTCATAATTCAAATGAGTATCGCTAGTCATATAAATTATTAGGATTATAGTTTAGAACTGAATCAACTAGTAAATATCTGAGGTTTAGACTAAATTATTGTTGTAAAGATTGTGTTAAAGCTGAAATTGTGAATTTAGATTTTGACAGTGGTCAGATGAGGATGGTAATCGGTCAGCTATTGGCGGTTTCAGCATCAAATGTTTTTTTTGCTTAGTCTTTACTATTAAAGTTGGAAATTAGAAAATAACTAAAGCATCCCAAAAGTGGGTTAACGTAAAATAATCAATTTTACATTAATCTGCTTGAAAAAAATCATAGAAACAGTTGGACAACCTTTTTTTTTATCCTGCTAATATTTCTCTTAAGAATGCTTTTTAAAAAATCATTATTAGTAGATCACCATAGATTGATTTCTCAATAGGTGGTGAAGCACACAATCCTACCCTAATGTCCATACCAAGAACTTGGATGATTAAGATGCTTTAGAATTACTGCAATAGGTAAATTACATTAGAAATAGACTACATTAAACATGCCAAGTTTAAAATAACCTCATTTTCCAGAACGAGGACTTTAATAAAAAAATGAAGACTAACAAATTTAAAATCTTAACAGGCCACATGACAATTCATTTAAATACACAATGCCACATCCTGGCACATCTTTCAGATTAGGCATCTCTCGTCTAAGTAAACCAAAACAAATTAATCCCTTACGACGTTTATTTTATTGCTGTCAGTCACCATTTAATATTTATTTTAAATATTCACAGGATTTTTTTCATACCTAGGTTTCAATAATAATAATAGTAATATGTTTATCAGTAATACCTATTAGTAATGCACTTATTAGTTATATCATACCAGATCATTGACCGCAGTAGGAGTACTATATTTCTTCACAAAAGGAGAAACAAGCAGACATTTACTACGCCAAATATAGTTGCAACCCAGACATACCTTGTTCTAGTTTGCTACAGGTACTGTTATATTGTTAATGGCATGAGATTATATAGAGGACCGGACTTTCCTGGTGGATACAAAAATAATCATGCTTGTAAGAGAATTGGGCACATAAATGTTACGGAAAACATTAACATTAAGATGAGAAATAAGTTAAAGGAGGAGTGAGTTGATTGCAAACAGATGCTCTTTAGTTAAGAAATTTTAATTTAAAAATAAAATTATGATATTATACGAATAATAGTTTTTCTCAAGCTATATTGGAGCCTATTCACACCGTATATGTTTTTAAGGTTTTTCTTTTTATTTATTTATTTTTTACTGACATAAGTCATGTTGATATCATCTAATGTCTTTTGACAATTTTAAATAGCATCAATTACTGCTTCAAATATTTTATTATTTATGATTCATCACTTACGTTTCAGGGCAGATCTATAAGAGCAAATCTTTAGAGATGTTTCTAGAATTCAAAATAGAAGCAGCTTCCAGAGCAAGAAATGCCTATTCTACTACTTGCTTAGATCTCTTCACAATATTTATATTTTCTGCAAATAATAACACAAATAAATAACATATGTTCCACACTTAACCTGGAGCTTGAACATGAGAGTCTCTAATTGCTTTCTTCAGTTTCTTTTAGTGATCGCATTTAAAGTGTTTCTATTATGTATATTTTGGCTTGGAAGAACATTAGTTATGATTCTATTGCAAGTATCTTTCTTCACTTAAGCCCAAGTACTGTGTTCCTGTATTGGCTTCCTCAAACTTACCTGGATATCGGTTTATCAAAAAGATTAGGACTCCTTATTCAAACTCTGGACCTGGATTTTTATGTATTTTATTCTGGAATTAAATCAAGTTTTTTGTTTAAATAATTACTTTATTAGTTTATCCATTGTTTCCATTCCAGTTCACTTAGAATTTTAAATATCCTTTTCTCTAATTTTAATGAGCTCATTAAAGCCTATTTGTGTATCCATTTGTGTGATAGCACTTAGTTTTAGCATTATCTCTATGGCTGCCATGGGGTGGGACATCTTTTAACTACTCTTATTATTCCTAAGCAAGCAATCCTCTGAACTTTATCCAGCCTCATTTGTACAGTTCTTTCCATTGTTTTAGACCACCAAGTGATTGATGTTGTAGTTCCCATGATGATTGTGTATTAGTGATAGTTAATAGGTCTAAATGCATTTGGATTACCTTCAGGTTGATTACCAATTTGTGGTATAAACACTATTTTGGTCTCTCCACAGTTTGTGGATACATACCATTGCATAACTGGCCCTGAATAATCTCCTCTTTTCTATATATCAAATGGGCTGGAATTATTCCATCCAGATTTTTAGTCCATAAATGTATTTCTGGCAAAGGCAATTTTACTTGAAGTTAAATATTTTTTCTACTTTTTTTAAGAGTTCAACTATTCTGCTGAAGTTTAATTTTATCTCTGTTGAAACTTGATTCTTCTATCCCAAAAATATGTTGAGGAAAATGAGTATTCAATAACATCCTCAGCGTTTCCTCATGGTCCTGACTATAGGTCCGGTCTGGCTTTTCTACAATTTCTTTGTTATATCTCTATTCTGCCAGGTCTTTGTAATGAAACTATTAATACAATAAATGGTAAAAATATAAAATCAACCTTGCTAAAATATAAAATCAAGCAGGTATTATTTATTGACTACCGCTATGCCAGTGTTATTAGAAACAATTTGCTAATTATTCTAATTAATAGAAAAAGGCCTATTTCAGTATCGATAAATAATAATTTTATTTCAAATTTATCCAAATTTTTGCTTATTCAGGCATTTTCAGAAATAATCTGATTTTACATGTAATTCAAAATTTTCATTCACTTTTTAGCAGTCCACCCACATGCACACATGGTAAAAAGGATTCTAAAGGACTTTGGTCTTATTAATTAATTGTTTCAACTGATACAAGTCTCGATGGATGGTACCAATGCAATATAAAATTCTAACTGAATTGAAGGGTAAAGCATTGATAAACTAATTAAGTAATTATTTATCGAAAAAGATTGACTTTGAGAAGAACTTCAAATTATTTAAAAAACAAAAAAAAAAAAAAATATATACCACTACAACCCATGAAGGATCTTGGTTTCAGTACTATTTAGGGAATGCGCTGTTTCTTGGTCTACACTTGTACAAGGAGGTGACTTAAGCGAGATCAACTGCCAGGTTTCTCCACTTAATTAATTGTTTTAATTGAGGATACACACATTATAGAGACTGGGTGTGCCCCAGGAGGGCTACCTACCCAGCGTTGCCCCATAGCCAATAAAACCGAATAAATAATTTTCCTGTTCAAATTAGTTATTCCAGAATAAAAGATATAAAAATTCCAGAGTCCTGCGTCCAGAGTTTGAATAAGAAGCCCTAGTCTTTTTGATAAACAGATATGCAGATAAGGCCTAACTGAAGAAAGACACTTGCTATAGAATCATAACCGATGGTCTTCCAGGCCAAAACATACATAATAGAAACAGAACATCCAGAAAATTTAAATGCGAGCACTAAAAGAAACTGGAGAAAACAATTAAAGACACTCAGGTTCAAGATCCAGGTTAAGTGTGGAACAGATGTTATTTATTTGTGTTATTATTTGCAGAAAATATAAATATTGTGAAGAGATCCAAGCAAGTAGTAGTTGAGGCATTTCTTGCTCTGGGAGCTGCTTCTATTTTGAATTCTAGAAACATCTCTAAAGATTTGCTCTTATAGATTTGCCCTGAAATGTAAGTGATGAATCATAAATAATAAAATATTTGAAGCAGTAATTGATGCTATTTAAAACTGCCAAATGAAGCTAGATGTTATCAAAATGACTTCCTGATAAATTTGAATTTACAAAACAAAAGGATCTTATTAAGAAAAGCATTATGTTAGTAAAAAATAAATAAATAAAAAGAAAACCTTAAAACACATACAATACGAATCGCCTCCAATATGGCTTGAGAAAAACTATTATTCATATAATATCAAAATTTTATTTTTAAATAAAAACTACTTACTAAAGTGAAACGATAAGAAACAGCTCGAAGTTTCTGATTACTTCAGCACTTACTAGACAAACACTCTAAACTTCCAATTAATTACAAAAGACTCATATACATTACTATAATAAGGCTTATTCGGAGTTGAGCTATGGGACTTCACTGAACCCTCGAATTCCTCTTGTATCCAATCCTTGCAATCTAAAATCCTTCGTAAAATCCTCAATGCTCCCTTTTTTTAATAAATAAAACCATCCATAATGACCTTAATGTTTCAGATCTGGCCCAATCCAGATACCTATCCTTCCATAATAAACTTCAGAATCATTCCAACCCTCTCTTTTCTAACCTTGCTTCCTCTTCAATTCCTGATAACCCTCCAAGGTGTCTAAAAAGAAGATGCCCCGTGATCTAATGTAGACATATCATTAGAGTGCTACCATTGGTTACTTGCTCAAAAAGTGTTTTCACGTCATTATATCCATATGTTCAAATTACTAAATGTATTTCTTTAATACAGTTGTAAATATCATCAATATATAATAAAAAAAAAAAACTTCTTGACTAAAGAGCATTTGTTTGCAATCTACTCACTCTTCCTTTAACTTTTTTCTCTTCTTAATGTTAATGTTTCCTGTAACATTTATGTGCCCAATTCTCTTACAAGCATTATTATTTTTTGTAGCCACCATGAAATGATTGATGTTGAAGTCCGGGTCTGTATATAATCTCATGCCATTAATGATATAACAGTACCTGCAGCAAACTAGAACAAGGTCTGTCTGGGTTGCAACTATATTTGGCATAGTCCATGTTTGCTTATTTCTCCTTTTGAAGAAATATAGTACTCATAGTGCAGTCAATGATCTGGTATGATATTACTAATAATTGTATTACTATTAGGTATTACTGATGAGCATATTACTATTAATATTATTGATACCTAGGTATGAAAAATATCCTTTGAATATTAAAGTTAAATATTGAGTGGTGACTGACAGCAATAAAATAAACCTCATAAGGGATTAATTTGGTTTGGTTTACTAAGACGAGAGATGAATTATCTGAAATATGTACTAGGATGTGGCATTGTGCATTTAAATGAATTGGCAAGTTGCCTGTCAGGTTTTTAAATTTGTTAGTCTTAACTTTTTTATTAAAGTTTTCTTTCTGAAAAATAAGGTTATTTTAGACTTGGCATGTTTAATGTAGGTTATTTCTAATGTAATTTACCTACTGCAGCAACTCTAAAGGTTCAGATGAAGCATCTAAAGCATGCAAGTTTTCGTTATCGGCGTTAGGGTAGGGTTGTGTGCTTCACCTGATGTTGAGAAATCAATCTATGGAGATATACTAATGCTGATTTTTTTTAAAAAGCATTCTTAAGACAAATATTAGCAAGATAAAAAAAAAAGATTGCCCAACTCTTTATATACATTTTTTTTAATCAGATTGAAGTAAAATTGATTATTTTAGGGTAATCCACTTTTGGGATTCTTTAATTATTTTCTAATTTCAAACAGTAATAGTAAAGACTAAGCAAATCCAAAGATTTTTTTATAATATATTGTTATGTACTGTAATGTATTTATTATTGCAATTGTTCGTAAATTTAAAGGGCATTGAGAAGAATACTTAAGCCAAGTTTCATTAAAATATTTACATTCATTCAAGCACTATAGTCTTTTATTTGCCACCATCCTGTAAAAAAAGAGATGATCTTTGGGTGACCTGTGACATTGATATCAAATCTCAAATAATCGGTTCAGAGGACACAGAGAAAAACCTTGGTCGGTGAATAAACATAGGGATGGGTATGCTGAGCAAACTAACTTGTGCATACCCCGCTTTACCCGGCAACTTTATAACCGAATTGATAAATAAAAAATATATCGGCGAATCGCGTCCCGGTGAGTCTTTTAACTCTCACTAATCTGCATCACATATTCATCCCCTGGCCCGGAAAAATCCCATATAGCCTAAAAGGCAAAATAAAAAAATACTCAGAATCTCAATGGAAAATTTAAAACATTAAACATAAATATCGCTTTAACTGTTACATCAAAAAGTTATTGTATCCTATTTAGCGAATTGTTTTATACATTTAATCGAATAACGTTTCAGCATTTTTAGCCGAAATTGTTTTAAAACACTTACGGGATTTCAGGGGTGCCCATTCCACCCAAGGTCGATGGAGCAGGAACCTTCTCCCACTCCACCCATCCTTCCAAAATATTTTATTGCTCACATTTTCTTAAAAACAGAGCAAGCTATGATAGAATTAGAAAACTCGTATATCATATTCAATTACACTTACTGCGGTATGTTCCATGTTTTTCTCCTTGTTCCTTAGTCCGACAATTTATAACTCCGTCGAAATTTGCTTCCTCAAATATTCCAAAACCCATCAAAATATATTCCCGTCAAAAATTTTGATGAAACCCCCTTCTGGGTACCCCTGCGGGATCTCACCGAATAGTTTAAAATATCAAACTTAATCATTGATCCATCAGTTCGCTCGAAAATTCGTTACATAAATTTTATCAAATTGATTAAACACGAGTCAGTATTTTTAGTCCAAGTCGTTTCAAAACACGCATGTTATCAGACCGAATAATATGAGCCATCAAACTTAAAAATTGATCCAACTGTTTCCTAAAAAAAATATTTCATACCTTTTAGTACACAACCCAAACACATAAACCTCGTGTCGTGTTGCTTTCAAAACACACAGTTGATCTCGCCGAATGATTGAAGATGTCAAAGTTAAAAATCGATGCAGTCGTTCACCCAAAAAACGCTACATCCATTTTAGCGAATTGATTAAACATACTTTATTCAATAACGGGTCATTATTTTTGGATCGAATTGTTTCAAAACATTAAGGGGATCTCACCGAATAATTTATTATATCAAACTTAAAATCGATTCAGTCGTTCGCTCAAAACAGTGTTACAAAAATTTTAACGGATTCATTAAACATTTTATTTAATAGAGGGTCAGTGATTTTGGCTTGAACTGTTTCAGAATACTCTGGTGACTTCACCGAATATTTTGAGCCTTCAAACTTAAAAATTGATCCTACCGTTCGCTCAAAAAAACATTACAAATTGATAAAGCACATCTATTCAATCAAAGAACAGTGTATTTAGCTCAAATTGTTTCAAACACTCAGGTGATCTCACCGTAAAATTTGAACCATCAAACTTAAAAGTCAATTCAGCCGTTCTGCTGGAAAAAATCGTTACATAACGTTTAGCGGACAACTCAAACACACAATCCTCGTGTCGCTTCGCTTAGTCAGGTAAAAATAATTATTATTTCCTAGCACATCTATATTTTCTTTTAATCAATTTTAACAATAAAATCTAGGAATCAATCCTTTGATGCGAATTCTTTTATGTTTACCACCAGAAGGTCGAAATGTCAAGGGTGCATTCGCGAACGCTAATCCTTATTAAAATTAATTAAATAAGCTGTTCATTAGCAAAAAACATGATTAGTCTTGACAAGTATTCACGCGAATCTGCCTTTTAGCAAATATCACTTCCTATCCACTCTCTATGTAAATTTTCGAACACGAAGGCCTAGTGTGGACGAACTTTTAATCAAATGCAAATCATAAACCTGTAAAGAAAATTTCTGAAATGAACTGTTAAAAAATATTTAAAAAAAAATATGTAGGAAAAAGGATTTTTCTTAAATAAAATTAGGGTAACGGAAGTAAAATAAAGAAGCTGTAAAAGTAATCTTTAATTAACGAAAAAACTTCTGAAATTAATGTTACAGTTTCGTAACTTTGGTAGCGATATAGTTTAAGGGGTATTTTTGTGCTTTAGAGCTTGGGTTGATGATGAATACAAAGCTGGTTTTTGTTACTCGCTCTTTCCTTTATTATATATTTCTGTTAGCGCTGTAGACCATATAGATCTTTGTCCCGATACATTGTCGTCTTACAGACATACTTGTGCATTTCTTGGTTTTCTTAGTGCAGTGGCAGCTCCATTGTCAATCCCATTGGGGCCAATCTAGCAGTGTTCTTCCTACCAACTCATTCGGGTTCAAGGCCAAGGACAAATCGGTCTAGATCTATGGATTAAGGCTGCTCAGAGTCAGCAGGTGCATGAGAAACTATATTTCTTTTCCTGAAACAAACAGACCATCTACCAAACATCAGGGAGGCTATTAACATCCGGGAAAACCAATTCGCGATTCTGGATTAAAATACACGGGGTCGGGTCATTAGGCCTACTCCCCGTCAGAGTAAGTTACCTCCAGTAGAATGACGGGTATCGCATACCCAGGGAGAGGATGGGTCACTGAACTTTTGAAACTAGCACGTTCAATAGTTTTATCTACTAGTCAAACCTAAAAAAAAATATTAATTATTGATCAAATTTTAAAGTAAGTAAGTAATAAATAATTTTCAAATATTTAATAATATTGTAATGGATCTTCGTACTCCTGAATATATTAAACAGACGGGTGGTAAATGGTTAGGTAGCTTCTTTATAAATATTATTGATAAAGGAGTATCAAGCTGTTATTTTTAAATTTATTTTTTATTAAGTATTTTAAAGTTATTATAAAAGAGAAAAAACTTAAAATATTTATATATTAAGGAGTAAAAGTGAATGAAATACATGATTCTGAATTAAATTGATACTTCTTTTTTAGGAACTTTATAAATATATTTTAAATTATATATAATTTACATAAATTATAAAAAAAAGTATAAAATTGAGTGAAATATTTAAAATATGGGAACCATATTAAATGAATGCGTCAAAATCATGTGGTATCATAGAATCCTTTAAAAGAAAATGAATTTCGTCTAGTTCTAACATCTAAGCAACAATAGATTCATGACAGAATGGCGAGACAAGAATTCATGAATAATATAAAAGGTACCATTTGAATAGAAACAAGCTGTTTCCAAAATTCGCATTCGACTAACATGACTCTAAATAAAAGTTTCGTATAGCTCGAAGCACACAAAGGTCTCTTCTGCTAGATAGATGCCAAAATGTTGCTCTTGAAAATACAAACTTTACCAAGTAATTTTAACATTTAACGCAATATTTTAAATTTAAAATACTACTTTCGTATACTTCACGATTTTATAAGTTATTATGATTCATACTGCTCGATTACTGTAGGAGCAATTAATTGCACTTATTATTTATTAATACTTACTTAGAATACTTACTGTGGCCCCTATATATATTCTTTTTGCACTAACATTTATACACAGTAGAAGGGTTTATAAAATTCGTCCATTTAGATTTATTTTTAAATTTTTTTTCTTTTTTTACTTGATTAATGAATATATAATTTTGCAACCAGAAGCCGCCTTCCATTTTATTCTCATATTGTCGCTGGTATGGTAGTAAATATGTCCAGAGACAATTTAGCTGCGATCATCCTTTTGGCGCTTTTTTTAGTTATTTTTTTCTAACTCAATTGCTAAGAAAACTGATAAAACTATTGGTACTTTATTACAGACATTAATCGATATGAAGCCTGTTATAGATCTATTGTTATTTTCTCCGAATGTAAATTGAGCTTCATTGGTTCAGTCGTCAGGATCTTTTTATTCTAATAGACTTTAATTTTTATTCAGGTATGGACATTCGTTTGAGTAATTGAACTTGAATTGAACCAATTCTCAAATATGTTTTTTATTGACTAAATTTTGATAGGGTGCATATTAAAATAAAATAAAAAAAACAATATATTCATTCTGAATACTCGATAGTTTATTTCTAGAATGCTTTGAAATTTCATTTAAGAGTTACTGGCTATAACCATATAGCTGATCGAATGGTGGAAATGGATAGCAGGAAAAACTATTAACACCACTCATTAATTATCAAATGAAGTCTAGCTTTTAGAATATTTTAGTCAAATAAGGAATAGTGTTGCCCAAAATCGGTCTTGGTCTTACACTTTGTATAACCTAGACCAAGACTGGTAAAAAAAAATTGTACTTTGAATAAAATTAAGCCAAAATATTTACTAATAATTTACAATTTTAGTTATTATATGTAAAGAATTGGTATAACCAATGTACTTTTGCATTTAACTTCTGCAATTTTTCATTCGGTCTTAGGTTTCTGTTATGAAAAATTACAGTAATATCTCTATATAAATAAGCTAATAGGTAACTGGAAAACTATTGCGAGGCTCTTGTGCAAAACCAAGACTGAGTTCTGCAGACCAAGACTCGTTTTGGTCTCGCATTTGGGCGACACTAATAAGGAAGCATTCATTACCTTTGCTTGTATTGATCCTTGATGGAATTTTAACAACAAAAGATCAATATAGTTTGATAAGAAATTAATTAATATACTAGAATAATTCTTTATTAAGAAAGCCAATTGTGAAACACAATTGTATAACCTTGTTACATAAAAAATATTTGTAAAATAGTTATTTTAATTTTTTCATTTTTATAAATAAAATGTGTTTTTAGGCAATTAGTTTTATTACAATGCACCTCATATCACGGAAAAACAAGATATAAAAGTTTTGCAACAGTAAATCGTAGTCATTTTTGCAGAAAACATAAGTACTTTTATGTGACATGATAAAAAATCACATCATTTCCTAACACAACTTGAGGTGAATCTCAAAATTTTTTCTTACTAAACTTCAACTTAATTAATATATACTTGAACATTATTAAACTAGGAAGTTTTTCTAAAGGTGATTAACTGTAGGAAAATTAAAGGATAAAAAATAATAAAAAAAATCAAAAATAATTTATGATTTTCTTTTAAATGGAAGATAGTTGTGTTTGTTCGCTCAATGGTCCTCTTTAAATAGTTTTAGAAATGACAAACTGTATTTTCGTTAAAAGATAGTTTTGTCTTGTTTACTATGGAGCAATGTTTAATTGCTTAAATAAAAGATTTACTATGTTAACGGTTCCTATTCAACGAAAAACGTGACTCTCTTAAAAAAACACAAATCTTACATTTCCTATTTTTCTGCTGTACATATACATGAAATTAACTTAAATTTTTAAGTTTCGAAAAATTCATTCACTTATACTTCTGGTTGTAAAAAGTGATCTTCCCCTTTCTCACCAAACCTCCTCTCCTCCCTTACACCTCCTTCAAAATGTTAAAATTAATAACAATTTACTTCACTGAATCATATAAGACAGGTTATTGAAGACATAAAGAAGACAAGTGCAAATGATCAAACAGAAAAAATAGCTAAAAATATTCAAGTTCAACAAATTTCCAAAACTTTGAAAACCTGTATCTCAAAAGTTATTAAATTTACCGAACCTGTTTTGGTCTTAAATCGTAGCATATTTAATAGAATTTAAAACTATGTACAATGATTTTTTTCGAAAACGTCCTCCTTCAAGGTCAAAATGGGATGAGGAGAAACAAAAAAAAACGCGAAAATATAACAGTTTTCGGGATTTTAAAAAGTGACTCGGGAAGGGGAGGGGGGGGGAGGCCGCCGAAGTCGAAACCTTGTATTTTGCATCTCACTGAAATCCCATACAAGAAAAAAAAAGAAACCCCCATTCGATGCAACTTAGACCCCTCTTTTCATGACAAGGTTATTGGGCTAATATGCCACGCAAAACATATTTCATTTATTATTGAAAAAAATAATAATAATAATAACGGTTGTTCTTAACAAAATGGTTTTGCTCCATATTAATTCAGAAGGTCCGACATGATATAAAATATTCCGTTTTCCAGATTTCTTGCCTAAATTAAAAGTTGCGCAGAATTTTTGCCGTTCCTATTCCTTTCCGACCAATCCTATGCTCCTATATAGATAAGCAAAAAGGGAGAAAGATAAAACCAAAAACCCAAATATAACGAATGTTTAGAACTTTAGAACTAAAATTTAAATATCATGGAAAATCTAGAAACCAATTTATAGATGTCTATGTAAATATTTTTTTTAATTAGTCGTAAAAATAATAAATTAAGTGTTTCTGTTACGATAATGTTATGAAACTTTTAGTTAATCGTGTATTTCAGTTATCATAAACCTGTTATTTCATTCTTGAATGTGATACAAATGACAATTAGGCAGAGCAATCTGAGTAATTTATACAAAATCATAATTTTATATATTACAAATAGCATTATTTTGTGAATAAACAACATTTATATTTCATATTTTTTTTTTATTATCATTGGAAATCATAATTTGATATTGGACAATAAAAAGTATTGTGCTTGGATTTTTTTTTTTTTTTTTAGTGCAAGGTTCTGTAACCTAGACGATGATCTGTCTTCAGGTTTTTTTTTTTTTCGACCTGAAATTAATCAAAAAATTTTACATTTCTGTACAAATTAAAACCAGTCATTCTGGAATATACCAAGACAAGTGGTGATTCTACTTAATTTCAGCTTAATCCGCCAATTATATTAGTCACTTCAATTGCAAATCTTGCTAAACCGTAAATATTTTGGAACCCTAAAAACGATTCAACATAGAAGCTACAAAATTGGCATTTCCTTTTTATATACCGGGTGTTTCAGGGTTAAGTAGCCAAACTGCAAAAATGAACTAAGCACCTCAAAACAAGAAAAAAGTGTCCTCTGAGGGTATGTCTGCAAAAGCTTTGTTTAGAAGATGTTCATACTTTTATGATTTTATATAAAGATTTTCACTGTTATGAATTATTTACGTTATTTGAAATAAATAAAAGCTTGTAATTTGTTCTAACTACTTTATTAATTAAATGTAAACATTAACATTCATATTAAATGTTGTTCAAAGTGATATCCTTGAGCAATAAGACAGGCTCGGCATCTTTCTTCAACAGCAGCAGTGGCAAAACGGCACTGGATAAGTTTTATTGTTCTACAAGATTCAATTATCTTTCTTCATAAAGAATTAAAATCATTGGCCGGACTTACATAGACTTTTTGTTTAATATCACTCCATACAAATAAATCCAGTGGTGTCAGATCTAGAGAGCGTGCAGGCCAAGCCACAGGTCCTGC
Organism: Nezara viridula; assembly: GCA_928085145.1. Lineage (NCBI taxonomy): Eukaryota > Metazoa > Arthropoda > Insecta > Hemiptera > Pentatomidae > Nezara > Nezara viridula. Next base: position 144,090,747 of record OV725079.1, on the reverse strand, counting down.
ACGGCCAATCCATTGATTGGGATATGGGATATGGGAAATGACTGATCAAGTCCGGTCAATGACCTTAATTTTTTTAATCTTGTGAAACAATAACACAGTTCCAGTGCCGTTCTGCCATTGGTGCTGTTGAAGAAAGATGCCGAAGTCTGTCTTGATGCTCAAGGAAATCACTTTGAACTACATTTAAAATGAATGTTAATGTTTACATTTAATTAATAAAGTAGTTAGAAGAAATAAATAGGTTTTATTTATTTCATATAACGTAAATAATTCATAAAAATGAAAATCTTCAGGTGTGAATTATCTCCTAAACAGAGCGTTTGCGGACATACCTTCTGAGATAACTTTTTTCTTGTTTTGGAGTCCTTAGTTCATTTTTGCAGTTTGGTCACATAACTCTAAAACACTGTGTTTTTAATGTATTTTTTAAAAATTATAATAGAATAATTCTACTCAAAATCAAAATTTAGAATTCTTGAGTATGAGCCGATTTATTTAAATTTTGTTAAATTGGAGATATAAACTTATAGTGCCCAATCTTCATATTTATTGTCGTAATAGTAAAAGAGAGTTTGTTGATAGTTATTTAAAATAATTTTTGATCAAAAAATTGTATAACAAATTTTAAAATATTTTTTTACAATGATGTTATTTTTAAGCCACTTTCACAACTTCGAGTAAATATAGAACAACAAAATTTCGTATTGTTTTTATTGACATAAAACGGCAACTTTTGAATACTAATAGAAAATAATCAACCGAACAATCTTTTTACGTTCCACACTATTCTGCGATTAATAAATCAGTATCCAAGACCAACACTATTAAGGTTTACAAAACAGTTCGCACCAGGGAATGAAGCCGTCAACGATGAAAGGCTTTCGGACGGAGGAAGATAGAGCTACAAGACTGGATGAGAATGAGATATAAAAAAAAGAGAGAAAGAAACGAAGGACGGGTGCCGTATTCTACATAGTGGGTGACATATGTGGTTAGAGCCGTCTAGACATTGTTTTGACAGTGGTGTAAGGTGGTGGGGGCTTGGTGAAATACCACCGCTAGCAATTTCCAAGTCTAACGCCATGCTAATCCTTTGGATTCGTACCATCAGCTATGTGCATGTCTGAGCGGTTCCTCCAATTAGCACTCACAATCAGCCGGCTCCTAGTCTAGGCATGCTAATATTTGACCCTGGCTCGTCTAGGCAGCCCCTCCTAGGGATAGGACTGAGCGTGGCGTTGCCGATGAGTCCAAGTTCGAAGGTAGTTCAACGAGAAGGGAGGCAGCCGGGGCCCGGGCCTTCAAGGAGGACCAAGCTAGTCGACTAGATTTGATTTTTTATCTTTTGTATAAATGACGTTCCATATATTATATAACAATTTTTATTTCTCATCCTCCAACGGTTTTATTGAAAAAATACAATATAATTCCTTTTTCCTTGTACTATCCCAAATATATTGAACATAACAATTTTTTTTCCACCCCATGATTTTATTTATTATACTAAAGACAACAAATAAATACAATTATATATATACAATTTTTAAAGTTCATAACAATTGTTTTGTTTTTTTTCCTAACCCCCCTAAATGTTTATTTAATCAAATTACATATATAGTATTACATAACAATACAATATATACAAGTAACAAATTTCTTCCACTATCCGAGGGCATTTTAAGGATTGGGGATAGCTAAGGGTAACATATGTGGCAGAAGGCCTTGTGACTTTCATTGAACGGGGAGGGGCCGTTATTTATTATTTACAATATATACACATTAATGGGTTTGGACCGCAGAGTCCAGACCACATCCTTCGGCGAGTATGTCCACCAAAGGGAGTTTACCTTGCCACCTCCCAGGTCTGGGTGGTGGTGAGATCTCATTAAACAGTGGGTTTGCACAGGTCTTCAGCCCATCAAAAAATTTGATGTGCCTCCGGCCTATGAACTCAGGTACCGAGGGGAGCTGAAGCTCCTCGCGTGTTGTTTGATTCTTAGCCCTTTGTTGGGTGGTGCCATGGACAATTCGCCGAAGGACAGAGTTCTGGAAGCCCTGTAGACTCGTAAGCGTGGATTTATCGCAGGAGAGGGCCCCCGTGGAGCAGTGTAGGTCTTATAATAGCTTTATAAATTTGGAGCTTGAGTCTCATCGAGAGCTGCGTCGACGTCAGTAGGTGGTAGAGCCGGTGTGACTTCTGCCCTACCAACTTGATCCTCTGCTTAATGTGATTGGAGAAGGTTAAATGTCTATCCAGCCTGAGGCCGAGGTAGACAATAATAATAATAATAACAATAACAATTGTGTAATTTCCATTACATAGTATATTTATTAGATCTATTATAATGGGCGAGACTGTGTTTCAGTGGTGAATTTTCTATTTGACGGGGTAGGAGAAAGTTTATTCTTGTGGCTTCATGGTTTCCTCAACACGGAACGGTTTCGAAGAGTCAAAACTTTTTCGCAACAGCATTTCCAAAATTTATTAATATTTTACCTTCTAAAGGATTTTAAATTAGAAAAAAATATTTTTAAAATCTAATTATTCTTCAAAAAAATAACAGAACAATATACATAACAATTCACTAAGGCCATTCAAGTAACGCAATCCTTATTTATTATTATCGATGGTAGGCATTTAATCTCTGTTTTTGAACCGCACAGTCTTTCAGCTTTTTATACAAAGAGAGATTTGAAAGTACATCTATCTATTTGATCTATAAATAAATGAGTAAGAAGCTTACCACATAGTAATATTTGTAGAAACTACAGTTCCTGAGATTCCGTGATTCTATGAATCTAAAAATCCGCTAACTCCTAATTTCCTCACTCATCTTTCCTCGCTGATTTGTATACGTTGATCTGTCTGGTGGGCTTTGAGGTCCCCTCAGACCAAATAACCAAGTCCCACAAAATGTTGTCTGTGTTACAACATTTAAGTCCAGCTCAAGAAGGAAAAATTACATATTAAATTAAAAATACATACTTTAGTTATTTACATGGCTGAGATGTTACAGCAACTTTTCTCTTGAACTCGGCTAACCGGAAGTTCCTTTATATCATCAATCCGGAAAAAAACGGAAACGGATCGAAAGTTTTAAATTGATTTTTGACCAGTTGGGATAATTTTTATGTTAAACATGTTCGTTTTTAGATTTGTCCAACATTTGTCCAATTTTCTCAAACACTGCTTTATCTATTTTGAAAAAACACGATTTATCACTATAATTAAGTGACCTTTAATATCATTCAGGTCTTATCTAGTGTTACAGGAAATCCAAAACCACGTAACTGTTGCAAGACCAAGACCAAGACTGGTAAACAAAAATTGTTTATTTAAAATAAAAATTAAGGCAAAATAGTTACTAATACTTGAAAATTTCAATTACTATATATAAAGAATTGGTATAATCATTACACTTTTGCATTTTACTCTTAGTCTCGCATTTGGGCAACACTATTCTTATCCCCATTAACAGGACAAAATGCCTCCCTCTAAAGTACCTTCAATTTGGGTTATTTTAAATATCTATACTTAACTATCTCCCATTGTTCGCAGTAATAAAAAAAGGCTTAATATAACATTTGATAATTAAATAATTTGATAGCTCTAGAGCCGGTATTATATTTAAATAATCGGGTATCCATCGTCGGTTTATTACGAATGTTCATCGTGTAACATTTTAGAAAAATAGATCAATCAATAATTTGATGATTTTTTCCTCTGTAAAATCACAAAATTATCCACTTACAATTAGTGTCACAACTTTTGACCGATCCATAGTAGGCAATGAAAACCTCCATTTTAGTAAAGTTTGAAAAGGAAATATAACAGTTTAATAACTAATAGTAGTACAATTCATAATCATTTATTGGTTAAATATACAAATGCACTTTCAAATCTCTCCAGGCATATATAACGCACAACTAAAGATATGTGTTTTACAAAAATAGATGGAGTTACTAGGTATTTATTGTCTACCGTCGATATAATAAATAGGGTTCGGGTTATTTTAATGGCATTGATGAGTTCTTAGCTGTAAGGTAAAAGCAGTGTTAAAAGTTCATTTCAAAAGTTTTATAATAGCCCAACATTGCCATAAATTAATATTTATTCAAAGTAGAGCGGTAAATGAAAGTTGTGTGAACATATATATATTTTTTTTTTCTTTCGATTTAATTTTTTTAAATTTCACTTTTTCATTACCCTGATTCGGTGGATTATACATAATTTATTTTCAAACTTTTTTTTTTTTTGTTCTTCCCTACCTCGCCGTTTAGGCTATACGGGATTTTCCCGGGACGGAGGGTGGGGGCAGGGAATTTAAAATCCCCTCTGGCACCGGGATGCGAACTCGTACTTTTCTTGTCTCTCAAATCTTCATATATCTGGTTGCCAGGCGACTCGCGGTGCAGTTCACACGCTTTAGCCTATTCGGCCACCCCGCCCCCTTTTATTTTCAAACTTAAAAATAATTTTAAATTCAGTTGACTTCAGAACCATCCGAATCCTCTCGTCTCTAACATAATAAACTTCAGAATCGTTCCAACCCTCTCTTTTCTAGCCTTGCTTCCTCTGCTATTCCTGATAACCCTCCGAGGCGTCTGACAAAAAAATGGCCTCGAGATCTCTTATTGTAAATAAATTTGGTTTTTAGAGTGCTACCAGTGGGTTGTTTCTCAACAAATGATCATGTTATTATTTTCTGTTGTCAAATTTACTTAATGTATTTTATTTATTAATACAGTTGTAAATATCATGAATAAATAAAAAATAAAAAAATTCAGTTAGAAAAGTTCATTTAATTTCCATGGATGGAAACATTTATTTTTTTTTAAATGATATTAGCTGTTCCGAAATTATTATTTACAATTTTTTCGTCACTCTCCATTACCTTATACGACTTTATATGATAGATATTACTTTTTTTTAAATCTTCATCTTTCCAACGATACATTATACATTTATGCTCTGACAATTATTTCCGTAAATTCATTTTCACCTGTTATTATTATCACGGCGCTACAACTCGGTGATGAGTCTTGGCCTCCTCCACCAGCTTCCTCCAGTCATCTCTGTTCTGTGCGGCCATTATCCAGCTCCTGACTCCCAGGACATCCATTGAATCTCTTGCCACACCGTCTGACCATCTTAGTTTTGGTCCCCTCTTCTTCTTGTGTAGAGAGACTCTGTCAGGATCATCCTAGAGATTGCTTCATTCTCCATCCTTGTCACATGGCCAGTGCATCTCAATCTTCCAAACTTCATCCTCAGAACGACACCTTGATCATTAAAAGGAGGTCTTGCTCAATTTATTTTATTTGATTTTATCTTTTTTTTTCAAACTGAAAAAAAAAACATATTTCCTTTTTCCTCCTTTAGTTAATTATCAAATTCTTCCATCGTTTATATTCAGCCATTTTTTATTGCTATTGACAATGAGAGGCAGTTAATTATTTAAAATAAGCCAAATTAAAGTTACTTCAGAAGAAGAATTTTCGAACAATAAGCATTTAAGCCCTGTTATGTGACATCAATGAGAATAAGTCCTAGCCGATATTAAATTTCATTTAATTATATACTTATTTACTGAGTTTAATCAAAATTCGTTTTTGAGAAAATTGTATAAAATCTATGATATAAAGTGGCATTTTCGGTATGCATTTTTGCTGATTTTAACGAAAATGTTGCTGTAACATTCAAGGTATATGAGTAGCTCAAGTACTTAATATTAGTTTCCTACGGATTTTCGTTTTTGAGCTAGGCTGTTTACATATACGCGCAAAGACTATTTTGTGGTTTATCAAAATTAAAGATAACGACAAATAAAAACAATACTCAAATATTTAATAAAAGAAAGTTCATTTTTATCTATATGTAACTGATCCAAAATCAATCAATCTAAACTAATGCTAAAACTAACAAAATATCAATAATAATAAAAATCTCCACAGATTTTTTATGGTTGAGCTTTCATTATTTAAATATAGAATATTCTTAGGTATCTAGGCTATGTAGATTTTTCAATATGATGAAACAGTTCAAATAAATTGCGAGTACCAAGTGTGCTAATTTAAATTTAAAATGCCCTTCACAATCTATCACGGGTTATGACAAATAGATATGAACAAGCGGAGAGACGGGATAAATAGGAGATACCAAACAAGCCCTACATAGAGCACTGTTGTGTCTGGCTGCTAGATTAATGGCTTTCAGTTCTAGACCTAAACAACTTTCCTGTTTAGTCTGTCTTCAGTTAAACCTTTTCTGCTTCGTGTTCACGTTTAAATCCACGTATTGAGAATAGGCTCTCATTTAAGAACTCAGTAATACAAAACATAAATATCGTCGGTTTATTGCAAAAAGTCGCTAAATGAACCTTTGGTCGATTTAAACCTTAAGGTACGTAGTTGTCACTTTCGATCATATTTATCGATACAATACAAATCCAGATAAATTATACATACCTTTTATACATCCATAGAATGACACACTTGAAAAAGTCACCTCATGTGTGGTACACCCGAACTTTAAATTATCATAAAATCTAATTATCATGCTCTGGAAGACTCAAATACTTTTCAGAAATAATCTAAACAACTAGAAAAACATTAAAAAAATAAATAAATACAAAGTAACTTTAGATAATATATTTTATATGCTAACATCAAGTGAAAAGTTAACATTTACATCACTAAAAAATCAAAAAAGGATTAACATTTTTCTATTGAAAATACATTAAGTTTATATCAATTAAAAAAAAAAATTTAAATAAATAAATAAATAAATATATATATATATATATATATATATATATATATATATATATATATATATATATTTGGAATGTAAAATATATACATAATAAATGAAAAAAAAATAGTTTTTTTAACTTAAAAAGATAAAAAGTGGGGGCCCTTTATGTGACCACTCATTCACAACAATCCAAGCAAACTGTTGCCCTGTGTTCACTGCAGGTAAGTCATTGCTGACAAACCATTTTTGTCTTTATATCGTTCTCTCTCGTGGATTGTTTTTCCAACAGTAGTCGTTTATTTTTTATTTCCAAAATGTCTTTTATGTTGTAACACATCGTTCATTTAAGTGTCCCCACTTGCAGGCTTTTCCAACAAGGCTCAAATAACCAATAGCCTAATCCAAATAAATTATTTATCCATTTCATCCTCTTTTCCCAGTTAACGAAGCTGAACAATATCATGCTGTTTATGCTGCATTATATTATGCTGCATGGTTCAACATTCCGACTAAGAAAACTAGTTTTTTTTTTCTAGCTGTTAACACAAACGACACATTTGATAAACAGTTACTGTGCCATATTTATTTAATTTGCTCAATGCATCTTTTCTTTATCTTCTCTGTCATAACAATTTATGAATTTTTTCAGGAGAAGAATACATTTTTTTGGTAATGCCATTATAAAAATAAATAGTTTCTATACATTACCGTCTGAAGTGAACATACAACTAATCAAGAAATATAACATTAGAAATCCACACCTGTTATTTCAAAATAACAAAGAAAACCCAGGGGAACGAAATCCACAGAACAGTTGAATAGACAGCACACGTTAAGTTAACTAAATGGGTGTGAGGCACCCAGGAGAGTCACGTAAACAATACACTGGGATTAGAGATACCCCATAATGACTTTCAATAACCCCCAATAATGATATAAGTCCAACAATGGAGTGCTAATGACTGTAATTAGCCCGGCTATGTTCGATGTTTATTTACATTAAAAAACGTGGCCAAGGAGCTACTTATAGACAACTAAATTAATATTGAAAATGTTGTGTGTGTGTTCTAGGGATATAAAAACTAGTTTCACTAAGTGCACGATTTTCTGACTTTACAGAGCAAAAAGTCATCAAGTTACTTAAATAAATTCTTTTTCTGTAATTAAGGTTAAACTATAAAGACGAAATTCCTTTTTCTGATACTTAATGACTTCTTTCGCTGGAATAATTATAATCAGATCGTTAATAAAACTAATTAAGTGAAGTAAGTTTAACTAACATTCTCTGTACTTACAAGGTTATAAAAGTTAATAAGTATTTTTTTTAAACTATGGTAGTGTGCCGCTAAGTGCATCGTGGTTTCAGTTTTTTCATTGTTATGTACATATTAGGCATTTTAATTAATTGTTGGTAATAGAATACATATTTTTAATTGCGAAAAACAAAAATAAATTATCAAATTGTTATTAATAGCTATTAAATACACACTATAAATGGCCAGAAACATAATTATTTAAGTTGGGTGGTAATTGAGAATTGTGTGATGTACAAACAGAGCCAGATTTTTCCATTGATTGTTTCTGTAACCATGTCTCAAAATCAAAATCACTGTAATTGTAATATTACATAATGATAGTATATCGGATCCAAGATTATGCTTTCGAGTAACTTTTCGGATTTCATCTATATACCGGTCCACAGTTATGTTGTGGGGAAGAGGAAGAACTGTTCTTATAAAAATACTATGTACATTCTTTTTCGCCTATCTCTAGGATTAAAGCCTAAGGCAACAGAAAGTATCCTATGCTTACGGCATAAACTGTCATTTACCTTAAAATACCCTTGAGTAAGCAAAGGTCAAATAATAATGTATATACATTCATCATAGATGTATGTTGTAAGTAGTGTTAAATAAAGTTTCTGGGGGGTCAGAAAAAAAAAAAAAAAATTTCGCCTATCTCTCAACAGAGATGCTTTTTTCTGGTTCCGATTACATGATTACTATCACGTGATTACGATTACATCGATTTTGATTTCATTTATTATAATTACAATTTTCTGATTACGCGATTACAATAGAAATCGTGGCTGTGATTACGATTACAATCGTGTAATCAAATAATCGTGTTATTTTATTTATTATAATCCTAATCATTATCTTTGATTATGATTATGCCCTTCTATGCATTAAAGTCTTGTCATTAGAAGAGAATTATGTACTTGTTGGTTTTTATTGTTAGTTATTAGTGCCATAATATTTAGTTCTATTATTATTATTGATGAAATTAAAATACGGAAATGAGCCGCTGTACTAATTTGCTCCGGTTCCAATTTTAGATAATGGTAACCTGGGTTTAGGTTGACGAATCGTTGACTTGTAGAAATATTTACAGAAACAAGCAAACAATCAAGCTCTGTGTGCACATCACATAATTTTCAATCATCACCCAACTTAAATAATTAAGTTCAATTATAGTGCGTTATGTTAGCAAAGCTCTCTAAATTACGGCCCATAAGTACCTCCAATCCGCCCCGTGAAAGTTTCCTTCATTTCATGGTGGAACTTCAGAAACTATTTTAAAAATATGAAATTAAGTAAATCTAAGAAACACAAGGTTAGTACTACACTTATTGCATGAGTTGTTTCCCTTAGTAAGCTCATTTCACAACTGAAGTGTCATTTATAGAACAAGTTTTATTTTTTCATCAGAAGCCATGTACCGAGTGACATATTGCAAGTCTTAATAGAATGCGGGACTTAGAAGATAACTTAATGTGGTCCACGGGCAAACAGGTCAGAAAATCTTGTGTTAGAGTGTGTCAAGTAGGTGTTATCCCCGTCACATGGATTACAGAAGAGTTACCGTTTAAACATATATGGGCTCTTTCCATTTTGTTCTCTCGCATTACATTCCATAGCCATTATATTGCTAACATTTAAACACAGATAATTTCAAATTTTTAGTAGAATTTGATAAAAATTATACGAGACCACTCTACACTACTTTCCAAATACTCCTAGCTTTATATGCAATCAAATGAGTCGTTTTGAAAAATAGGTATATTAGTTCGCGGTACTAAAAAAAAAGAAAGGAAAGACATGTATATATATATGTGTGTGTATATATATATATATATATATATATATATATATATCTGTGTGTGTGTGTGTGTGTGTGTGTGTGTGTGTGTGTGTGTGTGTAAATGTAAATGTAATATGATGAGATGATTATGCCCATATGGAATGATAGGTATGCTGAGTATTAAGCAGCCCTATTTAGTAGGACAGCATTACGTTTAATAAAAGTATTACTCTCTCTTATTAACATCTGTATAAAACCTCATAATTGGTTCCATCTTATCGTAACTTTTTTATTTACAATGTCTCGCAAAAGAAACGTTATCAATCTGGAGACTAGCAAATCTAGTCTATTCAATGAGTTATTAAAAACTCATTAAAACTTCGTTATGAATTCGTAATCGAGAAATAAACATTTGATCACGAGAAAAATGTGACATTCAGTAATATGGTAACGCCTGGTCTATATAACCTTGTTATTTTGGCATGTTGGGTGTGGAGGTCACCCCAAGACGGTCCAATCTATTTCTTGGTTAATTTTTTTGTCAATTTTGTGATCAAAATATCTTTAAATTCAAGTGGAAAGAAAATGAGTATTCATGAGTTCAAAATAACTAATTAGATTAATTAATTTAATGATGAAAAATCCCATTTCTGATAATTTTGGTATATAAAAAAGTTGTACATTAAAGTAAGATGAAGTCATTTAATGGTAATAATGGTGTTTTAGGCGGATGGTAATAATTTGCGGATTATATTAGGGAAATACTGTAGCGCAGACGTAAGCAAAAATAGTTTCTTTTTTTTAAGTGTGGACTTTGATAAAATGTATACCAACTTCATAATTTTTCTATAATTTTCAATCAATTTCAATTGGTTAGAAATTAGTCAAATAAGAGAAATTTATATACAAGCGAATGAATTATAGAATTACATATGTAAACCTATTCATATGTATATATATCATACCTGTGAGAGTAAAAGTTACATATGTAATCATGGATTGGATTACATATGTAAATCAACGAAAAATACGTTTGTATAAGTAGCATTGATACAGCATAATCACTAATCTCCAAGTTTGTGAAATCTGTCTAAGAAAAGTAGGAGATGGAATTGAATAATATTGATATGGCATCACATCTGGGAATATATAAAAATCGGATAAATGATGTGGATTTGACTATAGATAAACACAGGACGAGAAAAAACGTTTATCCGAAAGGTAGGGAAAAAAAAAGATACGGAACAGAATTCGTCCGTCGAACGTAAAACACAAAAAAAATTGTTTGATAACACAATTTGTTGATATATTGATATCAAACATTTTCCGTTCAAATAAAAAATCTTCGACAATGAGAAAGTAACGGTAACGAGATGTAGCGTATATATGAGCTTGTTGACATACATTTAACTCATTGGAATCAATTACGAATTTTTTTTTCTCTTTAATTATTTATCCGCACCTGTCATGGTGTGGACAATCAGCAGATGTGTTCTCTTGATGAGGATAGGCATTAAAGGCATGAGGAAGGATAGTACCCAGCAGCTCCTCTTCCTGGTCATTATTTATTTTTTTGATTTAGGTGAGAAGATCTCTCATCCAGCTCCTTTTTAATCTCCTCCTGATGGGCATGTCAGTCGTAGCCCAATGTATATATATATATATCAATGTCGGTTATAAATTTGTTTGTGTGTCCGTACTATTGTGTGAGATGAAAACGAGAGTGGAGAGTACGTATGTGTTGGTCTATAGTTGGTTGTCGTAAGTCGTTATGTAAAGTTTTGTTGCTGACGTACCAGGGAGCTCCTGTTATAAGTCCTAAAATTTTGGATTGAAATGACTGTAGTTTTTGTAAGTGCGTCTTTTTTGCCGAACCATATGTCGAATTTATATTTTATGAATTTCAATTCCGAAAGAGTGCTTTCACTGTTACTCCGATCTCTGGAGTTTTTTAGATTCCCCTTAGGATTGTGGAAAATAAAATCAATAATCACAATACTATATGATTTCGCAAAACTATTATTTCAACAATATTATGATGATTTTTTTTACAGAATTTCTTCTTTTTAAAATATTTTTCCTCTAGCTATTAGTGCATGAAACAATTATTTTTTAGTAGCAATTATTGCGATATCACGCATAACAGTAGGCCTAAAAACTGGCAAAAAAATGAGGAAGAAAGGAAAATTTTTTCATGTATCACGTCAACGGCCTCCCTTGTTCGCTTGCCTCTCATTTCCTTATTAGACAGTTTCTCCCCTTTTTGGAAAGTATAAACTTCGAGTAAGTAGTTCGGCGAATCAAAGTAACGGTAAATTGCCTATACAACCTACATCGGCGTGCATGATTTTTTGCCAATACCTTCACCGTTTTGAAAGAGGTTCTATCCTATCAAAAAGATGATGAAAAAAAACAACAATTACTTTTTAAATAAAATATTGCTGAGTTCGAAATTAAAATACTGCTACTATCATTAAAAAAATATTTTATCATTGGCTATACTATTGTAGTGCTGGAGTGAAGTACAAATGGAGTAAATTATAGGTATCTCAGATCCCATATTTATTATTCCTACTTCGAAGTCGAATTCTGTTTTATGAACATGATTATTCAAAGTAACCGCGAATTCAGATCGCGAAATTAATAGATAGTTTTTGTTTTATTTTTTCTTATTCTTTATAATTTTATTTTAACTGTTTATATCTAACTATAAGTTTAATATAATATGCACATACGACTATATTCCACAAGCTTTGTCCTTGCACTTCCCGAGTGCAGTAAATAAATAGATGGAAACGTTTATTTTACATATAGTACACAATGTGCCACTTTAAAATATGAGTGTATATATTATAAAATCCTGCTTCCAGATATTACATATATATATATATATATATATATATATATATATATATATATATATATATATATATATATATATATATATATATATATATAGTACGTAAAAGTATTATTTTGGAACCGATTCACCTTTTTGCTTTCACTTATCTATCAGATCAGAGCTAAGACTGACCTTCCAGATATTGTGTAAAAAGTGCTCATCAGGAAGTGGAACTGGACCGGACATGTAATCAGGAGGAATGAATTAACATGGACCAGGCAGTTTATGGATTGGTATCCAAGAGAGCACGTGAGAAAGAGAGGACGCCCGCCGACAGACTGGGACAAGGAGATGAAGAAGACGTGCGGGGGAGCAGCCTGGAAGAGAGTAGCATTAGAGAGGAAAGAATGGAAAAGGATGGATCAGGTTCATTACCTAGTGTGGTTACAAGAAAGTTAAGTATAAAAAAGAAAAATCGAACTCAAAACCTCAACTAAGTTGATTTTGTACATATAAGAGATTTTGTATATTTTTATCCATTGTTTTTTCATTGTATGCACAAATAAGGGTTATTATTATTATTATTATTATTATTTTGGAACCGATCCACCTTTTTATTTTCACTTATCTATATATGTAATATATAGTTAGGGAAAGTATTGCGATCGAGAAAATTTCCGAACATGAGTATTCAACGGAAATACACGTTTTGAGTTAACCTAGGTCTAAATAACCAAGTCCCGCAAAATGGTCTGTGCGTCCGTGTGTCTGTATGTCAGTGCGTGTGTGTGTATGTTAGCAGTCTAGCTCAAAAACGATAAGTTAATACGAAACTGATATTACGTATTTAAGATAGGTAAATGCCTTAGATGTGACAGCAACTGTTTTCTTAAAATCAGCTTAACAGAGGCGAATAATTTGATGAATTTTCCCTTTGTGATATTTCACAGTATCCACTTCCAATTAGTGTGACAACTTTTGACCTGTATATGACAAACAATGCAGATCTCTTAATTTCATATTAGTTAAACTTTGCAATGGAAAATAGAAGTTTATTAAGTAATAGTCCTACAATCCATAATCCAACGGATCGCACAACCTATAATCAACCGGTGATATAATAAATAGGACTTTTGTTATTTTATCGATATTTATGATTTGTTAGATGTAAGCGTTTAGCTTGAGCACAATTAAAAATGCAATTCAAAAATTTTATAATGTCCCAACATAGCCCACATTTTTTAGAAAATATCATTGTTGTTTTCGGATGTTTTAACTCTTGATAATCCAAGGATTTTGCCTGTAACACAAAGCTCACACCGAGTAGTTGACGATTAATGTTTTTTGCTTTAAAGATACTCACTTGTTTAATATGATCATCTATCTCATCATATTAAGAGTTTGATGATACTTTGAGTTTTTCTTTCAAATGATTCAATAAAGATAAATAGTCTGCTATAGTTACGCCCAAGTATTATAGCATACTTCTTCTATTGGCTTTCGACCATAAGATCCATCACCATAAAAATATTAATCTTCTTACCTGATATTAGAAATCCACCTGTTAGCCATATATATAGTGTCAAAATTCTGACAAGCAAAATACCCATGTTTACGTTTTATAATTACTAAAATTCATTATGAAAATTTGTTTAAGCTTCGTAAAACAAATAAAAGTGTTTATTTATAACACAGTACTTATATTATTTTTCGAACCTAAGGATCATTTATGATGCCGAGTTATATTTTGAGTCTTAACAAAACAATATTGTACCCGATTCTTTGATAAATATTCTCCATTATTTCTGATTAAGAAAGAGACCGACTGATCCTTCAGGATGACATGACCTTGTTCATCCTCCGGCCAGGATAATGGATGACTCGAGCTGTGACTAGCGCACCCGTTGTATCCCGTATCATTAGCAGGTTGGTTTATTGCCGCTATTAGGCCAATTAAGGGATCATAACTGGCGCGATGAGGCTGTTGGGGAATGTCGTACCCTCAGACGACAAAATAAGAGCAAGAGGTATTGTGCTGACCTCGAGACGGCTGAGTGCGGGGGCAATTAGATTGTGGCCACTCACGCATCTTTGATAGCTCCCCTCCCCTTCTCTCTCACCCTCTCTCTCTCACACACACACTCTCATATTCTCTGTAAACAGTCACCGGCTTCTGTAAGTAATTACTTGGCCATTTAAGGTAAGCCTAGACTCACACACACCACTTATCCAGTATCCAACTTATATTTTCCTAGTAGACTTACTGCCAAAGATAAAATTTTCATACTTGGCAACAGCCTCATAACACGGAATAATCTATTGATATATAACCAGATGACGTAGACAGCTATCCGACTACAAAAGTCAAAAATCATGAAAAATTTTTAAGGTAGAAATTTTTATTATTATTATATCACTAATAGCTGATCTACCCGTCGTTGACGGTATATATATTCCTAGTAGGCGTACAGCCAAATTTATTGAAAAAAAATTACATACTTCAAGATAGCCTCATGAAACGAAGTAATCGAAATGTATGAGTTTTTGTAATTAATTGAAAATTAAAACGTTATTCAGGTAAGTGCGAGAATAGTCGAAAACGTCGAGAAGTTTCTGCTCATTTCACTCATGTGTAAGGATTCCAAGTTGTCCAGGTGGAGTTCTAGGTATCGCATTTGTTCAACAGGGATAAGTAGGTATTGTTAAAGGATACTGTAGGACAGGATGTCATACATTTACGACGAAGAGTAAAGGTAATTTGATGGGATTTATTTTAATTCTCCAATTTTGACACCATTCTTCATTTTTTGTGATATGTGATTGAAGAGTTTGGGATGCAATTGATGGATCGTTATTAATTGATGGGTTACATGATTCATCCGCATATGATGATGATAATGTTGGTATAGTTTGAGATGTCAGCTGTATAAACTACGTAAAGGAAATGTGCTAGTATACTACCTCGAGGAACACCAGCAGACTGAGAAAAAATGGATGAATAGGTATTGTTGCTGTATACTTTTAAGTATCTATCAGTAATATTGGAATGAATAATGAGGAAATTTGTAGATGGTAGAAATTGGCGGAGTTTGCACATCAGCCCAGAGTGCCAGGCTCTATCACGCGTGCCTGTTCAACGTCGAGAAAAACTCCCGTGAAGTACATTCTGCGCTCCAATGTAACCCTCATGAACGGGCAAGAGGATAGCATATTAGTTGGAAGATGAAACACCTGAAAAGATGTTACCACGGAAGTTCGATGTTCAACAACCCCATCGTTAGTATTTTGCATTGTAGTCTCCTGCAGTAATAAAGCGCGATCCGGGGGATTAGAATAAGGAATCAAAAAGGCTATAAGATAGGGAATTACCGGAAGGACAGTATATAGCTGAAAATGATAAATAGAAAGGACGAGTTGAAAGGATTACAGAAGTTTATTGAATCAGTTGGAGTAGGAGAAATAGAGGAATCGGATAAAGATGTACGTATAACGATGAGAGAACTGGCGTAGGAAGTGTTATCTGGGTGGTCATATTTGTAAGTGATGCAGTCATGAACGTATAATTGTGAGATGAATTTCAGTCTGTTAAGCGAAATCAATACGTACGACATGACGAAAAATGTCAGACTTGAAGAAAAAAAGCTCTTCATGGTGTTTATATCGTCCATTAGCATTCTATAAAAGGATAGCTACGGGCTTGGCATTCATAGAAGAACACAGGATTTCGGTCAGAAGTGGGGTGAGAAGGGTGATATAAGTTATAAAATTGTATAATATCTTGTAGTTCTAATAGGAAGCATGGAAGGGCAGTAGTTTTGTATGTCGGATGTTGTTTGAAAAGCGGATTTTGGTTAGAACGTTGTGGTAAATGTTCGATATGGTTAGGAGTGTTAGCTGAAGGCAGGATCAGTAGTTGTGTAGGAGGTAGGTATGCATTCGATGTTATTTTTTGGTGTTATTAAATATTATAATTAAATTTTATTGTCTACTATTCAATTATTTATAGCATGGAAGCATCGTGTAAACAATATATTTATTTCATAGATTGCCTTACCGCTGTGAATGCTATGTGGATCAAGAACAGCGCCATAAGAGAAATTAGGAAGCATCACCTAATTTCAGGACTTGATATTAACGAACAAATATTTATTGATCCACAAGAAATTTCTGAAGCCATTGCCACACATTTTAGAAAAGTACCTTCCTCAAGCTACTGATATATATCCATGATATACATCAAGAATGCAGTCTATGGCAATGACATTTTGAACAATGCAGAAAATATCTTTTAAATATCTATAACGAAATATGGCGCTCTCACGTCGTTTGTCGGGATTCCAAGTTGAAGTTGCTATATTCAGTTTCTAGACAAGAATGTTTCCTAGGTGTATTCCTTTACCGAATCTTTACAACCAGAAAACCTTCGTACCGTCTTGTATTTTTCTCTCCTTGCTCCTCAGCCCATTCTTTCAACACTAGATCCCACAAACCTATATATCCCTTATTATAAGACAGTCTATTTTGAAACACCTTTATAGTGCTTTCTTGTTTTCCATTTCCTCAACCATCACTCTTCGAATATTTCACATTAAATTCGAATAACAATTAAATGTGTTACCAATATGATTCTAAAGTTAACAATCATATTATTTATATTGCTTACCATGCAAAAATCAATTCACCTATAATTTCGTTGTACTTTGTGTATATTTAGAATAGCTCTTTATTTTTATTTTAATATTACACAACTCTGTAATCTAATTATTATTTGTCAGACAATGTATTTTAAATATATAAATACGCATTGATTGAGCGACATATTGTTTATGTGCATTAGCTCCACTGCAAATTGTTCGGATTTTTTAATTTGTTGAAATTGTTCGAATATCTTCATTGAGATAATTACTAATTAACAAACGATAGCTGCATCCGTTGACGTGAGAGCATTAGGAAATATTTGTTTACCTTTCTCAATACCTGTTGCGCAAAGGCAAGCATAATAATAACTATAATGACCAGATTAACAATAAATGTTAATATAATTCAGTGTCACTAGTTCTATATCATAGAAAATAAATAAGAAAGGATCAAAAAGAGTTAAGAAGTAATAATAATAAATAATAATAATAATAAAAGGCTTAGCGAACCCGAAGGTTCGATGCCGACACCACCAATCGTTTATTACACACCTCCCTCCACAGTTCACCGTTCAAACCTAGTCGTTTCAGATCAACTTTAACGCAATCTTCCCACCTTCGTTTCGGTCTACCCCTCGGACGTTTACCATTTGGTGCAGCAATTATTAACCTTTCAGGAATTGTCTCGTTACTAAGCCCAACAATTTTACAAACCCATTTGATTCGCCGGTATGTAATCATCTTAATTATATTATCCGGATGAAGTTCATGCGATTCGATGTTGTGTAACCGTCTGAACTCTCCGGTCAATTCATCCTTCTTCGCTCCGAATATTCTACGCAATACTTTATTTTCAAAAACATTAGGACGTTGCTCACCCCTTAATGTAAGCGGCCACTTTTCGCAACCATAAAGAACTGTAGGTTCTTAATGAACTATAGATAAAGACAATGGTTTTGTAGATTCCAATTTTTAAGTTCCGGAACAAGAAGAGCGAGCTAAGTAGTTCTGTCATATAAAAATAACAAGAATTTCCCGCCTTCAGTCTAACCTTAATCTCTTCTTCAATTTCGTTTTTTCTGGTTATCGTAGACCCTAGATACCTAAACTTCTCTGTTCAAATATATTACCATCTATATCGATATCACCAGTGATATCGCCATTTTTGTATCTGACCATATATTTTATCTTATCCGTGTTTATTTAGAGCCCTAGTTCTTTACTGGCGTTCATTAACGTTGTCGTATTTAGTTTTATAGTTTCCACCTCTTTGCTAGTTAACATTAAACTGAATATTTTATAATATACCGGAAGGAGTGAAATTCCTCGATAGTTATTACAATCCGTCCTCGTGTCCTTATTGTGAATCGGAATAAGAATAGATTCTTTCCATTCTTCAGGTAATTCCTGTTGAGAGAAGACTACTACCGCTATAAGATTAGGAGAGAATGCTTAGCGGCTCTACCGGATTACCTCCGAGTGAGAATAAGAGATGATCCAAGAAACTGGAAGAAGATTCTCCGGGAGGATACAGTAGAAGACTGGAACCGACGGTGGTTGACGACTCCCAAAGGAGCTACTCTAAAGAAGTACTTCCCCACCGTCAGTTCGCGACTAGAAGCGACTTGGGTCCTCCCGGACTACTGGATTTCACAGATTCTCACGGGGAATGGGGGTTTCCGAGCAAAGCTCGTTCAGTATGGTATAAATATCGATCCCCCATGCTGTACATGTTGTACTTACCTGTACGGTCTATGAGTCACTGAGGGCGAAACTGTTGAGAGAAACTGGTCTCTTTTTCCTAACAGAGAGAGATCTTCCTCAACTTATGGCCAAAGAAAGATACGATCACTTCAAAAGTTTTATATACGGATGGAAAGAAGTTGTTTTACCAACCCACTTCTCTTTGGGAAGAAGAAGAGAAGCTGCACCAGGGAGGCCACCAGAATAAGAAGAAAAGTAAACCAGATGCAAGTGAAGAGAAGAGCAAGTTGTGTGCACAGCTCAGAAAATAATGTAATAGCCAAAAATGCAGCAGTATTGCAGGTTGTTATGTAACAGTAACATCCCACTGCTGCAAATACCCGTATTGCCTTCAGGCAGGGGGGGAAGGGTTCAAAATAAAATAAATAATAAATAATACGTAATTTCTCATTCTCCCAGATCATTTTAACTTACCGATGTATTTTAGAAACTCCAGCTTCTCCGCAAGCCTTAATTAGTTCAGTAGTAATATGATCGGTTCCCGCTGCTTTATAAGATTTTAATTTTCCGATAGCTACTTCAATAGTTAGGAAGTAAAGTAAAAAAATTATGTTCTTATGTTTTATGAAATATCGACAAACTCAATGAAATTAATTTATTTACGGCACATCCTGACCGTTTTTAATCTTTGCAATTTCAACATCAGCTGGACATTTAAGTTATTCCAATCAACTTCTAATTAGAAAAACAGGTCAATATGCCATTGAGTTAAGTTGTTACTTCAAACTTGTAAACACCGTCCGAGTTCCGTGCAAACATAAGATTTAAAAATTCCAATCGAGAAAGAAAAAAGACGAAAAAGCGATTTACAAAGCTGTATGTAATACGCCGACTTTAATAGGCCTAGCCCGAAGCTATTGTTACATCACACATGCTCAAGGAAACTACGTCTTTATCTGAACATTTGGGCTACTGTTGTTGATAACAATGAAATTCCAACAAGGTATTCTGTGTAACTTTGATGGTACCTTGATGAGGAGGTCTTCGTAAATATGGGCTATCAATCAGGAAATCTGCAATCTTTAACTCGATAATGAGTTCAGGATATTATGAATTCATTCTTTCGGTTAGAACCTGAGAAGAATAAAGGTGTGAGCATCAGAGCTCCATCATTATCTTGTATTTTACACTGTTTTTT
Source organism: Nezara viridula (assembly GCA_928085145.1). NCBI lineage: Eukaryota > Metazoa > Arthropoda > Insecta > Hemiptera > Pentatomidae > Nezara > Nezara viridula. The sequence goes on along the minus strand of OV725079.1, from coordinate 144,070,525 downwards.
AAATTAAAAAATATAGAAAAGGATTAAATTGTTTCATTGCCGTTAAATTGAGAAGTACAAGCTTTGTAAAATTTTACCCTATGGTTAATTACTTTGAAATAGTTATTAAGTTCAATATGTATCGCGAACGACTTTAACTACCGCATTGGAAAATATTTGCACACAAAGAATAAGATGTTTAAAAATATTTATTTATAAGTATATCTTATTAATAAGCTACGTATATAATTATAAAAATTGTCATACCAGAATTAGGACTCTATGGGTAGGTTTGAGATATAAATAAAAAAAAAAACCAATGCAACCTCCTAACCGATGAACCAATTTTAAAGAAAGATGATCTAAAGTCTTCTCTTCGAAGAGCATTACCTTTATAATACATTTCACCCAAAAGGAGCCGGAAAAAATAATTACGATATTAACATTGGATATTCGACAAACACAGAAAGTGTTAACTTTTTTGTTGACATTGTATCATATTGGTGGTTTGAAAGTATACTAAATTATCTACAAAATAAAAAAAAAAAATCATTAAACCAGACGACCATTGTTTTGTCTTAAAGAAACTGTATGACGGATCATAGTAATTACTGAAAGGATTTCGATGAAAGTTTTTTTATCGTTTAGAAAATTTAAATGTTTTCAAAATATGTTCTGACCCAAAAAGGAGGAAAAGTCTTTTGGAGTTATTCACAAATGTAAATTTTGAATTCATCAAAATTTCTATTCATGTCTTTTTTCGAGGAAGTATGTCATTTACATAAATTTATAGTGTTCCATATGGAATATTTTAGGAAAGTTTTTATTAATTCCGTTACAGCCGTTTTAGTGCAATATTCTATAGAGAAATGGGTTTTTCGCCGCCTTCTTGAAACAAAATGGCGGCAGATGATGTGACGCCTCAAAGCCTCCTCTCCAATACAAACTTAAAATAGGCCAATCCAAAATTTCAAACTTCCAACTATGTTAGGAGATGCACAATACTTTAAAAACAGAGAAAAACGTGAAAAAAAAGTTCTTACATGCGGAAATTTAGACGATTTTTTTTCCAAATTTTAATAGCATTGTTTCGCCTGGAAACTAACTGTATATACCGAATTTCAGCTTAATCGGTCATACAGCGACCACTGGGGAAGCAGAAAGATAGCAGGGAAAAAAAATATATATATATAAATGACATTTCTAAAAATTGCATCTAGGGGTTCTAAAACTAATAGAAACCCTGTCTTCCACTGGCGACTTTCGATATAGTATATTATTTCTGAAAGAAAATAGACAAAAAGAAGTGTGTTAGATGCGCTCAATCTTTACACTCAAGGTGTTCCCTCAAGATTGTGAGCGTTCTGAGTTCAATAACGAAACTTAACAGCAAAGTATCTTTTAGATATGAATAGTAGCCGTATTTATGATATGTTAGGATTGTTATCATATCTATCCTTTTAAGCCTGATGTTAGTGACTACTTTTTGGAGCCAATGAAATATTTAAATTATGGTCCACTTTATTGATAATATTTAAATTACTGTTAAAAAAATTAAAGAATGATTGTTTTTTATTTTCTTAATTTTTACTTTGCAAGTTTGATTAGTTATATAAGAAAATGTATATATATATATATATATATATATATATATATATATATATATATATATATATATATATAGATATATATTTTTTTAACATTTTATTGAGAAATATTACAATCTGTCACAGTTAAGGACACTACAGAAAAGAAATAAGAACTAATATACAAGAACATTAATTGTCCTTGAAAAATGCTTGTGTAGTAGCTAAATATACGCATATTAGTTTTTACTAAGTTTTTCAGTTTTGACCGACAGTTGTATCTAAATCGCATTAACTTCGAACAGAATTTTTTATTTTTATTTTTATTTATGAAATTTACAACTGTACATTTAATATACATTCAGCAAATGTGATACAGATAAATACATGACAAGGCTTGTAGAGAATCAACCCATTGGTGGCAATCTAATAAAGTTTCTAAATTAGGAGATCACGAGGCCATCTTCTTTTCTCTAGGAGGGTTATCAGGGACGGAGGAGGAAGCAAGGTTAGAAACGAGAGGATTAGGATAGTTCTGGAGTTTATTATGAAAGAATCTAGATTAGGCCGATTCGGAAACATATGGAACATTCAGGTCACTATATATTATTTTATTTGTTACAAAGTAAGGAGCATTAAGGATTTTGGATTTTAAAGATTGGATACGAGAGGAATTCGATGGTTTAGTGGAGCCCCAAAGCTCAACTCCGTAAGTCCAAATAGGTCTTATTATAGTCATGTATATGAGTCTTTTGTAATTACTTGAAATGTTAGTACGTCTGTCTTGTAAGTGCTGAAGTAGTTGGAAACGTTGAGCGGTATCTTGTCGTTTCAGTCTGGCATGAGGATTCCAAGTTAGACGTTTGTCCAAGTGGAGCTCAAGGTACAAAAGAAAAAAAAAAGTTAATTTATATTCTTACGGCATCAACAAGATGAACTTTGAAAATTGTATACATATACATATACATATATATTTATGTGTGTGTGAATGATTCCTGAAATAATATATATATATATACATATTATTTCAGGAATCAATCACAGCGACACACAAAATAAAACAATAAACAAAATTGTATGTGCTAACGTTTTGTCCCATTCATATAGGTCAGCGTAAAATATTATAAAAGATGAGGATTTCCACAAGTACATCCAGCCATATATTACATAGATGGACTATATTCTGATATCTAATAATAGGAACAACTAACACTGAATATAACAAAATCAACTTAAATTCAACCCTCCATTAATATATGTTTTCTCTGAATATTTTTAGGTTCAAATAACCCTAAATAAATTCGAGATTCTTAAGCTTGTATCATGGGATATTCCATGAAGAAAAGACTCTCACCGCTTAACAGGAAAAGGTGAGAAAATAACATGTCTTCATATTCTTGTAGAGAATTAGCAAAAAAAAAAAATGAATTTTAAGTAGATTTAATATTGAAATTAATAGGAGCCCCTCCCAGATTCCAAAACCCTAGCCAGCGCTACAGGGTAAAGGTATGGTAATGACAAGCTACGGCCGCCATTCAGATAATTTACGATTTCTGGTCTGTGAATTCCTAGAAGACAACTGAATCATTCGTCTGCGGCGTAGCAGGGTGGGATATAGGACATCGACTTACGTTTCTAAGAACGTCAATGGTTTCATTTGTAGACAAGCTGTTTACCAGGGATAATATTATTGTGTCTGAAAATAATAGTAATCGGTTAGTAAACCTATAAATAAATAATTTTAAAAATTTTGTGATAGAAGTCACGATTAACAGTGGATATGTTAGTTATCATGATTTTCAGGGCGTTAAGGCCGAGGAAATTGGTAAGCGGGTCACTAAATATCCGATTCCCAAAGGTGTTGGTTCAATTCCTCCATGGTTTAGTTCTATAAAGTCTTTAAACGAAAAGTTGATTTAGGATGATAACCTCTTTGAAGGCATCAGATATTGGCTAAAAGTATCATTAGCCTCACTTACCGGTCCCCTACCATTACCGGTATTAGTACTTTATCGCCATTAAATGGTTTTCTATTATTGTATAGTTTTCATTAGTAAGAACCAGGGAGCTGGGCCATCACAAGATGGTTCAATCGATTATAATAAATAATATAATAGTTACATTGCCATTTAAATTTGATTGAATGAGCAAATGGAATTCCAGAAGAAATGATCTATCAAATGCTCTAATGTGATAATGAAAACTAGAATATGGTGAAAACGAATAAAGTATGTTTACTAAAAAAAGAAGTAGATACATGATGAATGAAATAATCGCGGAAATTATTAGGGGAGGGCATATGTCTCAGATCCTCGTCAATGCGCACTAGATAATTTATTATTGTTTTCTCCTTGTGCCGTGCATAGATTTATTTGTTATAATATAGCAATTTATTAATTTTTTTTTTTGCGTAAAATACGAAAAACCATTGCTGATTTTATTAAAGGAATTCAAATGTATAATAACCTACAAAAACCAAAAGATGCTTCCGGTGAATGGGGCCAAGTAAATTATATTTCATGAAATATAGATTCATATTCGTTTATAGCATCCTTTAAAACTCTGAAATACGATTTTGTTTTGAAATCGAAAATATTAATTTTTGGACTTAATTTTATGAGGAAAATTGTGTTCATCCCGTTTAATAAAGCTTTAATAACTCCTCAACCCAGTGAATATTACTCTAGATATAAAAAAAAAATTCGACAAAGAAAGAAAGTTTAAATTCGTATTTAACGCCTCTAAAACCCCTTAAACTTAACTTTTTATGGTAATTATATAAATTGGTTTGCAAATTCAAGATGATTGCACCTATCCAAACAAAAATTTAGTGCTTATAAACTACAAGAAATGGCACAAACCGAACAACCGTCATACCAATCAGTTAAAAAAAAAAAAAAAAAAAAAAAAAAGTTGTGTTTTTAGACCATACAATAGAAGTAAAAACATCAAAGGTCACATTAATAATGTCAAATATAAATTTTGAATAATGCCTCATTATAAAGAGGATGAAATGTTATGTCCAGTTGGAACGTTATGTAATGTTGTATTATTTCTCTTCTTATTCTTATTTTTTTTAAATATTGTTAATAATGTCGTCAAAATAACATACCAATGTTGTAGTAATATTAGCATAACTCGTAATCATTTGGTTTTTTACACTTTTTTTACATCTTTTTCCCTCTCCTACTCTCTAACACCGTGTTGGGTTGAGATATAATTTTGAATAACAGGTCATTACAATGAAGATGAAATGCTGAACGATTCCTTCGCTTACAGTATATAGGTCCGAATTTCAGTATCTGAAATATTTTAATCCATATGTTTAACTAAACCCGTTATCATTTGGTTTTCGACACTTTTTTTTTGCTTTTATCCATCTAAAACGGCATCGCGTTAAGATACAATCTTGAATTATAGTCTATTAAAGAGAAGATGGAATTTATTCGCTTGCAGTAAACAGAGCAAAAAATATTTCAATTAGTCGACTCTAACCGGCTTTACCCGAGCGAAATCTGACTGATCGAGCAAATTTACTCTCCACAAAAAAAGCGCAAAACGCGCCTAAAGAAGGTTTCTCTTAAAAAAAATAAATAAATATATATATATATATATATATATATACTACTCCATGGTGGCAATTGATCAATTAAGGTTAGGAAATTCAGTTGTTTTCTTATACTCTCTTCATCACAACTCTCATTTTTTCTAAAACAGTATTTCTAATTATAATTTCATATTATTTCAGTCATAGCTTCATTATTGTTGTCAAAAAAAGATTCTTATCCTTACAGAGTACAGTTAGTTTAGACTTCCGGTATAGTCTGTAAGAGATAAGGCCTTTTTTCTAGAAGAATAATGAACGTATATGTGAAAACCAAAGAAAATGATAATAAATAAAACTTGTTTAATAAAATGAGAATTTTCTCATTTACTTATTGTATTCTCTATGTAATACAGTTGTAAATTCCATTAAAATAATAATAAAAAAATAATAATAAAAAAAATAAATAAAATGAGAATAAAAAAGCCAAACCAATGGGGCTAAAGAGATAATAAAAAACCAACGAAAATTTATGATATTAATTCAATAATTATAACACTACCATAGAGTATTATACTAAGTAAAATTTTAATTCTAATGCAATCGAATATATTTTTTTTTTTTTGGCATGCATATTTAAACTGCTTATCAAAAATACGATTAGTCAAATTTTATATTGCGTATATTTTATGATAAATGTATATAAGTGCATATTTTGATCATTTCAAATAAACAATAATAACAATGACAATTATGACCTTAACATCCTATTTGTCCTAGACCTTGCCCCAAAAAAGTCTTCAAATTTCATCGGAATCTTACTTATCAAACGAATCCCCTTGCACAATTCCTATTCAGCACCACCCATCATTATAATCCTCCAGAAAGGTTAAAACGGCAGTTGCCCCACGACGTTTTAAAGTTTGTATATATTAGAGTTCTGACGACATGAGTGTATGTGGTTAAAGAGCTCTCGCTCAATCTCCACTGGGTTTAGCCCCAGTGACGTTAAGAGAGTTGTTGAGGGTTGAGAGAGTAGTTCAGGTACTTTCCTGATGTCATGCTTTTCCCTCCACAGTTGGAATATAGCTTGGGAGGAATATAGGACGACAGCTATCTGAGAGCCGCTCCTCTTTTCCGTTCTTTAGAATAGGGATAACCAAAGAATTGAGCCAGAAAGTTGGGAAGTGTCCTGTAGACCTGGTATGATTGTAGTATTTAAGGAAGTATTTGAGTGTCTCAAAAGGTGGATATTTAGTCATAACATAATGAAAATAGGAACAGGTGTACCTTTGACGGAATTTAGAATATATTTCAGTTCCTACATTGGAAAGGGAACGTTTTAATATAAAGTACTTTCATTTATTGTAACTGAAAGTTCTGTTTCATCAGGGTAAGTATTATTTGTTTCGGAGTAATAGAGGTTTGAGATGGAGAAGCCAGAGAAGCGAAAATATCCCAATCTGTTCTGTTTAGTATCCTTCTGAGTTTCCCGAATTCGGGGTTAATATTTATGAATTTGATAAATATTGTGAAATGATTGCTACCCTATAAGTCGGGTAAAACAGTATTGTCTCTAGTGTTGTAGAGGGTGAGATTGCAGAACGAAAGATGTTGGGCTGAAATAGTTCCATAGAGCTGAGCTGAGGGATGTTTGCTCCCCAGTGTTGAGCAGAGGAAGATTAGAGATGTCTAAAAAATGTTTTATTATTTTACCCCGCATGTTAATGTTTTAGGATCCCTATAGAGGATTGTGGCTGTTGAGGTCCCCATTAAATAAAATAGGATGAGGAAGTTGGTTGATGAGGAGAGTCAATTGAACGATCTTGTTCAGGTATTGAGGTAATTTGTGGAATTTTAAATTGAAAAGGTCAAACCGTGGTGGACTCTGGTAGATTGAAGATGTATGTTAATTGGAATTAATTCTTAATTCTGATTCTGATTCTGAAAAATATTTATGTACAACTATAAGAACTACGTGGTGACTGTGGTTTAGGTTCGAAATATCCTTCCTATATATATCCAAAATTTAAATGATAAAGTTGGCTTTATATGTGAGGTGTTTTACAAGAACAGTAAGATGACTCTCTTGAAGAGCAAAGCAAAACGGGTCAGTGTCTGATTTTAATATTTTTTAATCATTGACTTTGGTTGTTAAACAATTGTAATTCTACTGAATTAACGACATAGTTGGAAATTTTTTTTTAACTTTAATTGATTTTTATTCACACTTGTCATAATAATAATGGCAACCAGTGAATGAAATGATCGATTGCAAAATATAATCGAATAAAATAAAAGGCTTGAGAGAGAGAGCAGTGCCCAGTGGCACCTTCTCCTAGCGTGATATCTACATTAGGCTAGGAGTTCCCTTATCCAGCTCCTCTTCAGTCACCCACAGACGTTACCTGGCATAACCGTAGTGGCCATTTCATTTATGAGTCTGTTAGGATGTCCTAGTAAGTTGTCGTGGAATCATTTGTAATGAGTTCGTATGTGTTCGTCGCTAACATACCAAGGTGTTTTTGTAATTGTCCTGAAAGTTTTTGCTTGTAAGATTTGAAGTTTGTTTGTGAGTCTTTTAGCTCTTACAAATATCTGTGATGCGTAAATACAAATAGGTTTTAGTAAGTGATTGTATGGTTCAATTCAAGTTTTAGTTTTGAATGTTTCGAAAAAAGCGAATTCAGAATTCTTTATATTTGACTTAGCGTTTTTCCTTCTTAGTCATATTAGCGGGCCCTACGTCATTTGCGGTCAAATATCAGACCAAGGTAGTGAAAGGTGTCTGTCTGTGAAATCTGTGTATTGTCAAGGAAAAGTGGAGGGTATGTTTCATGTGGAAGGAGAAATGTGACGTGCTGTGATTTGTCTTGATTTAGTCGGATCTTCGAAATTTCGAACCAGTCATGTAATCTTGTTAAATACTTGTGTAGGGTCTGTGAGGCGCATGTTGGATTTTTCGTGTCTTGCTAAAATTGTTGTGTCATCTGCATTTGTCGCTATTAAAATGTTAGAACTATAAAGTATGTCATGGGTGTATGTGATGTAGAATAGTGGAGCAATTACTGAACCTTGGGGTACTCCTATGCTGAGATAGACCCGATGGAAGATAGTTCTGACTCGTGTCGGACAGAGAACAATCTGTCGGAAAGGAAGGATTGTAGAATTAGATATTAGGTAGACGGGAGTATTGTCTGTGATGGAAATAGGAGGTAAACATAGTTGTACGGGCACGTCTAAAGCGTTTTGTACATTGTTATCGTGGTATAAAAACAGAAGAAAGGTATTCGGCAAAGAGTTCCGATTTTTCTCCGGGGTCACGGCCCAGGAGTCATCTTCTCTTCGAAGGGGTGCTGACACTTCAGGATGCTTAATAAGGTTTTTGGTATGTCTCCACAAGCTTCTATGGTCGGTTGAGAGATTTATGATGTAGATGTCATAGGTTGCTCGTTTGAATTTTCCATTCTGTCGCTTGAGTTCATTTCCATCAAGTCTTTTGTAAGTTCGTTTACCTGATGAAAAATTGTTTTAAATTAATATAACGACGCAATTGCTAGTTTCAATAAGCAAATTGCCATCAATTAATTTCTTTATATTTTTAACTTCTCCAACTAAATTGGTTATAAATTTAATTATGAAAAAATGAGATACTCTCTCTGGAATCCTTCATCTCGTTCCCTTTTTATTATTATCTGAGTAGAAGTATTTTTTATTGCTCCATTTACTTGAAGAAGGTCTGGTGTAGTTTTTATTCGACCTCTCTTTCTACATTTGGTTAAGCTATGAGGTAGCCCATTCATTTTAGTCATAGGGTGTGATTATTATAATTAAAGTTAAAAAAAAAGAAAACAAAATAAATAAATAAATTGAATAAAAAGAAAACAAAAATCTCTACAAAAAAAAAATATATAATATATATATATATATATATATATATATATATATATATATATATATATATATATATATACATATAAGTTAAACAAAAAGGAAAGAAATGAAAAATATTCTTATCTCGATAGTTGATTTCACGGAATACCGGAAACAAACAACCTCTCTCTAAGAAGTCTACTGTCTAACTGCGTTTATTCATGTTTCGATTAGGAAAAAATAAAAGACGTAAAAGAGCGCCGTTTCTTGACTTGCCACATGCAATAAATTAGTTCCTAGCCTCTTGGTGTTGCGGGTTTGCCGTTTCTTTTAACTCGATCATTCAACTCGCCTTGATTTATGTTGAAGATTCACCATTTCTTTAGAGTTATCCCTAATACATCGATTGTAATTATTTTATTCAGTACTAATTATTTATTAATTATTTTTATTTATTACCACATAAATGAAAAAATAAAGCTTGGAGTCTCTTACATACAGGTGTACAGTTAATTTGCCAACGTTTCGCCAATTCAGACAACATAACAGAAAAAACATGATCATATACATGCAGAGAAAAATAAATGAAAGAAGAAAGAAAAAAATACTTCTCACATTCACAATTAAAAAAACATTTAATTAATACATTTTTATATTACTATATTTTATGTATGTATTTCCCTTTTATCCCTTATGATTCGTTCTTTAATAAAACCTTCCATTCTTTTATCTCTTTATGTGCTACATCTTCATTTATTATATTATTTTTCGTACGAAAGAATCAATAAAACAATATGTTTTGTTAATATTAAAACTAATCTGTCATGTCAAAGCCGGGTTGTTATCTTCTACTGACGTTAATCCAAAGAAAAAAAATAAAATTCTGTAAACTAAAAAATACTCAGTCCGGGCTTAAATTTTCAAAATTTCTTCTTCAAAATTACCTCTGTTATGATTTATTTAAAATAATTCGAGGTTAGTAAAAGCATTAAATGGCTAAGTATAAATTATGAAAGAATTTTATAAAGAAAAAAAATTCAGAAATAAAAAAATGATAACTAAAACATAAAATCGTAGAGGGTAATACAGAGTAAGGAAAATGTTTCGAACAAAACCTTCTGAAGACTAACATTATTTAATGGAAACGGAAAGTTGTCTATCTTATCAATTATCTTAAAACTTCACATTTAGTTTGGAAATCTTATTTAGATTCCATGGTAACATTTGTTTTCTGTTAAATAATTTATAATTTCAGTTTATTTAATATAAAATTAATAATTTCTTCTTCGTTCTTCATTTCCTTTAATGTATTATGCACATATATTTCTAAAATAATTTTCAGAAAGATGGTTTCGAGCTGGGAAAATCTTTCTCTTTTTTATATTCAATTATTAATTATAAGGTTCTTTCATAGTTAATATTTAGCCCTGTTTTATAATAACTACGTATGGGAAACTATTAATGTTTTCAAATAAATCATACTAAATGTGCATTGGAGTAAACCATGGTAAAAATTTGGTCCGTCATAAAGCATCGATGGGGATTAGACCTGCATTATATTCTTTTAAACTATTAATTATAAATTGGCATTATGAGTTTAATCAAAAGCGTTAGAGCCGTATTCAAGAAATTTGTAAAAATATGTAACATCAATGATCAACAGTCACAAGTTGTGCTGTGGGAACCTCAAAATCCGTTTATTTCAGTTGAAAACTCAAATTTGAAAATTTCCACAATCACAATACTTTCCCTTACTATAGACAAGTAAATGAAAGGGAAAATATTAATCATTTGAATTGATTTCTTCGATTCCAATTTACAAAATTCTCTCTTTGGCAGTATTATTCTGTCGAAGCGAAGCTAAGAAAAGTGGGATGAAACATTCACTGGCGATAAATTTTACATCAAGACATTTCCTTATAATCATTTTAATGAGATTTATCTTATAGTAATTTTTCGTACTGAATCGAATGTTAAAGTACGTTTGGTGGTAAGAATAACCTGCATGTTATTATTTATGTATTTATTTTTCTAGTTCCTGTCTTGACCTATGATCATTTTTAATCAACCATGTTGAAATGAAAAAGATATGGTGTGTCCACTCACACGACATTCCTACCTACTTCAGAAAAGTTTTTATATCTTTATATATGTCCATCAAGAAACAAAAAAAAAATGAATTAGATTTATTTTCATGAAAATTGATCAAAGAAAAGATTTGAGTACGATCTATTTGATAGTCTAAAGCAATTTAAACCGGCTTAAGGTATATCAGTGTAAAAATATCAATACTCTCTAATATTGTTGATGAAAAACTTTTTGCCATAGCCTAATTTTGTCAAACAATAATTTCTATTAAAAGTAGAGGAAAAAGCTTGTGTGATGCGGGTAACAGATTTTCTTAGTTTCACGTAGTGATTTTTTATCTCTCATTTACCTCTTTCTGACACCAGGATATGAACCCGTAATCTTACATTGGAAATTGAATAGCTGCACCTTCGTTAATAGTTGTCCGAAATGAACGATTTTTATATTATTTTGTAGAGAATTTCATTACCTACAAAATAAAAAAAAATCCCTTCAAAAAGAAAATCGGTTCAGTAGTTCGTGAGAAAATCTTGGCACAGACAAACAGACAGACCAATGGCTAAAAATGTGTTTTTCGGACTCTGGGGGCTCTGAAACTTATAGATCCTTCGAAAACTGCATATCAGAAATTAGACCCGATTGCAATATTTTCCTTAGCTATTATAGGTAGGAAAGTAAAAACTACAGCTAACAAATACAACTTACAGTTTAGAAAGTTAAATATAGTTGAATGTCCTTAATTGTGACAGATTGTAATAATTCTGAATAAATAAGTTTAATAAAATATTTCTTTCAAAATTAGTAACCGTTTCATATAGTGGTACAATTAAATTAAAGTTATTAAAATTAAAGGTTAAAGGTTAAAAGAAGATAAGTTAAAAAAGACAATTAAAATAAAGTTTAACAGTTTCAAGAATAAAAGTTAAAAATACTGCTGATAAATAATATAATAAATTAAATGAAATAAATTTACAAATAATGAAATAAATTGAGGCAGGAAAAGCAAAATCACCACAAACAAAAAGTATCAGGAGTATATCTTTCATTCTTCTCCTGTACTGGCATTCTTCCTTGTTTTTGTTTCTATTTCAGACCAAAATGTACTTCAAAACACAAACCTGTTAGTATTCATTTTAGTATTTGAAACTTCGATGAATGCCTCGAGTTTGGCCTTTTCGTCCTACCGTGGGCTGGGGGCGGGGCCGAGCGGCTGAGCCGTAGCGGTGGGGTGGCAGCGACTGCCAACGCACTCCTCCGCCCGGTGCATGTGCAAGCGGCCAAAGTGGGCCCTTTTTCGGCAGTGCAGTCGTCCGCCTAAAAAACAAACTAAAAAGATTAAAACAATGACTGCACTGGAGTGGCTTTATTACCAGTGAGGACGGGTGTTGAACTCCCCGTCTAGACGCCTGTGCCCCCCACCACACCACTCACCTTGGTCCTCTTACATTCTTTCATTCTCATTTAAATATCTTAGCTCCATGGTGAGTCAGTGCATACTACCTCTCCTAGGAGCAGTCACTTCATCATAGTTCCCTTCCTACTCCTCTATTTATTGCCTTGTCGGAGAACGTTCTCTGGACTTGCAGTTCTCCTGCAATCACCGGCTAGCCCCTTTCCACGCCCTTCTATGGCTATGCCCATTACACCTAACGAGTAAAAAAAAAGGAATAAATAATTCGCAGATAATTATCTAATCATATTTCCAGATAACCTATCTCCTTTAAGTCAACTGTAAAGAGTTATTTTTATCAGATTATGAAATTCCGTCTAAACTTTCGTGAATGGTTTCATCTAATCATAACCTACATCTTTTAATATATTATTACAATAATGTACTATTATAATCGACTGTTAACGGCAAAAAAGTAACTCCCCATCTATAAATTTGAGGTTTTACGTTTCATGATACGTAGTAAACAAAAATGCAATAGTTACGGAATGGACTTAATCCGTAACAAATAATATTAATAATATTGATATTAATTTAACTTTTATTTTGTTAAATATCCCAATTGGTGAATCATGTGTTATCTTTTAGTTTCTCACGGCTCAAAGCATAAAAGCACAAAGCCCTAGATAGCCAGGTCAAGCTATATCTGATAGCTTAGAAATAGTTATCTAGAATGTACCGACTGGACACAAGACCCATTATCAAAACTTAGGGAACAATAACAGATTTCAGCAAAAGGTCGCTGTCTCACAGACTTCATATCAATTCTAAAAGATAAGGATATCAATTCTTAATAGTTAAAACTTCATTCACACGCTTCCTAGACCGTCCAGAATCGATTCACCCCCCTACTATTCCTGAGTATATAAACCGCATGATTCTTAGTCCAAGTCACTCATAAAGTTACATTCTTGAAGTCACACTCTTTACTGTAGGAGAACTGGAATGAACTCATGTAGTCAACCCATATATCCATATTATATTACTCTGTATTTTAAATATCATTTGTAACATTATGAATAAAACCATTACATATAAAGTCTTCACTGTCTCCGATTCGTTAACTAATGAAAACATTTTGTCTCACAGCCGTCCGCCCATTGTTTTTAAAAACTACTATACTTAACCACTTAAACTGCTGGTTTCAAAACTTAGTAACAAAGTCATAGGTCACCTGAAGATGTTTTCTAAACAAGGCATTACCTATTCCATTTTCGTTTCAAAATGACTGACAAAATGTCAAAATGGTCGTCGCCAAAAATCTGTGCTGCTATAGCCTCTAACACCGAAATGGTTGTAACGATTTTAATTAAACTAAAAAGATTAAGCCCTATAAATTTATGTATGTACCATATTTCCCCTAAGAGAAGCTAGTTATCTATGTCTACTGAAGAATTTTATTTGCGAGATACACACACTATTTGGTTTAAAGTAAACATTTCAACGGTAATTAAATCTTCAGAAAGATAAACCGAAATCTTTTTACAGAAATATGTGTTTTTGAAATTTCTGCATATGTTCTAATGTTTTGCAAAATCGGTGAACTGAAATAGTTGTTTCTATGAAACAAGCCGAGTTTTAAAAACTTGAGAAAATGCCAATTTCTGTAACAGCGCTTCAATTTAAAACAATTTTAATGATTTTTATTCATTATTCAACTTGAATATTCATAAATATAACCATCAGAAATAATTGGAGTTGTACCTATAAAAAAATCTACTCGTCCTCCATTTTTTTTTAAATTACAGATGTACGTCTTTGATATGAAGAATAATATAAATAGTATACAATTTTATAAAAAAAAAAAAATCAACAAAAATGAATCATAAAATCATTTGAAGGACACCAATTTTTATCTAATTTTTCGGATGTGTTAAGGAATAATGTAGTGTAACACGCCACACACATATTTTTGTAATAATTTGCAGCTTTTTTATTTGCAAAAATATTCGAAAATGGGCTTTTTTAGTCTGGAGATCTTGCTATTGTATTTATTTCTTGAAGAATACATATGATTCATAAAACTGGTCACGATAATAATTTGTAAATTTCTCATTAGGAAGTGTTGTTCTTTTCTTAAAATAGGCGCTATTGCAAACATTTTCACGAAGGAAGGTACTAAGGTACGATTTGATCGGAATCTGATTATGATCTGAATCGGAAATTATTCTGTTTTCTTTTTTATAGAACTCATTCCCAAGCTGCAAGGCCATTTACAGTAATCTGTCTCAGATTCGACAATGATGGTAAAAATTAGCGTTCATTGGCCATAGTTATCGACCTAATTACTTAATCAAATTATTAAGTTATTATTAAGTTTCGATTCGTTCGACGAACAATTTGACGTTCTTTAATTTCTTAAAGAATACATTTTTCGCTTTGATGCATGTTTAGTTGTAATAAATGAAAAAAGAAATCAGATAACTCTGTATTTTGAGGCTGTAAATAGTTTTCTCTCGGTGACCCGTGTTAGCATTTTTTTTTACGTGTCTGAACCCATATACAGGGTGTCCCGTAAGTAGATTAAATAATTAAAGGAGTGGTAGCAGAACTCAAGAAACACGAAAAAGTTTATACAAACAAATGTTCGATTTTCTCCAGGAGAGCAGGAGAGCAGTAAATTAAGTTTTTTGACTTTTTAAGTAAGTCACGTTTTTTGGTGAATAAAAAGTGTTAACTAAAAAACTATTTCATTTAAGTAATTAAAAATTACTTCACTGTGAATTAGATAAAATTTAAATTACATAAAAATAGAATTTGCTTTTGTTAAAACCAATTAAAGAGGACTTTTGAGCGACGAAACTGAGCTAAGGAATGGGGGAGATGAGTAGTGGTGGGGGAACCTATGCAAAATAGTGCCTTTGCAATAAAACGGCTTTTTTGTTTTTGTAAAGGATTTATATTTGATGACATTACTTACAATATCAAAGTGATAATATATTTCCATATACAAGAACTATGAAGCATGCAAAAGGTTTAAATTGCCTATGAAGAACCAGTCTGATGATCAACGTCAATAGGTTTTATACATTTTTATAATTTTGTTTTCAATTTATTTAAAATAATTTATTGTGTCTCAGACCAAATTAATCCAGAACAGAGGTTGAGGTTTCCATTCTATAATCAGTCATATAGATTTATATATTATTAAAAATTATTTATAATCATTTTAATTATTAAATGTAATTCAATATTAGGATCAAATGGACGATTAATTTCTATACTATTCTCCAAATTTCCTCCAAGTTTTGGTCAAATCGAACGAACCATTTTCAGACTACAGGCGTGTCAAATAATACATTTTCTGATCTGAACGCGGAATTTTTTTTTTTGGAAATAGCAGATAGAATTTGGTAAAATTGATGCATATTTGATTATCTGTTTACCAATCCCTAACATCAGTCAAAATTTCAGCCAAATCGAACATGCGGTTTTATAGTTATTGACGTATCAAAGAAACACATTTGCTCATATATAAGTGATAGTAGTGGACGGAATTGAATAAAATTGATACTACACTATTTTTTTATTAATACCTACATCTTTTCCAGCTTTGAATCAAATAATGGCATATCCAGTAAAATACATTTACGCGTGCGCAAGCAGAAGCGCAAGATGGATTTTGATATAATTGGTATGGGACTATATAGATGCTAACCCACATAATCTCAGAAAATTCTATGAAAATTGGATAAACGGTAGTAGCTGATAAGCCCGTTACATCTACTTGACTACAGACAGACAGACAAACAGACGCCGAACCAAATTTGATCCTTGATGTCGGAAAATTAAAACCCGAATGAAATTTTTTGATTCTGAGCAAAACATTTTTTATAACCCCTATAAGCAATAAATTTCCACTACCTTATGTTACATGAACCAAGTGCCATCACCTGGTATCGAGAAAATACATGAAATCAAGAGATTGTAATACACTAATGTAAAGATAGAGAAGACATTCCCCAAGATGGAAATCGTGCAGTGCCACAATTTCCAGGGGTTCGGCCACACGAAGACTTATTGCCACCACTCTCCGCATTGCGTGAAATGTGGTGAACAACAAAAATCACCAGAGTGCACCAAACCGATAAAACATACAACTGCAGTTTGCGCTCTATGCCTAGAGACACATTACAGGCCAACTACAAAGGCTACAAAACTTATAAGTATCTCAAATCCAGAAACCAGAAGACTCAGAATCTTGATGAGACAACCAGTTCATGAAGAGAACATCCTAGAATAGTGAACAATAATGTATCATTCTCCGAAATAGTTAAAGATAAGAAGCCAACCAATAAATATGAAGCCCTTCCGCAACAACAATCTTAACCCCAACCTCAATATCCTGTTCTACCTAACCAACAATAACCTCATCAACCTCAAATGCTACAGGTCTCACCAGTTTGTTGTCATTATTTCTCATTCAATTCAAATCGATAGTTACCCATCTCATATTACTCCTTCCAAATCTCTTATCACCTCATCCTTGATGTAAAAAATCTTTAAGTGATTTCCATCAATCACACATCTATTCTCCTTTGGAATACGAATGGTGTTATAAATCACGTCTACGAAATAAAAGCTTTACTACTAGATAAGAACATTGACGTAGCACTAATTACAGAAACTCGCCTGACCTGCAACCAGCTTTTAGAAATTCGACAGTACATAACATACCGTACTGGAGATCCTGAGGGTATAGCACATACCGGTACCACTATCATTGTACACTCTCTCATTACCTACTCCAGATTTCCTACAATTATTTTTATTTTAATTTCCTATGTACAGACGTTCTGAAAAGTCCCCGTATTCTGAAAAGGAACTGGGGAAATATCAGGCTGGATTTCGAAGAGGACGCTCAACCACTGATCAACTGTTCTCTCTGAGGATGATCCTAGAAAAGACTATGGAGCGTAAGGTAGTCACCCACCATCTATTCCTGGACTTTAAAGCAGCATACGACAGCGTTGATAGAACGCAACTATACTGTGCCTTGGAGGAGCTAAGCATCCCTCAGAAGCTCGTACGACTAATCAAGATGACCATGGACAGCTCGAGATGTAGAATACGCGTCGGTTCTGACGACTCCGAAGAGTTTAAAGTGAGCAGTGGGGTTAGGCAAGGGGATGCCCTAGCCTGTCTATTGTTCAACTTGGCAGAGGAGAAAGCTGTAAGAGACTCCGGTATTCAGACCAACGATATAATCTTCAATCGGCTGACACAGCTTCTTGGTTTTGCTGATGATATTGACATAATAGGTAGGTCTGAACGGGCTCTCAGAGAAGCGTTTATAGGCCTTGAAGCAGCTGCAAGACCACTTGGTCTAGAAGTCAACGAGAGGAAAACTAAGTATATGAGAGTTGGTGGTGAGGTGGATCTGAACTCTCCATTTGAGGTAGGTTCTTTTAAGTTTGAGAGAGTGAAAAGTTTTATATACCTTGGGTCTGAAATTAATAGCAAAAATGACATGGCTCAAGAAATACAAAGAAAGATCACGGCTGCCAATAGATGTGTCTTTGTACTTGGCCGACACTTAAGAAGTAGGTACCTCTCAAAGAAGACCAAGCTGATTATATACAAGACCCTTGTTCGGCCTGTTTTGACGTATGGCTCAGAGGCTTGGACGATGACTAAAAAGGATGAGATGAAGCTGAGTGTCTTTGAGCGAGGAGTCCTCAGAAGGATTTATGGTCCAGTAAAGAAGGGTGATGTCTGGAGGAAAAGAAAAAATATGGAGCTCAGTTCTCTCTATGCAGACATCGACGTAGTCACGTATATTAAACTGGCCAGACTAAGGTGGGCAGGGCATGTGGCCAGAATGAGCACTGTTGAAATACCAAAAAAAATAATGATGGAGGAGCTGCACCTCGTAAGACGGGTAGGAAGGCCGAGGACGAGATGGTTGGACAACGTGGCCTATGATGCGAGAACCCTGCTTGGTGTACGGAACTGGAGAGCTGCAGCAGAAGACAGAGCAAACTGGCGGAGGCTCTTGGAGGAGGCCCAGTCTCGGTAACGGGATGTTGTGCTACACATGATGATGATGATGTACAGACCTTCAGATCTAAGTTTCAGACCCCTTTTTATCGAACTATTTACATCCACCTGAAACTTCTTAAATAGTTTCATCTCATCGTAACCTGCAACTATTTTATTCACAAAAACTTTTGGAATTGGAGCGTTTACAATCTGGAGGGGGACAAACTTTGTCTATTTAATTAGGTACTAAAAACTCGTAAATGCATATTTGCTTCCTACTTGGATCGTGAGACAATTTGATAACAAAATTGAGAAAAAAAGCGACTTTCAAAGATATTAAGCCGTTTGGCGTGACCCTCAAAATTTCAAAATAACGAGATTACATAGGACAACGGCTCAATATTTTTGCAGGCCATCTTTTTTTATCGGTTTTGTAATTAAATTATCTTGCAATTTAAGTAAGAAGAAAATGGGTATTTACGAGTTTTTATTACCTAATTAAACAGACAAAGTTTGCTCCCCTCTGGATTGAAAACGCCCCAATTCCAACAGTTTTCGTAACTAAAACAGTTGTAGGTTACGGATGGGATGAAACTATTTACGAAGTTTCAGGCGGATGTTAATAATTCGATAAAAAGGGGTCTGTACCAAGGACTATGAAATTATATATAAATATTGAAAAACTAGTTGATGGTAATAATAATAATGTGTATTTATTTAAACTTAATATTAATAAATATGTTAAACGGCAATCATATGATGCATAAATTAAGGGAGTATAAAGTAACAGTAACAAAGCTGGGAATTATAAAACAACTGTAGCAAAGCTAAGATCTATATATAAGATAACGGTAATGAAGTGGTAGACTTATGAAATGATATAACGAACTTAGGAAGTTATAAAATGAAGGTAATAACGTGACATAGTTAACAACAATAAAAACATATTGAAATTAACGACATCATTTAACAAAACTAAATGATTGGTGCAAACTTTGGGAAACTTGACTCAACCAAGACAAATCCTAACACATCACTTTCACTCTTCGACATGCCGTTCTAAGGACATTTTAATTCACTATTTGATTTCACTAATATAAGAAGAAGAGTATTTTGGGGTGATACAGGAGATGCAGTATATAATATGAGAGCGATGCGAAAAAAAGTAACGGGATCTCTTAGATGAGGGTATAGGCTAGTTATTGGGTTATGCGATTTGAAGGCAAGTCGTAAGTTCTAGTTGGTAAATTGTAAAGCTTTATTGATGTTGTCAGAAAGATTTAGAATATAAGATAGAGATCTATGGAGGTAGAAATGGGCTGTGGAGAAACAATGGAGATCGAGATTGAAGAGGAGCGATTTTATGTCCAGTAATTCATGATTATAATCTATTATTGGTGTCTGTGTTACTGGATGTTACTTGTGGAGTCGACTTCAAGCTGGTAAAATAATTATGTGATTTGAAATTCTTTGTTCCCAAACTACCAATAAAACATATGTCACTATCCCTTAAGAAAAGGAACTATCCATCGGTATTTATTTTATGTTACAACGTAACAAACACATCTTCGTTTCGTTCATATTGCTAGAAGTGACGAAGCTATAAACTAATGTGATATTAATTTCGCTCATGATAAAGGCTACTGAGTTTCTTCTTGACTCCTGACACCATTAGATAAGCACATCACTAATAAGCAGTGCGGGCTTTAGGGTGGAGGGACTGCAGCAATTGTCCAGAGACGCCGACCTGGAAGGATACCCTTTGGGGGCGCCAACCGATCTTTAGGGGCACTTGCCACTTGTTAAAAATAAAAAAAAAAAAAAAAAATAATTAGTTGTAGCTTATTAATAAAGCAAATGTATTAGAGAAATGTTGAATGAAATAAAATTCAAAATATAAATCAGCTCAAGAAATAAATTTATTTTTTTTAAGTGGGAGATGACTTCATTGCCCAAAGGGCGCCGAATATCTAAGGCCGGCACTTCTAAGAAGGTTGCATCTCCTTAAAGCTTGCAAGTATTTGGTGAAACGATGGTAATCGAGATAATTGGGATTATCAATTGACAAGTCCTATTCAGAGCAGTATTTATCTGTGAGGTGACCTCCAGTAGGACGATGGACTTTTTACATACCCCGGCTAAGTACCCACCGTATAAATGGTTACCAATTTTGACTATGGCACTTCACTGTCTACTACTTGTCACAATATCCTATTATGAATGAAATCAAAATTAATTCTTTTCCTTCCATTTTCAAGACGATTAAAATATTACCAGTGTTTTCCAATAGACCATGGTTCAAGATCGAGGAGTATACAAAACCGGATGCTCATTCTGTTTGCGAAGGAGTTGCGTAGGGAAGCTATTTTACACAGTGTCAATGAACCTATGTGTTGTTTACATGGTCGGTGACATGTGGAGGCCAGCCAGCGGCCGATTGTTGCTTCTATAATAAGGAAGGGGATGCATCTCATCTCAACCATTCATCTTCTTGCCACACCCAATGCCCTACTTAGTCCTGTTGACCTTCTAGCACCCAAGTCTGCATCAAGTGTCAAAAAAGTTGGAACCTATATTTATAATAATAAGGTCAGAAAGCTCTTAAATAGGAAAATTGAAATGACATGCTATGAATGAGAAAAAGAACAGATTTATATGTATGTAACTAATTCAACACTTGTACACTTGATGAAATTCCACTTAGTTTCGAGAATTTCAAAGGACTACTATTCCTGAGTGAATCTCTCAAATTATTCTCCTAATATATTCAAAGTGCAAGCTACATGAAAGAAACATGTTTATTGGTATACATTATATTTACAATAAAATATTATTTAAATGTTCAACACACACAGTCGGTGAAGATCCATACTTTACCACAGCTGTTATATTAACAATTTACTTAAACGTGATTAGCTTACCCTATTGGAAAATATCCTTCCAGTTTAATAGTTAAGGAATTACTTATAGCCCAGTAACCTTGCATATCGTAAGTTGCATTGAATGGGTGTAGAATGTTTTTTTTTATTTTCTTGTATAAGGGATAGGACTGAGCTCAAAAATTGAAGTTTTCGACCTCGGAGCTCCTCCCCCTTCCGGATTAATTTTGAATATACCAAAAACTGCTTAATTTTTGTTCTTTTTTCTCATTTTACCAACAAAAAACACGTTTACGACAAAAAACACTGATGCTACAATTTAAGGATTGCGACCGTATTACAATATTTTGATGATGTTCCATCTGGCAGTGTACGAAGAGCTGGAGCAGAATTAAATATTACGCCAACTATAGTATGGAGAACTCTCAGACGGACTTCACCCATATCATTATCAACGGGTACAAAATTTATTACCGTAAGATTTTCGGCAAAGAAGAAATTTTTCAGATTGGTACTTAAATCAAGTTGAGCATAATCCACAATTTTCAGGGTAAATTATCTGGACAGATGAAGCTACCTTTACAAGAAGAGGGATCTTCAATAAAAAAAATAATCATCTCTGGTCGCAGGAAAATTCCCATGCAATTCGTGAGCTACATTTTCAGCACCAGTTTCAGTGCAATATGTGGTTGGGGATAAGGCCTCGACCCAATGTAGACACATTTCTGGAATTCCTCAATCATGATTACTATGATTTAGTTAAACATATTCCACTACAACTGAGAAGGGACATGTGGCTTCAATTAGATGGTTGTCCTGCACATTACGGAAGAGGTCTATGGCAATGGCTGAATGTTAACTATCCCGATCAATGGATTGGCTGTGCAGGATCAGTCTTAGCCAGCACGCTCTCCAGACCTGACACCACTAGATTTTTTTTGGGGGGGGGGGGAAGGTGACATTAAGCAAAAAGTCTATGCAAGTCCTTAATTCCTTACAAAGAAGGATAATTTAATCTTGTGAAACAATAATACATAGCCAGTACCGTCCTGCAACTGCTGCTTTTGAAGAAAATTGCCGAGCCTGTCTTAATGCTCAAGGAAATCACTTTGAACAACATTTAATATGAATTTAATGTTTACGTTTAATTAATAAAGTAGTTAGGCCACTTAACCCTTAAACACCCTGGTCACATGATGACCGACGTGCATTTTTCTCAACATGCCTGTGGATATGATCAATTTATAAGGACAAAGCTTCGTATGAAATATGACACCTTTTTTTGCCACGGGCTTCCGTATTATAAGTGCTGAAATAGTAGGAAACGTCGAGCGGTTTCTTGTCTTTTTAGTCTGGTATGAGGATTCCAAGTTAATGTTGGTCCAGGTTCAGTCCTAGGTATCGGACTTGTCCAACGGGGATAATCAGAATATTATTAAAGGGTACTATTTGACGGAAAGACATAGATTTACGCCAATTGGTAAAGGTGATTTGGTGAGATTTATTGAAATTTATTTTTATCTGTCAGTTTTGACACCATTCTTCAAGAATTGTGATGTCATTGAAGATGTTGAGGTTATAGTGCGGAGTATATGCAGTTACCAGAAGGCCGCGACAGAGAGTGTTCAGTATAGAAGGTAAGGTGATCAAGTGGAAGTAGGAAGATTTATAGAAGGATTACTTCTAGTGTCAGGCGGATCAGCACCCAATCACTCTTGGTCTGCGCTGTAAGGGATCAACCTTAACACTCCGCAAGGATGGTAACCACAACCAGAGGGATCAATCTACAGAGGTGTGGGGGGATGAAATACTAACGGAAGGATCAATCTCCTGACTTATTATATAGTTAAACAAGGGGGCGGATCAGCGTCATACTTACATGGAGTAAGAGAAAAAGATAAAAGGTTAATGGACAAAGCGAAATCAAACGCAGTTTGTTGAAGACCAAAAGGCGTATACATATCATATACTGACCATCTGCGTAAACGTTTACACCCTGAAGTAGATGGAGATCCGAAGACCTAACAATTTGAAATATGGCTGCGGTATTCTTTCCGCCATGACTATATCGGCTATCAAGAGCCGTTACAATAACAGTTATTTTTATAACTGTCGAGAAAGATTCCCGTGCAATACATTTTACGCTCCAATGCAGAGAAGATTACGTTTACCATACGATGACATTGCTGAAGAGCAATGAGATGGGCGAAAGCCAAATTGGTGATTAAATAATATGTGATTACACTCTAGGATAAGGACTCTAGAGTTTTAAGATAAGTTTTTCCAGGATTTTTCCTATAATGGGTAAAAGAGAGATAGGACGGTAAGATGATGGGTATTCTGGTGGCTTTTTGGGTATATGTATCATTTTAATAATTGATAGGATCCAAGGATCAAGAAAATATGAGGATACCGCATTATACATATATATATAAGTAAGGAATAGAATGGCCACCCGAGAAAACAGTTTAAGGATCTGGGAAGTAATTATGTCGTGTCCAGGAATTTTGCGGGAAGGTAATCTATTAATGGATATTTCTGAAGGATGGAATGTTTTAGGTGGAAGTTTCAGTAGGAGTGGAATATCTAATTCTGCTTCAATACACTCAAGATGGTTTGGATTTTGGATATCTGGGTGTGGATTTA
The DNA here is from genome assembly GCA_928085145.1 of Nezara viridula. Taxonomy (NCBI): domain Eukaryota; kingdom Metazoa; phylum Arthropoda; class Insecta; order Hemiptera; family Pentatomidae; genus Nezara; species Nezara viridula. Next base: position 144,046,498 of record OV725079.1, on the reverse strand, counting down.
AGGTTTTGTAGAGGTACTTAGCAAATATTTGAGATTTTTTAAGACCAAATCTGTGCCAGTTTTGATTTTCAGTTGATGAGAGGATGGTTAAAATCTTTGATTTTTAGGAGCTTTTTGGTGGTCAACCATAGTGATTTGTCAGTATTTATATGATTTTCTGTTAAGTTAAGTTGAATTTTCTATTTTTTAATTTCTGTTCTGAGTTGGTTAGTCAACTTTTTGTAGTATATTTTATCTGACGGATATCTAGGCCTGTGTCACTTCGATCTTTCTCTGCGTTTTTCCCTTAATAAGATAAGAATCTGCTGTGGCAAGTTAGTCTGTTGGGTATTGTTAATTTTATTGATAGATGTGTTGTCGTTTATTGTGTCTCTTATATATGTTATAAGTAATTCTATGGTTGTGCTAATGTCATTTTTCGTCTTGACTGGGATATTTAAGCCCATTTTTTTTTCCTATAATTACGGAATTTGTCCTAGTAAACTCAACGTCCTGCAATCAACGTAGGAGGTGAGGAAGGCTTAGGAGTGAGGTGGAATGTAACGAAAGCATAACTGGACTATGATCTGAAGAAAGACCATCCAGCGATTTCATTGTGACATGGTAAGAGGGAATCTGGGAGGTGGCAAATATGTCTCAGATATTCGGGCGCTTTTTGAGGCAATATAAATTTTAATGCCCATTGTAGCTTTTCCCACTACAGCCATGGAAAACATAGCTGTACTCGGCAGATATTGATTTCTAGAATTCTTTTGATGTCCTAAAATGTCCTCAAATGCTCCATGCCTATGCTGTGAACGCGAATGTTGGGCCATGAGGTGAACTATCAGTTCAGGGCATCGTGTGACTGGAAAAGTTATCGTATGATCAGGGCTTTTCATGAACATTTTTCACTTCACATTTGCGACTCGCCATTCTCAATACGTTCACACGATGCCCTGAACTACGCGAAGCGCGAACGTTCATAGCACTTAAGCCATCGTGTGACGCTGGCTATAATACGAAATCCGAAAAAAATTATAAACATAAACATTTGAAATTTGTATAAATGCTATCGCTTTTATTACTTAATATTTAATTGTATAATTAAACAAACAAAAATAGCCACTATGAAATATAAATAAATATAGCGGCTTCTTTATCAGTGGTACTCTTGTCGGACTAAAAATATTTCTTGGCACGTAAGTATTTATTATAATCAAATAAATAATTAAAATATGCAATTATAAAAGGAAATAACTGGTGTAAAACAAAAAAAAAATGTAATATGAAAAAGACGGTTATGAAAAACTAATCGTAATTAATTGTTTTAAATAATGTTTCATACAGTCTATAATTTTTATCCTCTTGAATATATCTTGGTCAGTCTCTTTCTAAATTCTAGAAATAATCTGCCATCAAGTGCGTATCCAATCTTCCTTGAAAGCGGCCTTCTATAATTTTAATATCTTGAAATAATTGTTTGTACCTCATTCGGTTTTATTTCAAAATAAATAATATAAACAGTAATGATATAAAAATAATAGTAATTGCTAATAATTAACACTATTATAAACTTCACTCGGTAATGTGTCATGTAATAAAAGAAAAAGTTTCAACATACAAAAGAAATGAATGGAAACATCTTGTTGATAAACTGATTTCAAGTCTTATAATAACCTCTAATGGTGCAGAACACATTTAAGCCGGGAACTCCACGAAAAACGATTCTTTTCTTTTTTTTACCTTACATCTAAAATTGAGATTTTATGAATTATTTTAGAAAATTACACATAATTTAGAAAATTAAAAATTTATGGTCATTTTCAGCTTTACGACTTTTATTTAGAAATTTAATCTGACTCACGCTGCATATCCACTCCGATTAAAAAAAAAAATCATTATTTGTAAAGGTTTCTGTTCCATTTGTGTTGTTCTATTCCATCTTCAGTGCTAAAATTGTAAATTAGGTTTGAGTATACTATATCATACAATAGTGTATTGCATTTATTTTCATATTTATAATTAAAACAATCACAAATTTATTAGCCTTACAATATTTTTTGTTTTAATCGAATATAATATCTATTACAAACATTCACTATATCTTATTCATCCATACGTGCCGATAAAACATATTTTCTCAATTTTGTTTTTTCATTGTTTTAAGTTGACTTAACAGAACTTGTATACATTTGGAATAGATAATATAGCTATGTTTTTGTGATGTTTATACGCTTGACTATTTCATTACAGTTGGTCATTCATTAAGGTTATCTTAAAGCTGATCTAATTGCATTTGTCTCTCGGAAACGATTACCCTTCTCTGCAGATTTTGATGTTGGGATGAAATGTTCGACTTATTATCATATACTTGTAGGACTGTTTGCTCTACTTCTCTTATCAGAGTCATAGCTAATTTCTCAATGTCATCTTGAATGATCCCAGGGACAGCTAAAATGATTTTATTTATTCAATGATTGATTCATTCCGACATGCATCTCTCCATTATCACATTATGTTGTTCTAATCACCTTCTCCAGTCAAATAAAATTGTTAACTATTAGGAGTAATTTAAAACAGAACTTCTCTAACGCTTAAGCTAGTTTTATTAGCTCTGTTAATATTATATTTATCTAGCCCTTTCTTACTCATCCAGAAACTTAGACATGATAATATTATAGTGATAATTGTTATTAATAAAATTTCATTTCGTATCATATATTCAGTTAATTTCATGTTGGATCCACTAGTCAAGTAATTTCATCAACATTGGATGATGAAACATTAAATAAGTATCTGTATTTACATTTAATCAAAGCCTAGACTAAAATAACAAAAATGCACAAATGCTTACTTCAAGGAGAGTTGAAATTGCCTAGATGAAAATTGGTATTAACTGACAAATAATACCTTATTTATATAAAATTAATCTTAATGTTAACAGCAAAAAAAGTCGCCATGATTGATTTTTGTCTCAGTTCATAAATATTGAGGACTAACAATTACTTTATGTATTATCCTATATATTATTTCTAAAAGGTTTATTTTTGTAGGTACGCCATAACATCGTCAAATCTTCATAAAACCCAATGACTGACGATTCATTTTGAAGATATTCTTCTCCTTCACATACGAAAAATAGTTCTAGTCCCCCGAAATTTCTGGAATAAAAGTTATGAAAGAAAAGAAACGTTATTTTCGAATAACTCAACTAATAATAACAAAATATTCATTATAATAAATATAAATATAATAATTAGAAAGATTACAATATTACCTACGAACTAAAAAAAAATCGTAAAAATCGGACAAGTATTAACATAGATACAGTCCTTTAGTTTTGGTATACTTAATAATGTCTTCCTGTTTAAAGATATTGCATTTAGGTTGAATAGTCTACTAGACTTTTTTTTTGGCTGGTATATTATCTTTATTATTTCTTAAAGGCATTTGGTTGTTCTTACATATTTTTTTTATAATATAGAAAATCCCATGATCGGGGAATTATTTTGTCTTTATTACTTTTATTATCTTTCCAGTCAGCGTTTAAAAATAGGTTCTAGCAAAGCAATTTGTACAAATATTTTGGTCTGTTATGTTTAATGGAATACTGTAATCGAAAGAGGTAAAAATATTAATTCCTTCCTTATATAATACATAGGAACTACTTATTACCATATTGTTTTGCTATTTCTTCTCTGAACAAAATTGTCTGCAAATTAGTTCAACTAGTATTTATTATTGCATATATCATTGAAAATAATTATTTTACTAGTAAAAAGGATTGTGAAAATATATTTTCCAAAAGTTTTCACTCGAACGAGTATAAATGAATCTAGTCTGGACTGTCAAGTTGCAATGATAAATGCACCAATGCAGTTTTTTCTTTTCGATTCTCAAGAGAGAAAACAAGTAAACATATTTTGCTTTCTTCATCTATTAAGGTCATACAATGTTAAATCAATAAGGTCACTGGGCTTGGAGTTAACAGCGGCATAACACAGTTTAAAATTTTAATACTTATTTTATTTTTGTCAGCATTTACTTATCAGATAGATATAAAAAAATATTTGAATTAAAAAAAAAAAAACTACAGAAATTGAGGAATTCTATCCTAAGGGAATGTACTTTCATATATACTTAAGCTTCTAGGTAGACTTTTAATTTTGAGTTTATTCAATCATGGGTCAGTATTCAGGACTATCATCACCTAATTTCAGGACCTCATCAAATAATATAAGATATGAAACTTAAAAATAGATCCATCCGTTTGCTTAAAAAATTGTTATAAAAGTTTTTTCAAACAGATTCTACACATTTTATTTAATTAAGATTCATTATTTTTAGCTCAAATCGATTCAAAACGCTTAGAGAATAGGATCTCTCCGAATAATTTCAGCTATCAAACTTTAAAATCGATTTAGCTTTTGCCACAAAAATGCGTTACATAGCTTTTAGCGGACAGCCCAAACACACAACTCTAGTGTCGCTTTGCTTAGTTATGTAATAAGATTAAAATTTATACTGGTGTTAATTTGTTTGTTAATTTTTATTATTGCGTATTTTATTTTTAGTCTTCTTTCACCCACTCAATAATCTATGTTTTTATAAATACAGCAACCTAAATTATCATTTACAGTCTGTTCAAGCATGGCTTTCATATTGAGGTATAGCACACTTAAACTTAATTAAACTACCTAAACTTAACAAATTAAAGGAGGTTGCATTTTTTATCAAAGAATTTAACGATTTGAACTGGTTATTTGGTACGAATTACGAACACCCTTCTGAATATTCTTACAGTAATTGAAAGAAAGAAAGTTTTTTTTTTTTATTTCTTAATGACATTTACAACTGTATTACATAAATACATCAAGTAAATTTGGACATAATAGATATAATGACATGAATACACTTGCTGAGTAACTACCCGTGATCTCCATATGACTACATTAGGAGATCACGGGGCCATCTTCTTTTCAGACTCCTCGGAGGGTTATCAGGAAGCAAGGTTAGAAACGAGAGGGTTGGGATGATTCTGAAGTTTATTATGGAAGGACAGGTATCTGGATTGGGTCAGATCTGAAACATAAGGAACATTAAGATCTTTATGGATAATTTTATTAGTGACAAAGTAAGGAGCATTGAAGATTTTACGAAGGATTTTGGATTGTAAGGATTGGATGCGAGAGGAATTCGATGGTTTAGTGGAGCCCCATAGCTCAACTCCGTAAGTCCAAATAGGTCTTATTATAGTCAAGTATATGAGTCTTTTGTAATTAATGGGAAGTTTAGAGTATTTGTCTAGTAAGTGCTGAAGTAATCGGAAACGTCCAGCGGTTTCTTGTCGTTTCAGTCTAATATGAGGATTCCAAATTAGTCGTTTGTTCAGGTGGAGTCCTAGGTATCGAATTTTCTCAACAGGGATAAGTGGAGTATTGTTAAAGGAAACTTGGTTTACAACGAAGGGTAAAGATAATTTAGAAAGAAAGTAAATTTTATTCTGGGACATTTAGTCCTCCCGGAATAACTACAATGAACAGAGAACTGTCAATTGTCTGACGATTGTGAATAATTAAATGACAATCAAAAATAAACTAATTTACAAAGTTGTCTAATCTTAATATTAAAATAAAGAAGCATGTAAATTTTTCATAATAAGAAAAATTCTTAATTCTAAAAATAAAGACACTGTAGTAAACATTTGATCTTAAAGTAGACATGTGAATTGAAAGATGATTACATACGGGTGAGTCACGTATTTGCACAAATAAGCAATATGACACATACGTAGATATCTGTAAGTTATCGATATAGTGTAATTGACAACTCTAAAGTCCAAAATAACTTTATTTTACATATTTTCGGAAGATTGATTACTGAGGAAGTGGAAAAATAAATTATGTTTAAATGAGGTCAAGGATGAGCGTTAATCAGAGGCTGATGTCTCCTTGCTGCATCCCCGTAGCACAGATAACCAGCACACACTGTAAGACCCGATGTCTTCTGGGTACTTTGATATTCATCAAATAGCAGGAAAGAGAACAGTTTTTGAATGCATACTACCTTTCAGACCAAAATAATGTTAATTTAGGAGTGTTAATAATTACATGCCGTATAATAATATATCAGACGATATTCAACATAAATTTGTGATTATTAATTTACTGTTTTTTGTTTACCAACGGCATTCATCTAGTGCAATATTAGTTTTGTTATAGATAGAATGCAAATTGGTAACTAACAGTTCACTATATGTTACAAAAAGCTCTAAAATATGCAACTAAAAATGCAAAAATACAGCTATAATTATCTATATTAATGTGCCGATAAGGATTGGAGAAGAGATTAAAAATAAAATAAAAATAGTTTCAGTTTTTTTTTCAAATATAAAAATTACTATTATATAATTCAAAATACGGCAATCAACCTTGTAACAAATATTTTAACGTTACGAAAACTATTTTATGAAATATTTCAATCTGTATGTTACATTATTAGAAACTATAGACATTTAATAACTCATTAAACGAGAGGAGGACCCTCAACTCCAAACACCTTAACAAGACCTTAAGTGGGCAGGAAAAGATATCATTTCTCAATCAATACAAAGCACCTTTATTTAACACAGAAGATAATTCAGAATATCGTTCTATCAGTATATAATGGTCCGAATATAATACTTATCTCATATTTACTTTTTCAGAGGGATCCGAAAAAAAAAAAAATCATTTGGTACACAATTGGTAATAAAAAAAAAAATTAATATTTCGTATGAAATTCTATGATCTTGAACCAGGGTCTTAAAAGTATATGTTCTGAGAAAAATGTTGCGAAGCAAGACGGCTAGTAATTTAAAAAATGGCGTCGGTTTTAAACAATATTAGGCATTTTTGTCGAGAGTCAGGAAATTTTTGGAAAAGTTGATATTATTACTTTCACTTACCTCTATCTATATGAAGAAGAAGGAACTGAGAAGAATATGGGTAGAATAGCATTTGCTGCTAAAAACTGTTTAGGAAATCTGAGATTGTGACATCGGTAAAAAGAACCCGAATAAGACGGATAGGACATGTGGAGATAATGCCCGATCAAAGAATGCCAAAGAGGATACTCAATGAAAAATCAAATGGCAACAGAAGTTGAGGACGCCCTTAGATCAGATAATTGATGTGGAGGACGACCTGAGGCGGCTTGGTGATCGAGGATGAAAAGAGATAGCTCAAGACCGTGGATATTGTTTGATGTGTAGCAGACGAGGCCCGGGTTCCTCCAGGAACGTAGTAACATCATTACAATAATATATTCATAGTTATATTTCTTTCTGAAAAATATTATAAGGGATTGTATTGCGATCGTGAAAAAGTTAGAATCCGAATCTCTAATGGAAATAAACCTTTTTGGTCTTCTGAGTTAGATAGCTAAGTTTCCTTAAATGGTGTGTGTGAGTCTGTTTGTTTTGTTTCAAAAAGTGAGTTCTTCAATTCAAATTAGAGTTTTTAATTTATCTTTTATTACTGATTTATAATGTTATTATCTTATTTCTTAAATATGTTAGGTTCAAAAACAAAAACGAAATAAATCCTAATAACATTATTATTACGTAATTTTTTTTTCAAATTAATAAATTTTCAGAAATGCAACAACTAAAACAATTATTGAATTTTATTGAAAAACAGTTTCGAAAAATTTTAGTAAGATATTTTTGCAACTTATTTTCCTTTGTGTTGTTGGAAATTAGTTTACATGCATTCTGTATCCTTTATTTATTTATTTTTTACTATATATTGGGAGCATCATGAGAAATCAAATTAATCCAACAAAGCATCTAATTTCCTCATATTGTCTTCAACATATAAGTTAGCGAACCAAATATTTTATCCGCACTTTTGCAAGATAAAAAATACATTTCCCATCAGCTAATTTTTTTCAGTTTTTTTCTTCCTCACCGAAGATAAGGAAGCATTGTGAGAGACCAAAAAAAAAAAAAATGTATGCTCAGAATCGATAATTTCCACTCTCATTTTACTTTTCAGACGTCAAGAATTAAATATGGTTCGGTTTCTGCCTTTCTGTAGTCAAGGTCTGTCTGTTTATTATGTAGTCAAATCGATGTGAAGGGATATGATGTGACTCCATCCATGTATGAATGAAAACATACCTATTAAGTACATATCATTAAGCTCAGTTCAAAAGGTCGTATGTCACAATTTTCTATCTGTACTAACTTTTATTATATTTGTCCTAAAGATGATATTTTGTAGTTTGCAACTGATATGAAAAGTTTGCTACGATGGAAAATAAAAGAGGGTAGTAAAATATAAAATTATACTAGCAGATCATAAAGAAACAATTAGTTTTTATCCTCTCATGTAAACACAATTTATACACACATTAATGTTCAGCATGCACCGGATTTTTTTTTTTCAATCAAGCATTATCAATTATGCAATCTGCAAATGCTGAACTCTGAATTATCGCATTTTAATATTCGCTGATGAACAAAGCTCACGGAAATCAAACCTGCATATGTTGAGGGATTACTGAATTTCTGACAACAGCTTCTTCCAGGTATTTTATTCTCATACGAAAAAAAAGATCTTGTAATACAGATATTGCTGAGCCAATGAAAACTGTGATCACGCCGATCAAGCCATTATCTGTATTTTCCCGACAGCAGACTCCCTAATTGTCAGTACTTCTTCTGACCGGTGTGGGTACAAAAAAAAAGTTAAAAAAATATATATGTCGATTGAAAAAACAATTTAATTTGATTACGTTTTCAGAAAAACGATTACATGTGTGATTAGAGTAACTTTTCTTTGATGAACCACAGTAATGTTAACTGGCCCGTGAACTATCATAAGATATATAAAATTAAATACACTGAAATCTTGTTTAAATTCCAATGTCCAATTTTGGCTATTTGTTTTTAAATTTTGGTTGAAAATTTAATACAAATTAAAAAAAAAATGTTTTGATGACCTAATCGTAATACTTTCCTTACCTAGTAACTGTAGAAAAATAACAAAACATGTTTAAAAAATGGAGTACGCTGTATCATTGCTGATACGGGTCCAATTCCGATGCGTTTTTTTTTTTTATTTTGTAGGGAATTTAATTATCTTTTATAATATTTTATATAAATTTTACCATAGAATTTATATTTTTTTGAGTTAAACAGAAGACTTTTTTTTATAAATTCTTTTCCTTAATTTTCTCGGGAATTCACTATAGGTGCGAAAATTGAATGGGCTTTGAGTGGAACATTATAGGAAAGTTTCATCAAAATCATTAGAGCCGTTTTTTGCGTTACAGTCTATGAGAAAACGTGTTTTTCTTTGTTAACGCCAGCGCTAATGCGCAGGAAACGCCCTTTTTGCCTCATGAGCCAATTTTTTTTCCACGGGCATGGTAGGTAAAATTCTACAAGACAAAAAAAAGCACAAAATTGGTCTACTCGTTCTCGAGATAATATTTGCACAGACAGATTAATGGCTGAAAATGTGTTTTTCAGACTCAGGGAGATCTGAAACGTAGAGATTCGTGGAAAACACATCGAAAATTTGACGCGATCGCAATGCTTTCCTTACCTAGTAGCGTTAGGAAAGTTTGAAAGAGATTTAAACTAATAAAAAAAAACATAAATACAACCATACTAATATATGATATTAACGAACATTCATTCAAGAGAACTCCCAGCCAAGCCTCACTTCACGAGGGTGAAACCGGACTCTAGGAGATCCCAGCGCTTCGCTCTCTTCCTCATCACAGATATTAACAATCTTAGACAATTATATTGAATAAATAATAAATCTTTTTCATTGAACTGCATGTCATAATAACATATCCTTAAATAAAGTATACCAGGAAAAGATCGTCATTTTAGGAGTAAAAGTGAATTTAAAGTAGGCAGACATATTCCATTTAGGAATTCGTAAACAAAATTTATCACTATCGCTGTACAAGGACCATGAAGACGGACAATAAGACGACGGAATATGAAATGATATCTGTCGCGCAGGTTGGGGCGTCTTTGGTTGTTGGCGCCTCTGTATAGCATCTATCTATCTATTTTGTTTTCACGCACTCTGGAGAACCAAGAAGCCGGGCGCCCTTCTTGATTGGACTGTCTTCAATCCTTATCTAAAGTTACTGTCAAAGAAACTTAATATTCCTTGCCGCTTTTAATAACTGTTTTGAAAAATGAATGAAAGGAATACCAAAATCTCTGATAATAAATTATATTATTTTACAAAAGTTAAACGAAAAGGATTATCTTAATGTATTATTCGCAAAGGTTTTTTTTTTCGTCGTATCTTTGTTCATTCTTCATCTAGTTTTTAATGATTAAGCCATCAAGTGCGAAAAATAAGCACATCCTCTGAAAAATCTTTTTTTATTTTATTTTTTTTTATTCACACCTGTCAAAGTGGTAATGACAACCAGTGAATGTGAGGTCGTTGGAAAAAAATAATGTCATGAAAGGCATTACGAGGATCAGTGCCCAGCGGCACTTCACTCGGCGTGATATCTACATTAGGCGAGGAGGTCCCTCATCCAGCTCCTCTGCAATCTCCTACAGACGTTACCTGGTATATTCGTAGTGGCCATGTCATTTATAAGTGTATTAGGATGTCCTTGTAAGTTGTCATGGAATCGTAATGAGTTCGTATGTGTTCGTTAACAGTCGGCATATGGAGGTCAGTATGTAAGATTATGTTGCTAACGTACCAAGGTGCTTTTGTAATTGTTCTGAATGTTTTTGCTTGAAAGATTTGAAGTTTGCTGTTCTGGAAAATCTTGAAATAATATTATGAAGAAAAATAAACTTTATTTGCTCAAATATACATAATTATAAAGTACGCTATTTATATCCACTATAATTTTAAATGTTTCTAAATTCGATAAAAAAAGAAAAAATATTTTCGAAATCGGAACATATTTTGCTAAAAAACAGAAATTGTAATTTTTACATAATACCTTAACATAAACGTAAGCAAATCATGTTTTGGTTTACAATTTTCAATGAACCATTATAATCGAAAATTAAAATTTATTTCTCCTTCTCATATTATATTTCATTTACTTATTCTCACATCATATTGTCAACTTCTAACCGATCAATATACTGAGCGAATTATTCGCACTGGCCAACTAGTTAATCACTACTCAATTATAAAATCTGTTCAGTAACTAAGATGATAATATAAATAAACTTCAAACCATTAAAATATAAATTAAAGATACAATTTTTTCTGACGTTTAATTGCGCATAAGTGATCTATTTTCAACTTATCATGGATATGAATTATGTATAGGTGAACATCACCCGAAAATGGAAGGATTATATAAGGATCATAAAGTTATAGGATAAGCAGATAATATAACTTTCCTAGGAAGTAATCAAATGGACATTGAGAAACTTGCTAATACTCTGATAAGAGAGGCAGAGCAAACCGGCCTACAGGTAAATGAAGACAAAACAAAATATATGAAAATAAGCTGAAAATTCTACCCGAAAAATAGGATCTGCATAGAAGGGAATCGTTATTGAGAGTAGAAAAAAATCAAATACCTCAATAAATTACCAACGTTCAGAAATAGATCAGCATATAACTAGCGCAAACAGAGATTTCTTCTCCCTTTCAAATGTATTAAAATCGCAAAAAAATCCCTATAAATCTCAAATTATGTGTGTGCGATGCAATGTCAAAGCCCGTTCTAATATACTAGTATTGCTGTGAGACCTGGACACTAACCAGCATTCGAGAAAAAAAGTATTGAAAGATTTGAGAGAAAAATCCTCCGCGCGATAGCCAGAGCGATCTGGGATCAGAGTTATAAAACATGAAGAATAAATACTAAAAAATAGCTGCTTACAAAAAATGGTCGATCAATATTCCGTAATAAGAAGGCACGATCCACGTGGAAGCCTCTACGTAACAATGAATGCCTCAATAAAAAGCAAAAGACGACCTGGAAGACCGAAAAGCAGACAGATAGATAAAATCAACAAAGATGCAATAGGGCTTCGTTCAGATAACTGGAAAGAAATAGACAAAGACAGGCGGAGATGGGGCAACCTTGTTAAAGGGACAAAAGATCTGTAAAAAAAAGAGCAATAATAATAAATTATGTATAAATGGTCAAATAAAGCTTTATTTTCTTTATAACATTTTTTGCAGTGTTTTCTCGAAGATGTGCTTATTTTTCACCCTTGACAGCTCAATCATTGGATTCGATGAAACATTAACAAAGAAATTTCACATTAAGATATATTTTTTTATTATTATTTTTTTTTTTATTGAAAAATAATAATATTACAATATTACTTAAAATATTGTAAATATTATTGAAAAATATTACAATCTGTCTCAAGGACATTTATAATAGTGTTCACAGATCACATTTACACTCTATGTACAGTAAATAAAATAAATTATACAGAAAAATAACATATATACAATAAATAAGAATAAAATAACCTAAAAATAAATGAATAAAAAGAACAAATACATACCTATATACAATATTTATAATCTGGTGAGGGAACTCCAAACCAGACTTGTCCCTCCAAGCGTGGAGGGAAAAGCATGGCTCCAGGAGATCCCAGCACTTCTCTCTCAACCGCGTCACTGGGGCTAAACCCAGTGGAGATTGAGCAAGAGTGTTAAGCCACATACACTCATGTCGTGAGTGGAGAATCTGGCCATTGCCAGAACTCCAATATTTACAAGCTATAAAAGGTCGCGGGGCCACTGCCGTTTTAACCTCCTTGGAGGATTAAGATATATAAACCGTAAAAAAAAACAAAAAAAAATGCACCTTTGAGAAATAATATATAAATCCTTTTCCTTCTCATCAACTGTTGCAAAATATATTTATTTTTTTTCTGATTTATTAGATGTTAGTTGTAATCCCAATTTCAGTGAAACGTTGAAAAGAAAATTTTTTCAATGATTTGATTATCTTTCTTGTCACAAACCTAATTTTAATATACAATTTATTCATCCCAAAATCACATCAATATTTCAATAATGTATGGTAGCTGGACCGTGCGAATAATTCACATAAATTATAGGTCAGAGAACAACTGATAAAGTAATATGGACATATGTTAATGCAATGTATTATCAAGTGGAGGAATTTGTTTTTCTTATATTGGTCGAATTAAAATAGTTAATTCATAAAAATAAGCAAAAACTTTTGTATAATTTACTGTAGTGTATATCTTTGCTCATATTTGTCCGATTTTTATATATATATTGTTTTGTTGTAGGAAATTTTGTAACCTTTAGATTATTCATATATTTAGTCCACCGTAAATATCATACATTTCCTGTTATGCCCAAATTAAGCTTGTTTTTATTTTTAACATTTTTTTTCCTGAAATGTTGGGAGTTGTGTTAAGGCAATTTTTATAATGTTGGTCTGATAATTGGAACTAACAAAGATATGGCGAAATAAAACTTAGAAATAAAATATAGTATATATTGTATTTATTTCTAACGATGGGGTCTTTATTTCCATAGGGACTTACGGGACATTTTAGTTCTTACACGATATTTATATCACAAAATATACAAAAAACAGTAAACTTGAAGATAGAAAACATTAACAATTACAAAAAAAAAGAAAGAAATCGTTAAATAGTTGTGTGTTTTTAATAAATAAAAACAATTTGTTGCCATATTCGTGTTGTTATTCCAATTTCAACAATATTATTTTCAAACTCCACTTCATTCCAACGTTCTTTATAGGCATAACGCCCAGTCTAGGTGTGCATCCCCGTTATATTTACCACGCAGGAAAGACTCAGGGGATGCTCCCTTTGTCAATAGGTATTCATGTATTAGCCTTGTGTGTCCGATTCGTAGTTTTGCTGAGCTAATCTCTTTTATTCTTTTCAACTGAAGCGGCGCTCGATTTGTAACTACAGAGGGCTGGGAATTGTAAATTTTACATGAATTGGAGTGCATGACAACAGTGGCATGAAGATTTCCTATCGCAGTTATAAAGTTGAGCCCAAACGGTAACTTGCAAACTACACATTTAAGGACTTTAAAAGGCAAATACTTAAACTTAAAAATTGACAGTTATCCTTTAATACATAAAAATCCGAAATTATGAGAGTAGTGTTCCTGTGAAAACCATACGTGTAAAAATAATAATTAGTATTACATAACACTTCTTTGGAAATAAAATGACAGCAATAATACATAGATTAAAAAAGGCTGTATCTTTGTAAATAATGGTCTAATTTCCCTGTTTGTTTGTTTTATTTGGCTTTTTTCGTATTGTAGGGAATTTAGTATTTTTTAAAAATAGTAATGGGTCTAAACAAGAAAAAAGTGTGTACTTATTAAGTAATTCGTAAATAAATTTTCTAATAAAACGCCAATATCAAATTAATGTAGGTAAGATCATATTTCTGTGCAGCGTGTTCCGTAAATAATGGATAATACTTAAAGCGGTGGAAAAAAGACCCCCAGAGCAACAATAACATATATACCTACATGGTCAAATTAACAGGAAATCTATGTTTTACGTTGTTGTTTGTTTAATATGAATGTTGTATTTTCTTTTTATTTATTTTTTTATTTTTATTTATTTATATTTTTTTTTATTTATTTTTTTTATTTTATTTTTTTTTATTAATTTCTATTAGCGATTATAGAATTAAATTCTTATTTTATTTCATTAATTTAATTGAGAACTTTAATGTTCATCTTATTTAAATAATCACACTACTGTAATCAAACTCGAATATAGTTATTATTTTAAAATAACATTCAAAAAATCTATTCTTTATTTGTTTGCTTCCTCACTGCCGAAGTTAGGGAAGCTTTATATCCAAGTGACAGGTTAAAAAAAATTGTGTGCTCAGAATCGATAATTTCCACTGTCGTTTTACGTTTCAGATATCGAGGATCAAATTTGGTTTGGTGTCTGTCTGTAGTTAATCGCTGTAACGGGAGTATTATCTACTTCCGTTTATCCGATTTTCATGAAATTTTAAGTGATTGTGTGGGTTGGTGCCTAGATGTTTTCATATAAATTTTATCGAATTCCATTTAACATTTCGGCTTATGCAAACGCATTTTTTAAGATTTACCAATATTTTAGAATCGGCTCGTTTGATTTGACTCAAATTTGGACAAACGATAGGTATTAGTAAAAAAATAGTGTATTATCAATAATTGAATTCCGTCCACTACTTTCTCTTATATATGAGCAAACACGTTTTCCTTAATACGTCTATTTTTCTAAAACTGCAAGTTTGATTTTTCTCTAATTTGGAGGAAAGTTAGGGATTGATAGATAGTGTTGCATGACCGAGACCAAGGCTAGTAAAAAAAATCGATTTTTCGAATAAAAAGTGAGGCAAAATAGTTACTAATAC
The DNA here is from genome assembly GCA_928085145.1 of Nezara viridula. NCBI lineage: Eukaryota > Metazoa > Arthropoda > Insecta > Hemiptera > Pentatomidae > Nezara > Nezara viridula. The sequence goes on along the minus strand of OV725079.1, from coordinate 144,031,110 downwards.
TTCACAATTTTAGTTACTATATGTAAAGAATTGGTGTAACTAATGTACTTTTGCATTTGACTCTTCTAGTTTCTCTTTCAGACTTAGTTAGGTTTCTCTTATCTAAAAAAATACAGTTATATTTCTCTAATAATAAGTTAATTAGTAACAGAAAGACTGTTACGAGAGTCTTGCGCAAGACCAAGACCTAGACCAAGAATGAGTTTGCAAGACCAGGACTCGTCTCAGTCTCGCATTTCGGCAACACTGTTGATAAACAGTTAATCAATTATGTATCAATTTTATCAAATTCTACCCTCTACTTTGAAAAAACATATTGCCTTTTCGGATCAAAATCTGGAGGAAATTTAGAGAATAGTATAGATATTGCCTAATATCAATTGAATTCTATATAATATTTAAAATTATTGTAAATAACTTTTATCAATGTAATGGCCATGAAAAGTGGAATGTATTGATTATATGGAATGGGGGTTAGGTTAATACGATATTTTTATGAAGTTATACAATTTTAGATTTTATTCAAAAACTTAATTTATATTCTATTGTTTGGTATGTTCCAAAGGCATGACACTGCCGTTAGTTAGATTTCGTATGATTTTCAGTAAATTTATATTAATTTTCACTCTGAGTTTGTAAAAAAAAGTCTTATTTGTGATTTTGTTTATTTCCCTCGAAAAACGACCAGGTCTCTCCATTTCCCCTCTAAACACCAAACTAACTCCTTAAAAAGCTGAAATTTTCTTATGGATTTTTAATTCCATCTATTTTACCAGTGAAAACATGCCTATTAAATACACTCTTAGTGCAAAAGATTGTATGTAAAAATTTTCCATTTTTATTTTATTGGTGCAAAAGGTGACATTTTTTAGTCTGCGTCTAATATAGGTAATATGCTACTATAAAAAATAGAAGAGTTATGTTCTCCTGTAAAGCACTCTTTATTTACATACCACCCTTTGGACTAACAGTTGCGATATCTATATTTAGTTGATACTATGATTTTTTATTTAATCACGGAACATCAAATACGGAACTTGGGTCATATTTTTTTTTTGTGCTCTCCTTCCTAGCATTGAATGCTATATTTACATTATTATTATTTTTTAAACCAATTGAATTTCTATAAAATTTAGATGAGAACTAAGGCGATTGTGGAAGGTTTAACCTTCCCCAATAATACAAACAGTTATAAGATTTGAGAACCTATTTCAAACTGTAAAAATTAAGATAAAACATTTTACTGAAAGAGTTACCAAAATCTATAACAATTACTAAATAAATTTCGGATAAACTTATAATGTTCCACCCGAGCACTTCTAATAATGACTACTATTGTCTGTATTAAATCTTCTCTAATTCATATAAATGTGATTAAAGTAATAAGAGTCAAGAAAAAAGTACATAAATAACTTTAATTAAGGTGACATCCAGATACATATCCTTCCATAATAAACTTTAGAATCATCCCAACTGTCTCGTTTCTAACCTTGCTTCCTGTTCAATTACTAATAACCCTCCGAGGCGTCTGAAAAGAAGATGGCCCCATGATCTCTTAATTTAGACATATCATTAGAGTCCTACCATTGGTTAGTTTCGCAAAAAATGTGTTCACGTCATTATATCCATATATTTTAGGTTTACTAAATGTATTTCTTTAATAAAGTTGTAAATATCATTAAGAAATAAAATTAAAAAAAGTGAAAAGGTGGTTGGTTAAATTCCTCAGCTAACAATTACTTAACTTTATATGATATGTTTACACAGAAAAATTACTATTACCTTCAAAAATGAGAACATCAGCAAGCAATTTTTTTCATAGAATTTACGTTTTGAAATATACTATTGAATGGAATAAGTACCAGCGTGAGAGCTCAATGGATAAAGTAATTTATTTTGCACTTATATTTACTTTATGCTTAGCATTTTTTTTACATAGTTGTAGCAATGAAAACCAATGAACTGTAAGACTGTACCATATTTAATTTTTATAATTAAAAGTGATGGACTTATTTGTCCATAAGTGAGACATTTTAAAGACCTGATTCATATCTTCTCCCTTATCTAGACCTGAAAATATTTATTCAAAATATCTGTAAAAATCATTAATTGTTTGTAAAACCACTGAAAATTGCTCATTAATTTGAATTTTTAAGGGCTAAACAGAGGGAAACTTGAGAAAATAGTTATTGACTAGGTTCAAGGGATGTTAAGGAGAGATAATATTGTACAAGTGTGATTATAAAACTTTCATTTTAAGTTTTTTTTCAACTTCCGAACCGCTGTGCGGTAGTGCTGTGTACACGCATTAATTCCCTACCCTATCCTTTCAAATTTTGATTTGAACAAAATTCATTGATATCATGTTGAGGGATAACTGTATTTCCGAAAACGGCCTCTCCCGGCCATTTTATTCTCATACAAACAATTATAGACCTTGTCATATAGATATTTTTGAGCCTAAGAAAACGGTGAGGAAGCTGTGATGCCTTTATTCGGCAGACGTTTTTTTAAAAGCAATTGCCAAAAATTTACAATTCTATTCTTATCTTTTCTTGCAATTATTCTAATATTTGTCAGTTATTAGTTATAATTGATTTATGCCATTTTATTGTCTGGATTATCGTAAGATAATCTTCGTTGATCTTACTAATCATGAAATAACACTGCGTATTTAATTAATATTATCTTAAGTTCAGTTAAAACTGTGTTAAACCAAAGAACAGTTAGATTATTTATGACTTCGTACTTCAATTATGTTGAAATATATATTTCAGACTCTTTATTAATGTTTATTTTTATTAATAGCTTATAATTATTAATCCTTTAGCGATAAGTTCATAAAATCGAACATTTTTCCCGAATTAGATCATTTCTGGAAAGGAAAGGAGATATGGGATTAGAGGAGAATTGTATGTTAAATTAAAAGTATATTTAAATAATTAATTGGCAATAAATCATTTTATTCAATTAATATTATTTATGAACAATCTATCTTTATAATATGATACGACATTTTTTTGGCAGTAACGATCTCTTTTCCGGCTTTCAGGAGCGATGGATTTTGCCGAATGAGTATCAAACGAAAGGATATTAAATGAAGCGGTGACAAATTATAGTATCATCCACTCGAAATTTTAGATACAAAAGTTATGAACGAAAAAAACTTTATTTACAAATTAATTAATAAGTATACTTTATTTTTATTAGATCCATTATTATTTGAAAATTTACTAAATTCCCTACAAAACAAAGAAAATAAATCATGAAAATCGGTTAGAAATTCGTAAATTAGAAACAGTGTGAACCGACCCTAGGAGCAAAGTCGGTTTAAATAATTTTTTTAGGAGAAACATAGTTGAGATTTGTATTTCACATCTCGAAGAACCCTCAAATACGAATTTTCGTAGCAATCGAAATATCAAAAAAAGTGTCTATAATTTGAGCCCAGCCTATAAAGTTTTTTCAGAAATCACAAAACGTGTGATAACTGCAACATCTATCCACACGAAATTTAGAGCAACATAAACACCACGAAATGACAAAAACCAAACTTACTAAATATTTTAGGTCTTGAGATATAATATAAAAATGAGTTAGGAAATTTTATTTATTGACACCTTATGGAGTTATTAAATCAAAAAGTAATTCTGGTAAGTAAACCTCCCAACATCTCAACGTCCTACAGACCAATTAGCCTACTTCCATTCATCTCAAAAAACCTTGAAAAGATCCTCAAAACATTTCTTCCCAACAGTTCGTATTTCGTTCACAACACTCCACAGTCCAACAAGGACTCCGAGTGGTCGATCATATTTCCGCAGCACTGGAAAGCAAGCAATATTGGCACGCCGGGCTTTTTCCAAACTGAAAACCCGTCTACCCCAGTCCTTGTACCTAATCCTCCGCTCTTACCTCTCTGATCGCTGTGGTACAGAATTTTCCAAATCCTATCAAGCTGAAGCTGGTGTTCCTCAAGGTAGTGTCTTGGGTCCCATCATTTGTATCTTTTTTACCGCTGATATCTCTATCCATCCTGATACCTTCCTGACAACATTTGCTGATGACACCACCATCCTTTCATCCAAATCAGATCCCGAAATAGTATACTTAAATCTGCAAAGACACCTCTCCCTGTTGAAGTGGTTTGAGGTTGATTGAAGGTTGAAGTGGCAGTGGCTCAGAGACGTTTTTTAGTCTTGCAGTACTGGCACTGGCCAGATTCTCCATTCTGTTTAATGACTAAATAAAGTAAAAATAATTAAAATTTATTGAAAAATACATGAAATCTAGGTAAAGGCACAAGTGTCATGCCAGAAAATTTTGGAATCGACAAACAATACAGTACAAATTAATTTTTGAATAAAACCTAAAATGATACAAGCCCATAGCAATATTGTATTAACTCCCATTTCATATGATCAATACCTTCCAAATTACACAACCTATTTATTTATAATAGTTATTCATAACAATATTAATTTTTAAACTATTCTCCGTATTTTCTGCAAGTTTTGGTCAAGTGGAACAAGCTGTTTTCAAACTGTGGTTGTCAAATAATACATTTACTTATCTGAAGGTGGAATATATTTTTTTTAGACTAGTGAATACAATTTGATAAAAATAATGCTTACTTAATTAAGCGCGACTGGAAATGCTGGATGAAATTTAATGATATGTTTCTGGGACCATCTGAACCCGAACCCGCCCGATCCCTGAAAATTGGATAAACAGTAGTAGGTGATATGCCCGTTACATCGATTTGACTACGTACAGACCGATAGATAGATACCGAACCGAATTTGATATTTCATGTCTGAAACGTAAAACGCGAGTGAAAATTTTGAATTCTGAGTAAAAATTTTTTTTTTAGTCTCTCGCACGAATACAAAGCTTCCCAACATTCGGTAGTGAGAGAACAAAACAAACAAATCAATTGATAATCTAAAACAACGTATGACAAGTAAAGTCAGTATAGCTTCCTCACCGTTTTCATTTGGTAAAAAATATCTACATTAAAAGGTCTAAATATTTTCTTATGAGAATAAAATCTCTGAAAGAATCTGTTTTCTGAAATTCGGTTATCCCTTAACATATACGAGCTTGATATCCACGAGTTTTGCTTATCAGCAAATACTAAAATGCGCAAAAGTTCCGCATTCGCAGATTGCATATTTGATAATTCGTAATTAACAAAAATAAAATCAGTATATACTGAATATGTATCTCGTTACTGTTAGTGCAAATGACGTATGTAAAAATTTTAAATCCAAAAAAAAAAAAAAAAATCGGTCGAGCAGTCTCAGAGAAAATGCGCGGACGACGGACGAAAAACAACAATTATAATCTATTTTTGAGTTCTACGTATCCTGAAACGTAAAACCTAGAGATCATAGATTTTCTGTTGGGATTTTTTCAATTATATTTTGACAATTAGTTTATGTTTCTTTATTAGTATTAGTTAATAATTTTTTATAATACATTTCATAGATTTTTGTCTATGATTTGTTAACCAATAATAAAAAACATAGATACACGATCTCCGACATATCATTTAAAACCATTGTTTTTTTATGTCTTTGTTTGAAAAACAAAGCTACAATTGAGACCTCAATCCCTCGGGGCCTTTCTTTCTCTACTAAACGAAATGTAAAACAAATCCTCGAAATAGTCAAAACGAATTCAACTACACACTGTTGTTTGATTGATTTGTTTTCGCGTGCGTGGAGAAATTTCGCATGCCTACAATGAATAATTTATCATGGGTTTCACAAATCCGAAAGGATACACAAGGACATAATGGCATTGATTAACCTGGTAGCAGTATTTTGTTCTCTTTCAGGTCAGTAACATGACAGCACGCATTAGACAACGTTTGCACATATTGAGCGATTTATTCCAATTGGTTTATCATTACCGGGTATTCATTAAAAGCGGAAAACATAGCTAAAGTAATGATCCAATAGTAATATCTTAGTAATATCCACTATGATAACATGAATGGGCTGAAAGGATGAAAACAATCTTCATTATGTATTATATTGACAAAATAATGTAACTTTTTTAAGTATTAATGTTATTTATTTCATTACTACCAAAGGCCTTCTCTTTGTATTCATGAGGAAAGTTGAAAAAATGCTTGTGGCCAGAATCGAGAATCAACACTCGCTTGTTACGTATTAAACATCAACAAATTTGGTTCCTTCTGTCTGTAGTCAAATATGTAATGGATATATTATCTACAACACTTATCCTATTTTCCTGAAATTCAGAGATTGAGCAGGATCGTACCTATATGTTTCCATATTAGATTCATCAAATTTAATACCAAACCCTATGCAAGGGAATATGTGTTTTGTAAAATATGCCTGTGTTTCAAAAACAGTAAGTTTTGATATGATTTGAAATTGAAAAAAAAAAAAATTGGTTAGGGATAGAAACAATTTTATCGAACTCCATACGCAAGCATATTTTCCTTAAAATGTTTACATCTCAACAACCACAAGTTCCATTTGACCCAAAGTAAGAAGCAACCTGGAGAAGATTGTAGAAAACAGTCCGCTATAAATTTCATTAAATTCCATTAAACAATTAATATTATTAATTATGAAATTGTAATTATGAAACAGAAGTATTTTCCGTGTGTCGCTTAAGCATTTGATAGAGTCGCGCATAAGAATAGTGTTGACCAAATGCGAGACCGAGACGTGTCTTGGTTTTGCAAACTCAGTCTTGTTCTTGGTCTTGGTCTTGCGCAAGAGTATTGCAGTTACTTATTAGCATATTACTATAGAGATATTACTGTGATGTTTTAGATAGGAGAAACCCTCCTACCTTACTATCTTATCCTTCAAACTTCTCTTTCTGACAGATCTTTCTCTGTCTCTAAGGCTCAGAACTTTCTTCAGTAACAGCAGCCTTAGCAGAAGTCTATCAGGGGCCAGTACTCGCTCCGCTTTCAGACATTTCAGAAAACTAACATTATTAAACGTAAATCATATGTTTCCAAGGAGATTAAATGAAATTTTCTTACTATATGTAAACCTTTAAATATTTGTCTGAGTTTAAAAAAAAAGGTATTTAAAATCCACCGAATCAAGCCTATGCCATTGTTCAAAATACTATTTCATTTTGCAGTAAAAGAAGAAGTAAAATATAAAAATATTTCATGGATATGTTTATAAACTCAAATATATTTACTATAGAGTATTAACTCTAGATAAGGTATTATGCTTAAATAATTAGGCTTAAATAATAAACGTTAATCCCCAAATTTTGAAGGGGTTTAAATTTTTGAATTTTTTGACGATTGAAATGGTTCATTATTAAAAATAAATATCTTTTCTGATAATGCTCTGATTTCGATGAATCGTTTTCTGTTTTTAAGAAAATTCAACTACCTTTGAAACACTGTATTATAAAAATTACAAAAAAACGTATACTTCTTGAGTTATTTGGAAATTTATTTGTAACAACACTCGTCACTTTTTTTCAGCTTCTTTTTATTGAATTACGTTGTATATATAAATTTAAAGGTCATCGAGGTGAAGACTTTAGCCATGTTTCATTGAAATAGATACATTCGTTTAGGCGCTATAGTCTATACTCACATTGGTTTCCTACCCGCCACATTGGAAGGAAAGGGCGGATAGTAATCTCAAAGTAGGAGGATCATCCTCGGGTGGCTTCTGACTTCGAATTAAAATTTGAAAAAAAAAAATCGGTGAATGAAATGAAATGGTTTACATTTCCCTCGCTTACATTATGCAGGACCAATTTTTAGTTTCTGAAATATTTTAATCCTTAACTTCAATAATACTCGTTATCATTATATTTTAAATAATAAAAAAATCTTTTGAAATTTTCATCAAGTAATGTCAAAAAGTTCCCAATTTCCAACAGACAAGTAGGAAATTTTAGATTTTTGTTTTTTTAAAGAAGTCACGTTTTTTGTTGGTTAGGAGACGATAACTTGGAAAATATTTGATTCAAGTAATTAAACATTGCTGCATAGAATAAAACATACTAAATATCAGCCGAATAAAAAGAATATAAATAAAACTAATGTATAAGCCAAACTTTGTACTTAGTACTTCATGATTTATATATGATAATAGTATCTATCATAAGGTATCACCTAGTTAATAGGAATTGGTTGTAGCTGTGGATGGGAAGTAAATTTGTGAGTGAAGCAGTTAAACAACAACGATTGAATTTATTATTCGGCAACAATAATAACAGATGTTACACTCGATCGTCCTGCTCTGCCAATGATAGACATTTTTATAATTTCACAATTTAAATACCACTAAATTAAGACTTGTTGTGAGAATTCTTATTCGATCAGTAAGGGTAAACACACATGTTCATTCACCAATTTAATCTTGATCTTGAATAAACGGGTATAGCTCGAGGGGAAAATGAATGATTCAACATAAGCAAAAAATAAGCTACGGATGTTACAACAACACGTAAAACGTCCTTTGAGAAATATAAAGTTGACACGGAGAGAAGAGGTGATTCATACCCGTCTCAGGATCGGCTTCAGATTCACTCATGGCTATTTAATAGAAAAAAAATCTGATGTGTCCAATCACACGGCTTTCCTACATATTTCTGAAAAGTTTTTATATCTTTACATATGTTCATAAGGAAACAAAAAAATCTGGTGCGCGCAACACACAACTTTCACTTACCGCTCAACTTAGAAATTATTCTGGCAATGCTGGGCTATTATACAATTTTTATTTATTTATTTATAAATAAATAAAAATTGTATAATACAATTTTTGAATTGCATTTTAAACGGAGCTAAAGCTTAAAATTTAAAGATAACAAATCATTAACACCATTAAAATAATAAAAAGTCTATTTATTATATTGACGGTAGGCAATAAAACTCTAGTTACTCCATCTGATTTTATAAACCATACAACTTCAGTCTCTGAGCCATTCAGTTGACAGAATGACTGACTCCAATTTCAACATTTTTATGTAATGTCATTTCAGTGATATTTCTAGTAGAAAAAGTTATCTATTCAGACAGTGAGTGAGTTGATTCCAGAGTAGGTGATTGCAATGTTGAAATATAGAACTGTAAATATAGGTATAAATTTTGCCACTAGAAACACTAAAAGTAATAATAAAGAATGTTGAAATTGGAGTTACTCATTATATCAACCGAAAGGCTCATATTTGACTAGGTTTGAAAGTATATCTGAATATTTAACTTATGAATGATTATGGATTGTGGGACTATTAGTTATTAAATTGTTATTTTCCATTCTAAAGTTTACTAAAACGAAATTACGAGTAGTTTAACCGGACGCGATCATATTCACTCCCTCTTCATCAGGCACTTTCCTGAAGGATGGTTGGCAAACTTTTACATCAATCTCCATCCTGTTTTTTCGGGCTGAAGCCCTTTCCCCGAAAATGGTAAAATATAAACATGTTTTATAGAAGCAAATAATAAAACTACCTCTTAAAGTATTGTTGTTCGTGTAATTACATTTATTAGGACTTCAAGAATCACGTAAACACTATTTCATATATGTAGTTAATTTCTTTTTTTTTTTTTTTCAAATTAGCTATCGTTTCATAGAAATGAAAAAAAAATCTTTTGGGCTGAAGCCCCCTTAAAATTAAATCCTGGATCCGCTAGTGGTGAGATTGACAAAGGCGTGTACGAATGATCCAAAATGCAGGGTACTAATACAAGGAGAAGTATCTGTAGCCTTTGAAGTTCGAATGGGTTTGGGCAGGAAGATGGGCTATCGCCAAGGCTGTTCAACTTAGTACTAGAGAAAGTAATAAGAAGATCACGCGAAGATGGAGAGGTGCACGTCGGGATGAAACACAAAATCCTAGCGTATGCAAATGATATAGCCGTCCTCGGAAGTAATCAAGAAGTTACGGAATGGACTTAATCCGTAACAACTGTTAATGTTAACTTTTATTTTATTTAATCATTTAATCATGCATTGACCTTTCTCATGACCTTTCTCAAATAAAAGTACAAAGCCCAGGTCAAGCTATCTCTGATAGCTTAGAAATGGTTATCTAGAAAGTATTGACTGGACAGAAGACACTTATCAAGACTTAGGGAACAATAACAGTTTTCAGCAAAAGAGCACTTTCTCACAGACTTAATATCAATTCTAAAAGATAAGGATATCAATTTTTAATAGTTGATAACTTCATTCACACGCTTCCTAGACCGACGAGAATTGATTAATTCCCCCTACTATTCCTGAGCATATAACCCCCATGATCCTCAGACCAAAATCACTCATGCAGTTGCATTCTTGAGTCATACTCTTTACTGTAGGAGACCTTGAGTGAACTGATGTAGTCAACTCATATATCCATAGTATATTATTCTGTATTTTAGATGCCATTTGTAACATTATGAATAAAAGCATTATTTATAAAGTCTCCACTGCCTCCGATTCGCTAACTAAGAGAATATTGAGAGCGTCGCTCGGACTCTGTTAAAAGAAGCAGAGCAAATCGGACTACAGGTCAATGTAGATAAAACAAAATATATGATAGTTTTTCCAGAAATTTGAAGGTTGATACCTGTTGATGTTCCAGCATTGATTTTAACAAAGTCCGTCCAGTTCTTTTGCAGTATTTTTTAGTATTAATAACACATTTATTTCATTTTAGTGCATAGAATCGTAACGAATTCAATAACTGAAAACTTTAGCTAATGTTTTATTTTCGAAAATGCTGCAAACCATTACGTAATTGTTTATTATTTTCAAATAGTTATATATCAAATATATGTGACATATACTATGTACTTTCGTTGCCTGTTTTCGGAAATATTAGATATCAGGAATATATTTTAATCTATCAATCCCTAGTAATTTGTTTCATTGCTTGTTTAACTTGTTTAACTTTAATCAGAAGAACTAAACTAATCATCAAAGAACAATCATGCTTTAAAGATGATTTAAAGATTTCCAGTTATCAGAAACCAAAATCAGGGAAATGGACTACCTCAAACCATACACAAAAAATTCCAATCGCCATATTTTTGCATTCAATTACTTTCGATTATTCAATTACTTCCAATGATGATTTTTTTTCATTTCATATTGTAGGAAATTTAAGGAACCAAATATTGTCAATTTTTTCAGTTCATATAAATCTTAATTCATTTTAACTTTTTTTCAGTTTATTTTTGAAAAAATTCGGTATGTACATACATTATAAATAAATGGCTTCAAAGAGAAGATTTTAGGTAAATTTCATTAAAATGATCATAATCGTTACGGTGCTACTGACAAAAGCGACTTATTTTTTTCAGTCGCCATTTTGAAATAAAATAAAGAATTATAATTTCGAGTTCCGGGGTATGTATACATCATCCTACTATACATTGATACCAAATCTCAAAATAATCGACCCGGTAGCGGACTGCAGACGGTCGTATTCTTTAAAATCTATTTTCGGATTTTAAGTATCTTGAAACATACAATCTCAGACTACGAGGTGGAGTTTCGAACTCCAAATATATCTCCTCAATATAATACTCCTCAAACTACAAGTATAACAACATACAAAACTACGAGGATAACCCCTCACCATTCAGTACCTCGATATATATACCGCATCAATACACGCCAATCTCGTGCTCAAGACCTCATTACACATCTACATACCCTAATATTCCATATCTTTCATTATATTTTAACTCCTTCTTAATTCATTTTAAATATATGATAACTCCGCTCATCACTCTTTTCTCCATGCTAATTACCAAATTCAGGAGTGCCCAGAAGGTGGTTTCATGACGCAAGTTGCGCCATCAAAATTTTTGAGGGAGGCATATTTTGACAGGTTTTTGAAATTTCGAGGGGGGAAAATTTCAATGGGGTTATGGATTTCGGACAAAGGGACAGGGGAAAAACATTTAACAGACCGCAGCAAGAGTAATTGTATTTGATCCACGATTTTTCTAATTCTACCTTAGCTCGCTTTTGTTTTTAAGAAAAGGTAAATAATAAAATATATTGGGAGGTGGGTTCTTGCGCCAATAACCTTGATAGGAATGGGCACTCCTGACCAAATTATTCCTCATGTTAGTCCCTGATTCTATCTCACAACACTCTCTAAAAATCCTTCTTTGGAATTCAAATGCAGCCCTGCAACAAAGGAACGAAATTGATTGAACGTGACATTGACATTGCATTGCTAACCGAAACTCATTTTACTCAAACTACAAAATTTTACAGACAAGGGTACGTAGCGTACCGCGTTGACCATCCCAGCGGTACTGCCCTTGGTGGTTCGTCATTAGTTGTGAAACGAACATTTTACTACAATCCTCTTCAAATGACTGGCTTACCAGAAATTAAATTACCATCTATCTCGACTGAAAACGATCACACCAATATTTCTATTGCCAGTGCATACTGCCCTCCGAGATTACGAGTTTCACATTGTACGAATTCTACCCAAAAGAGCATTAATCTTCCTGGCAACTATTTACAATTCTATTCTTTATCTTACTTACTTTACTCTAGTATGGAAGTTTCTAATCATAAAAATGATACTATAGTCAAAAACTTCTGACCAAGGCATGTCTTATAGGTCTGCCAGTCTCTTACCCTTATTTTCCAAAACATTTGAAAAATTGTAATTAAAGCGACTCTATCCATTCTTAGAAGCTAACAATGTTATTCCTAATCACCAATTATGCTTTAGACCGCCACACTCTATAATACAACAATGTCATTGAGTAATAATACGATTACTGTGGTATTGGAAAAGAAGAAATTTTACACAGCAGCGTTCGATGTCACACTAGACTTCTGTAAAGTGTGGCATGATGGTCTTCTTTGTGAAATTAAATCGATCACACCGCATACTAACTATTTAACCATCAGGTCGTACATTGAGGACAGATTTTTCTGTGTTAACCAGGATGGTATACACAATGACTATTGCCAAATCTGTGCAGGAGTACATTCCACAGACGTCAGACACATTATTCGCAATTTACGCAGACGATACAGACATTCTCTCGACGGATTCTAATCCCATCGCAGCATCCCTAACAGGTACAGATTCACTTAAGTCTACTACAAGACTGGCTTGATAAATGGCGCACTAAAATTACCATTAATAAATCAAATCAGGTTACATTTACAATTAGACGCTCGAATTGTCCTCCACTGACACTTTACAACATCCCTTTGCCAAATCATTCAATGATAAAATATTTGGAAAACAAAATGGATAGACGACTGACCTGAAAATCGCACGTGACTACACTGAAAAAGAGATTGAACCATTGACTGTCACTACTAAGACGAATGCTACGCCATAAAAACAACCTATCACTTTCTAACAAAATTATTCTATACAACATGCTACTCTGACAAATATGGACATATGCTACTCAGGTGTGGGGTTCATGCAAAAAAAAAAAACACACTTACATACTATTCAAATCTTACAATCGAAATTTATCCGGTATATCACTCATTGTTCCTTCTACTTAACCAATAAATCGCTTCACAAAGACCTAAAGATACCACAAGTGACTGGCGTAATTAAGAAGTTTTATAAACATTTTTAAGACTCATTTATTGGACATCCTTATCCACTTGTACAGACATTACTAACAGACACACTACCGCATAATCCAACAAGAAGCTTCAGACGCCTCTGGAGCAGGGATCTGATGCATTAAGAAGAATCACGTTAAGAGTGCCTTCGCTGGGAGGTTCCTCCAATCAAGCATTGATGTTAATTCTGCAGAGGAAGTTGACGAATGACGATCACATTTCCAATATATGCCAAATGCATTTGTAAAGTTTTCAATAATTTATTATTATTACTATCCATAGTTACATATTTCTATTTGAAAATAATAAACCATTGTGTAAAAATTTGCAGCTTTTTTTTATTTCTTGTATATAATCTGTAGGGTCGTTAATAACAACGTTCATTTAAATGCTGTAGTAATATTTCACTAGTTTCAAGAACTTTAAAGTTAGTTTTCTTTCATTTTTGTGGGATGTCTAATTTTTCTTTTGTAATTTTAAATTTTGGGCTCTTGCCCTCATAATAAATATCCATTTGAAAATTTAGTTCCCAATCCTTAAAGAGGGTAGTTTCTTCCTTCCTGGATATTTGGTTGGCGGTTTTCCATTTTAGGTACTCCATTTTTATCTTCTTAAGTTTTGATTATTTTTGTACCCAATTGGTTTGCCACATTTTCCAGTTTTCTTTTTCTTTTTTTTTTTATTATGAACTCTTTTCTTGGGATTTTGTTGATTGTTGTTAGCGGGAGTGTTCTTGGCTTTCTTCCCAAACAAACCGCCTGGTCTAATAGTTAATTCCCGGAGATTCCGCCAAATTAACACTATTTCTTAACCATTCTCTTTCATTAGTCACCAGCTATTTGTAATTTCACTTATCGGAGTAGTTTTGGGTCTGCTTTTTTTTACGGCAAATAATCCACTCGTGGAGTCTCTAATTATGGTCTATTACGCATATCCACTTGATTCGATATGTAAGAGAGCTTCCCTTATTGCCACCTCTTCTTCAATAAATATCGAGCATATATTTGGCAATTTGCAGATTTTTTTAATGTCAGTGCTTACTATATAACTTCCTACATTATTGTCTGCTTTTGTAGCACCCGTATATTAGAGCTTTTTCTCTTATTATTTCAAGAAACATAATTCAGTATTTCGAGAATTTTATTGCGCTTTACTTGAAATAGCTATTTCTTTTTTACAATTAGCCATCGCATTTTCTATTATTAGAGCAGCATGTATCCATCGGGGAGCATTGAATTCGCCACATCTAGAATTTTATCTAATTCTAGAGCCGTGTTTAAAATTTTTTCAAGAGTATCTTCTAGAAAGTTTTCCCGCATTTCAATTATATTTACTGTGTCCACTCTGTTGAATAATATTTTGGATTGATTTTGAGTTTACACCATATTTAATTTTTATTTTAAAAATATAAACCTGTATTAATTTCCGGACAATCCAATACATTCATAAAAGATTTTGGCACTTAAATGCACTAAATGAAGAGCTTGGATTGTGACAAGTTTTTATCTTTTTTCGTCTTCTTTTTTACTTTTATTTTAGTTTAATTTATTATATTATTGATTTATCGCGACTTAAATATTAATATCTTTGGACAAGGGGTGTGCACGGCGGGGATTGGCCAAAGGGGTGGGGCGGAGGGGAGTGGGGGACTATATAAGAAGCCGTGGAGAAGCGGCGGCATTCACACCCCGACAGACGTACTCACCATGAAGGCTTTACTCTTCGCCATCCTGGCAGCCTCCGTGGTGGCCAGGCCGGTGCACGACAAGCTCACCACCGTCCTCCACCAGCTCAACGAGGAACAGCTCAGCATTCTCGAAGGCTCCAGCTGGGAGGAAATGCAAGGGGATTCCCCAAACCCTGGAAACGAGACCAAGTCCATCAAGGATAGGTGAGTCGTCCTACAAGCCATTATATCACTATATATCATATACTTTATATAAGTCGAATATTACTACTAGTGATTTATGACATTCTATTTATACTGTATTATATGGGTCGTTTATTTCCAAAGTGAACCTTCATCGCCATAGGCGCAGACTTCAATGGGAAGAGTGATCCTCCCTCTATAACAATATTGAGAGGGCGAGAATACCATCTCCCCACAATAATTTAAAGTTTAAAACAAGTAATAACCTTAAGGGCTTAGCCTTGAGGCAAGCGTGATTGTGGATGTCATACTCATTAACAAAATATCGTATAAGTATATAGGAAGTATATGTTATGAAGAATATCTTTTATAGATACTAACTAGTCAGATTGATAATGTTTATTTTATTTTAAAATTGTTTATTTGAAAATGTTTAATCAAACTTTTATTTGATTTTTTTTATTTGTATAAGCTAAGGAATCAAAAATATTTTTCAATTTTACCTGAATAACTTCTAGAAATTTACCTATGTAACGGCAGTCATAAAGAAAAAAACTTGACTTATAACAGTAAACTATAATATTTATGATTACTTGGTTTTATATTTCAATGTTCTTAATACAGAGTAAATACTGTTAATATATATTTTTTTCTTTTTTGTATCTAATTATGTTGTAACTCCTATAGTTTTCAATAGCCTTTGTATCTTGTTCGTTCTAGCCGTGATGAAAACATACATGGTTGGGTCGAAACGTAGATTTAATAAAATAGTTTTCACTAATTTAAGTTTTTATGATGACCGCCACCACTGACCATCTATTATATACAACGGTCAACCATTGAGTATTCAATCTTTAATTTTCATTTAAATAAAAGTATTAAAAAGTACTTTTGGTGAATTATTTTTTAACAATGGAAGTTTCATTATATCCCTCGAGAAAAAAAAATTGTAGTTCCGGAAATAAACTTATTTTCATACTAATTTTTATAATATTTGGGTTCCTTTTTTAAATAAAGTAATTGCACCATCGGATTCATATCACATAAGAATCGATAAGTATATCAATTTCCGATAAAATCTACTAGGGTTCACTTTGAAAATAACCGACATATATTAAGTAAGTATTTACCACTCAAATGACAAAGAAAATAAATGTATCTGATTATTAAGAGGTCATAGGAATTGTATTCTAAAACTATAGCTTTGATAAGTAACATAAAAATTTATTTTTCTTTTATTGAGAATCTGAATTCGTGCATAGCCAATTATTTTTATTTTATTTTTTTTAAATTAATCAATGAAATAAATCATTAATAATTCCTCGAATTTGACGGCCTTTTGCATTATGGGACTAATCTCTCAGAGGCATAACCATGGGACGATTCTTCGGGCGAAGAAATTTCGAGAAAACATTTTTTTTTAGGTTAAGTAAAAAATATTTCTTTCTACTTTTGTTGGCATTGAAATTAATTAATTTGGTGACATGATTAATTTGTATTCTCTTATGATCATATTTATTTTGCAATGCCGCACTCAAAAGATTTTTACTGAGGGGATGTCGGGAAGCACTAACCGATCCATTTTTTTGTACATATATATCAGTGTTTGGATCTAAATACTTAAACAATCAAAATATGTACTATCTTTAAATTATAGTATAAACTAATTTATATGTTTATGTTTCGTTTTGAATACTTAAATCTTTTTATTTTAAAAACTTATATATATATTTTTATTGAAGTTTTGTTTTAGTTATGATTGTTTTGAGTTTTATATGTATAAAGATAACAGTAATATATGTACCTACAATTTGTTGTTAATTACTTAAAAATAGAAAAGTGGCGTTGCGGATATACAATAATTTAATTTTCCACCTTTCGATTCAGAAGAAGAAGACTGGCAAGTTCGCTGAGTCACTTCACTCAAAAATAATTAACAACAAATGTTGATACATACATCTATTGCATAACAAAACTCATAACAATCCTTACTAAAATAAAAACTAAAAATTATGCTTTTTAAAATAAAAATATTTTTGTAATCAAACTGAAACCAAACCACATGAATTAATTTGTATGAATGTACACAAAATATATGAATTAAGTGCATCTATTTTAATTTTGACGCGTGCATTTTATCTACTAATTGTCAGTAAGAATTGACAAAATAATAATTCCGTCCTGAAACCCACAAACTATGCAAACGTGAGTTGATTTTGATTTTAATTGGTGCTTACAATTTTGCAAGAGCAATCTCTTAGCTATAGTATCTCCAACAGAAATTCAAATTTGAAACTTCGAAATTTTTTCTCAAATGATATAAAATAAAAAAGCGTGAGCAGCAGCGCTCCGTCATTGAGGTTCTATTTTTCTCTTAAAAAGATAAAAAAATTAAATTGTTTTATTTAATAAAGAAACTAAAGCTTTGCAAATTAACACTCAATGTTTTATTATTTTCAATAAGTTATAAATTCAATATGTATAGCGTATCTACAAAAACGACTTTGCATCCGCTAAGATTTAGTCATTTTAAAAATATTTATTTAATAATACCTTTTTTAATAAGCTATATAGATAATTATAAAAATTGTCAAACCACAATTAGGATTCTGCGGATAGATTTATAAATTTGAGATATCAAAAAATTTAAGTCGAATTTTCAAAGGAATAAAGAATCACAAAATTCATAACATATCTCCATACCTTTGCAACAAATGGGCCTATTCAAATCATTTTTCGTTTATTATTCTCAATAATCAACCCTCCCCATTTGGAGGATTTAAGGTTCGCGGCTTTTCTTTTAGAGTACTGTACTGATCCTTTTGGGATTCGGTATCAATGTCAAAGAGCACCCAAGGATGATCCTTGGAACTCGGCATTATCATCCACCCTTTCCATTCAAGATGTCGGCTGCAAAACCTGTGCCGTTATAGATTGCAACGCCTAAATCGATGTACCGATTTTAATGAAACTTGGCAATAGATCTTCTCGAAGCACTTTAAAATTATATATAAAACAAACTTCATCGAAAAGAAGCTGGATAAAAGTTACGACGGTAAAATTGGATTTCAGAATATTTCAAAAAGTATTGTCATTTAAGAGTACACAAAATTTCCGAAAGAACCAAAAGAGAATTGTTGAAATCGAACATCTACCGCTCTAAATATTTAAAAACTATTCTAATGCTGATATTTGTCCGTGGTACAAACCCCTTTTTATCAAATTATTAACCTCCGCTTAAAACTTCGTAAATAGCTTTATGTCATCGTAACCTTAAAATATTTTATTTACGAAAATTTTGGAATTGGGCCGATCTCAATCTGGTCCTTTTGGCGTGTTCACCAGGCCAAACGGCCGAGTATCTTTGTAGGCCGCCTTTTTTTTCGATTTTGTGATCGTATTATCTTACGATTCCAGTGGAAAGCAAATGGGTTTTCATGACTTTTTAGTACCTAATTAAATAGAAACTATGCCGTATCTTTTTTAAGACTCAACGGGTTTCGATGAATGTTTCTTTATCGTTTAGAAAATTACCTTTGAAATATGTTCTAATAAAAATCACCAAAAAAAAAATCATATTTTTCAGTTCTTCTTGTATACAACTTTGTAATGGTTAAAAAAAATTTCTGGCCCTTTCTCGAGGAAGTATATTATATACCTAAATTTATAGAGTTTCGTATGAAAATTTTATTTAAACCGTTACAGTCGTTTTAGTGGTTCAGTCTGTAGAGAAACGGGGATAGACATAGGCGCAGTTTTCCATTTTGATTGTGGAGGGTGAGATGGACCAAAAAAAGAAAAAAGGCAGTAGTAAACTCAACATCACTATTGTGAAACGAACGAGGGACGTGAATGAAAATTGAAATAATAGGAATATTTAGCTCGTAATAAAAAAAAACTAGTTAGTCGACTTTTCTTATTTTCTTAATCGATTTTAGTTCACATATTTCATTCATTCATCTAACTTATTTGTTATCAATTTTAATTATTTTTATCCTTAAAATTGTTAGTGGGGGGGGGGCAAACAATATTCTCACTCACTTAAAATTGTTATAACGGGGGAGGGGTGATAGCCCCCCTCGCCTCTCCCTATGGAGATAGATACGCAATTCCAACCTTCCAACTTTATAAGTTGAAATACGTTCTTTGGAAATTTTTACGAAATTTATCCATAGTTTAATAGTATTGTTCTGCTTGAGAACCAGCTCCGTATACCGAATTTCAGCTAATACAGTTTTTTATAGATATTTGGTATAATATAAATATTTAGGTCGAATAAAACATAAATAAAATCATATTAATGATAAAAAATAAAATATATTTATTTTTAGATTCACTTCATTTTGATTTAAATATACTGAAAAGCTGAATGATTTTTTTAAATTTTCAGTATATTATTTTCAATGTATATGTAAACAATTATTAACACATTCATACATTTTTTAAAATTATTTTTGATTTTTCTGAGAAATCTTTTATTGACTTGCTATATTATTTCTTGTGTAAATAATTACAGTCAAATGGTTATATACAAATTCTGAAACTACTCAGCTTAGTTGCTAATTACACCTTTCCTATAATTTAAAGAAGATCTATATAATTACTATTCGATTGGGCGATAAGAAACGAATCCTTTTACAGCACTGCCTTACTTACTTTCGTCTAAAATTGACTCAGGTGTGGTTCCATACTGATAGTCTCAATTATTAATGGTCATGAATTAAAATGGATCTAGTTTGAATTAAATCTAAAATAATATTGCACATACAATCAAACTTAAATTAAATAAATTTAATAAATACATATACTTATTTGTTTATGCATTTATTTTATTTATGTTTCAACAGATATATTGAAATTGATTCCTAAATCAATTTTAGCATATAGAAGAAAATAATATTTAGATATCAATTTAAATAGTGAACTATTTATTATTGAGCTTATAAGGAAATTTTAAAGATTGAAAATTTACAAGAATATTTTATTTAAATTCATAAATATATTATCTTTAAATAACATAACATTAAAATATAATATTTTTTTATTAATTAAAACAGTTAAATATTTATTATTGGGTATAAAAAATATATAAATGTTAAAGAGTTACAAGAATATTTTATTTAAATATATAAATGTATATTCATATACTTTATTTATATATCAACAGATATATTGAAATTTATACTTAAATCAATTTTAACAGATAGAAGAGAATAATATTTTGTCATTAATTTAACTTTTTTGAACTATTTATTTTTAAGTTTAAAAAGAAATTATAAAGATTGAAAAGTTACAAGAATAATTTATGTAAGTACCAAGCATAAATTAGATTTTTTATGTTACGTCAAAATAAATAAAGAAATACAAATGAATAAATGAAGAATATTCGATTTTGAAAGACCGTACTAGAATCTCTTTCAAGAGACGAGACCAGCTATAACTGAATTTTGCCTATTAGGATTTGATATGACGGCAACTAAATTGATTGTCTGCGTTTGCATTCTCCGTTTGAGATTGCTTGTTGCCAAACGGAAACATCCCTCTGAATTTAATATTTTATTTTTGTACAGTATAGTCTAGTTATTGTTCGAATATAAATTTTATACTCACACTCACGATATTTTTAAATAATCTGTTTTAAAAAATAAAGAAATTTTAAAAAGTTAATAAATCCAGAAACAATAATTTTCATATTTCATAAGATTTTTTTTTAATTCTTATCTTCAATAAGATCATTTTAATATTCAATTCGATATTTTCTTTATTAATAGGATTTATTTATTTAATTTTTTTTTTTTTTTGTAATTGAAACTAACTCTCCGCAATTGTTAATACATACAATATTTTGTATACTTCGTACAGATACAAAATGACCCAAGTTAAAAATAAATTAAATATATATATATATATATATATATATTTAATTCTATAACATATATATATATACATTATTAAAAAAAAAAAAATTAAATCTTATTGTAATGTAAACAAGTATCGTAGCTTAAGTTCTATTTTTTTTGTTTTCCATTTATATTTCTTATTTTATAATGTTTTCTTTAATTTTAATAGAAAAAAAACATAGCATTCATACATATAATTTGTGAATTCGCATGGTGTATGTTAACTGTTATAAATAAACTTCTCCTGCATAGAGTTACTATGCAAGAGAATAAAAAAATGAAAAAAATATATATATCTAATTTCTATTTATATATAAATATTGTTATAGATACTAAGTTATGAATACATTTCCGAGTATCTAAAGAAAGAAACGAATTCAAGGCGATTCAAAGAATACGATAATATTTGTTATAATATTCCTGTTCCAAGCATTTCATCAAGGGTAACTATTGAAGAGAAATTTATCTAACAATTTTTTGGATAAAAATAATCATTATAGTAATTTTAAATTCAATGAGTATCAATAATTTTTAAAATATCAATATGCAAAGTCAAAAGGTCTCGTTGAAATTTTGTAACTTATATATATATATATATATATATATATATATATATATATATATATATATATATATTGAAGTTTTCATTGACTAAACAATTTATATTTTAAAAACTATAATTTTTCGTAGGAGAATAAATTCCCTGGAAAAAGCCATTTTCGGATATAATTCCTTAACATTCGCGAGTTTGATATCCACCCATTTTGTTCATCTGCGAATATTAAAATACAGAAGAATTCAACATTCGCAAATCGCGTATTTGATGAATTGCGATTTAAAAATAATATATCTCAGTACCTACTGAAGATGTAAATCGCTACTTGTAGCACAAAAAGTCGTAATTAAAAATTGAGTAATTTATAGGAGAAGATAAAAAACTAATTATTCTTTTATGATGTATTAGTCTAATTTCATATTTTTTCAGTGAGGTAGTGAGGAAGCAAAAGAAAAGGAATTGGATTTTATGTTTGTTTTTAGTATTAACATATTACGTACAACTCGTCACAAACCAACGCAGGTTGTAACAAATTTATGCAACTGAATTATCGGAAACACTATGCTTTGGACATCTTTATTAATCGACAGTATCTATAATTATTATTTTTTTGTTATTTGGCAATGATTACTTCCAATTAACAACAATTGAATTTATTTGTTGTATTATCAAATTGCATGTTTACAAGTTAACGTTTCGGGATATTTACGCCGATCTTCAGAACCACAATCCCAATGTTCTTGTAGATACATGACTTAAATCCAATGTGCTCCATCGCCAGGTTCTAGTTCAAGTTATAATAAATATAGGTATATAACAACTAGAGCGACATCTTGCTTTTAGATTAATTATTGGGTGTCTGCCAAGGGCAAAATATAGGTCTCGTTAACTCCGAACAAACAAAAAATTAAATTTTTTTTCCGTCCATTTAATAGTGAAAACATACTTATTAAGTATATATCGTTACTGTTAATCGATTTAAAAATGAAAATGAAAAGGTCTTATGTAACAATTTTCCATTTTTATTGTATTGGTACTAAAGGTGACATTTCTTAGTATGTAACTGACATAGGTAGCCTAGTACTCCGGGAAATAGCAGAGGAAAAAAAATATGAAATTACAGTAAGAAATCATAAAGAAATAATTAA
The DNA here is from genome assembly GCA_928085145.1 of Nezara viridula. Lineage (NCBI taxonomy): Eukaryota > Metazoa > Arthropoda > Insecta > Hemiptera > Pentatomidae > Nezara > Nezara viridula. Next base: position 144,008,053 of record OV725079.1, on the reverse strand, counting down.
TTTTTACATTCACCAGTAAATGTTTACTTATTGCCTTTTGCACTAACAGTACAGAGATCTTCAGTATGTATTGCATTTTTTTTTTTTTTTTTCACAATTCATTATATACGCTATTCGCAAATGTGGAGCTATTCCACATTTTATTATTCGCTGATCAACAAAATTCATGAATATCAAAGCGCGAATGATAAATCATTGTATTTCCGAAAACGGCATCTTCCGAAGATTTTATTCTCAGAAGAAAAAATATAGATTTTGAAATATAGATATTTTTTAGCCAATGAAAACGGCGAGGAAGCTATACTAGCCTTACTTGGCTAACGTTTTTTATTAACACCAAGTAGTTTGCTCTTATTATTCTTTATTATCCGTATTGATTTATTTCTAATCACCTTGAGGAGTCCAATTTTGTATTCCCAATCTTTAGTACGTACAAACAGCAGCAGATCTAGTATTTAATTTTTAGATAGTTTTTTTAATTACTGTAATTACTCTGGAAGAATAAGAACTAATCTATATGAAATGATGTTTACATGGTTAGAAAAAAGATAAAAAAGCGGTTATGCTATTAGAGATAAATTTCTTATATTTATTCTTAACACTTGCTCACATTTAGTTGCTATATATGCATTATAATTTAAAAAGAGAATATATTGTGATATTTTTAAGCATTTATCGTAGATCATTCAGATAAGCAAATATTGACCAATGGGGAAAAAAAAATCATTTTAAGAGGCTTCAGCCCGACAGCCGAATGATTCAGATGTTTACGGAACTGAATGTTATCAGATGCACTGATACATGGAACGAAATTTATTTGCCTGGAGCTGTGCACTTCGTGTGTAGTGAGAACATCAGACTATTAGTTTAAGTTTATGTATATTTCTTTAGGGTAGATAGAATTTCCCAATTTCTTTAGTCGGTTTTCCTTAATTCAACTTTTTTTTTATTATAGAATCGATTGAAATCAGACATTTTAAATTTTGATATGTAGATTTAAAAAAAAAAATCATTAATTTCGTAAAATCTATAAACACAAAATGTTAGAAGTTATAAAATATGATAGTAGCCATAGAACTGTTGTCAGCACGAATCAGTCTTCTAGGAAGCATTCATTTAACTATCAAAGATTGCTCCTCGCGAATCAAGACTATTTGCAATCTTCTTAATTTGTCCCTATAAGTAACTCAAGACATAATCTTTTCGACTGTTATGAAATAGAGTACATCAAAAAATTCATTAAACATTATATTTACATTTCAGTATAGTTTTTATTAAATGAATAAAATTGGATAATGAATTCTTTACTTTAAAAGAAGTTAAAGAAAACTAAATATCTGAAGGTTGAACGTAAATTACACAAATTTAATTTATTTTTTTATTTATTTATTTTTATTTATTTATTTAGACATATAATATTCTGTCACAGGGACAATAATTATATTGATAAATGAACACATTCACACCGTATATACAAAAAAAAAAATTAACAAAAGTAAAATAATAATAAATAAAAACTATATACAATAAAAAAAAATATTAAAAAATATAGCCTAAATACAAGTAAATTAAAAACAGTCACACCTATATACAATATATTAATATTAAAAAATAGAAAATACTATTATTTATTATTTTATGTCATTATTTTCACACCAAAGACAACATTTATTTATTAGTAATTGGTAAATGGTTGACTTTCGTGGATAATGAAGAGAAGAATAGTTGGGGTGGTCAGTCAAAAAAGACGAAAAAGAAGTCTTTTTTGACTGACCACCCCAACTATTCTTCTCTTCATTTATTTATTAGATTTTTTTTAAATAAAGAACAGATTTCGTTATTTATTCATTAAAATTCAATAATACATTCAAATGTATCATGCTTCTTTCACATTCCTTCATGAAAAACCTGTCATGATAGTTACAATTAGTCGATTTGTCATTTTGAACAAAATGGCATGATAAGCAGATTGAAGAATAGTGCTTGGCAGCACCTTTTCCCTGGTCTGCTCACATACTTTAATCAGGAAAGGAGATCTCTCATCCAGCTCCTTTTCAGTTGCCTGAGCATGTCAGCCGTGAGTCCGTTGTGATATCCGTGTAGTTTGAAATGAAATTGGGTATAGTATAGAGTACGTAATTTAGTATAGAGTACGTATGTGTGGGTCAATAATTGGTTGTCTTAGGAAGATATGTAAAGTTTTATTGTTGACGTACCAGGGGGCTGCAATTATTAGTCTTAGACTTTTAGATTGAAAAGATTGTCGTTTTTGTAAGTGATTTTTTTTTTGCTGAAACGTAACTCTGTGAGACGTATGTCTCAATGGGTTAGAGCAGATAAGTGTATGTATTTAGTTTTCGTCTGATTTTCAATTTTGATTTGTAAAACGTGAGTACAGTATTTTCAGTCGCTTGTCCAAAGTCTTTCGTTTCATTTTGGCATGAGGGCCTCCGGTCATCCTTCTGTCGAATATTAGCCCGAGGTAACGTACAGCGTTTGTCTGAGGTGTTTGGTTTCGCTGGTAAAAATTGGTGTGCATGTGTCTCGTCGAAGTATATCAATAATTAAATTTAAAAAAATCAAAACCAAAACAGTTTAAAAAAAAATAAAAACCCTCTAAAAAAAAACTCTTATCCGCTCTAAAGGCTGAATATAAGTATGTATCTACTTAAACAATTTTTAGAACTGTTAGATTAAAAAATATATAATCAATATTAACATATGTTTTATTCGGAAACTAATTCATGAATGAGCAACTAAATTTTGTTAGCCGTTAGTCGTTTAAGAAAATAAACATTTTCTTATTATTATTTGTTTTGTAACTCTAGATTAACAAATAAAAAATTCATTAGTCGTGAACATTATAATGAATTTTTTTATTAACAAAAATTTATTCTTCATTGATCCATCGGATGATTTTCATCCAACTCTGTCTGCATATAATGTGATAAACTCGATCGCTGAATAAACCTCCCATTATAATTTTTAAAAAATTAAGCTTATTTCAATTTAATATTAAGCATAAAATGATATAAAACAGATAATCTAGAATAAAATCTATGATATAATCACTTTAAATGAGTCGTTTATTTAACGAAATCATATAAATGAAGTAGATAATCAGAAAACATCAAAATATATTTCTTAATGCATTTTGTTATATGAACCAAGAAGAAAAAATTATATATATTTTTTTTTAATCTGTTAGTTTTAGTAATTTTGAAGTAATTTATTATTTAAAGTCATTTTAAAGTTCTTAAGGTGGCTTTTGGGGGAGCGGGGTAGCTCAATCGGTGAGCACTGACTTCCAGATCTCAAGGTCCCAGGATTGAGTCAGGTTGATGATGAGTGAGTGAGTGATTTACCATCAGCCGTGGGTTGACCCTGGGACCGAGACACCCTCCTGGGGCAAACCCAGCCTCTATAAATTCATTACTCTTAATGAAATAATTAATTAAGGGAGAAAGCCTGGCAGTTGAGCTTGATATTTAGTGTTGCCCAAATGCGAGACCGAGACGAATCTTGGTCTTGCGCACTCAGTCTTGGCCTTGGTCTTGGTCTTGAGCAAGAGTCTCGCAACAGTCTTGCAGTTATCTATTAGCCTATTAATATGGAGATATTATTATAATTTTTCAGACAGGGGAAATCTAACTAATCCCGAATGAAAAATTAGATGAGTTAAATGCAAAAGTATATTGGTTATAACAATTCTTTACATACAGTAACTAAAATTATTAACTATTAATAACTATTTTGCCTTTTATGCGGTTTTATTTACAAAACGGATTTTTTTTTTGCCAGACTTGGTCTTGGTCTCGCAACATTTTGGCGGTCTTGGTCTTGCAACAGTTCGGTGGTCTTGGTCTTGGTCTTGGAAAGTGCAAGACCAATACCGATTTTAGGCAACACTAGTTATATTGGCCAGTCACCTCCCTGCACAACTGTTGGACTTGTAACAGTACTTCCTCTCATTTTATTGAACCCATGACTCTTCATGGATTGTTAATGGAACAGGTTTGGTGACTTTTCAAAAAAAAATCTCATCCAAAAAAAATTAATAAAATTAAAATTTAATTGTTTTATTTATTTATTTAGACATATAATAATCTGTCTCGTGGACAATAATTATTAATTATAGTGATATATGAACACATTCGCACCATTTTTTTTTAAATTGAAAAAATAATTACAACCAGATACATAATGGAACCTAAGCTATTATTTTTATTAATATTAAAGTAGCACGAAACTGAAATTACATTACTGTGGGTAAAATGGTTGACTGTCGTGAATAATGAAGAGAAGAACAGTTGGGGCGATCAGTCAAATAAGAAGGCAAAAATAAATGATAATATTTATTTTGACCTTTGCCGACGTTTTGACCTGAAGTTCAGGCCTTCATCAGGGCTAAGAAAAGACCAGATAACAAGGTATGAGAAACATAAGTAGTGTAGGTAAAAAAAATTAAAGTAAAATTGAAGTTACATTACATTAAAGTGAAGTCGAAATTACATTACATTAAATTGCATTTAAGATATACCTGGAATATTACAACTTTTTCGTTAAAATCTTTTGACTAGAAATATTTTATTATATCATCGATTTTACACATTTTTCACGAATACAGCTCTAACGATTTCGATCAAACTCTTCATTTTTCATTCACTACAATTTATAATTAAGTTTTTTTTTTTTAATATAAGGTAGCACTTAAATTGCGTATTAGATAAAGAAAACCAAATGTTTACATGAAAAATAAATGAAATTTCAATACTAAATCTAACTTTTAAAATAATGTATAGTTCGACGAACCAAAATACTCAAAGCACCGACTTATCGTTCTGGAATTGTTTAAAAACACCATTATTTTCGTGCAAGCGATCTGTATCAGTATAAGTTGCCGAGTGAATTTCTTGTCCTATAAATCTCACGTGTTGATCTCAACAGGACGAGGAACTGTTATCGATACTGTTTTCAGTTAACACAGGAGGAATCGTAGAGACCAATTAGCAAAATGCAACAGTAACAGCTTTTGCTGCTGATATTGCTGTCACAAGTAACAGTTTAGACGCCAGGAAGGCTATGAAATATTCACGATATGTTGCACAAAAAATAATCGACGAACTGAATAAAGTATACTTTGATGCAAATCAAGATAAAACGTAAGGAATTGTTTTTTTCTTTCCAAAACGGGGAGAGGGAAAATAGTAAAAGTTCAAAATAAAAAATTTCTAAAGTAAACTTAGGAAACATATTGTTTATATAAATCTAAATATTTCAATCTATAAAATAATTATACCTCCCTCTCTATTACATGGCACTCCATTACAAAGTCTACAGAAAAACGATTAAAATCATTTCAAAGTGAAATATTGCTGAAAATTAAGTTCCAGGAATGACCAGGAAAAGATTTAAAACGTTAAGACTTCCCGCTGAGTTAAAAATACTGAGAGTAAAGGATTTCATTACTGAGAGGAATACCAAATTTTACGTATCGCTAAAAAAATGTTACGACTTTCTTAGTCAAATAAAACCTTCAGAAATTTGGAAATTAAATTTATCTTCAAGTTCAGTTTTCGTTGATCACAAAAAAGGTGAGCCCCATTGCCTGTTAAGAAATTAGAAATCAACAGAAATTATTATGTCAACATAAAAGGAGAATTATTAGACTGTAAAATCTATTAAATAAGTAAGGGAGCTATGAACAAAAATTAAATATTTAATTTAATTAATTAATTAATTTTTATTATTTAATCTGGCTGGTAAGTAAAAGTTGTGTGATGCATCCTCAGCAGATATTTTATATTATTTATTCATAACTTCAATAATATTTGACTAAATAAATTTATTTATTATAAAATAAAAATAATCACACCCATTAATGAAAACTAAATTATTTAAAATTATTTAATATTAAATAAGGACATTGTAAGTCGCACTTAATATTTTACGTAATTTTATTTATTATTTCCCGATGCGTAGAAGGAAACATTACACCATTCGTTTAGCCGACTAAAATATGAGATTGTATTAGGGAAAGGATACACCCGATTCATTTCCTGTGATATTCTATATCACGTAATATAGGCAACTAGAAAATGAGCAAGTCAGCGTCTGCCCTACCATCTACTCTTACATAAAATTTTTTGTTTCGTTGCGACTTTTAGCTCAGGCTGCTTGTCTACTGTATCCGTAATTGCTACTTTGAAGAACATCAATAATTTTGAAGTACACTATCATATTAAGTTACCTATGAGAAAATGGATATGGAAATATTAGAATTTATATATAATAAAATATAACTAAACTAGTTTGCCCCTGCGAATATCTTCCACACATCAAATGATAACATAATATGAAAATAAGTAAGCCCACTATGTAATTGGAAGAAGAAGTTAATTTTTGTTTCAATATACTTTTTAAAAAACTTTGAAATATTTATGTAGCTAATAAACTTTCTTCCTCTAAGCTAACTTTATTACTTTTTTTTAAATTAGCTGATGTACTTAAAAAACTGTAGATGGGTTCAAACGGTTAAGGAAATAAACAAATGTTCAAAAAACAATTGCTTACTGACTAGACAAATTAAACAAATAAATTTTAAATTAATAAAATATAAAGCTGGATCTTTATCTGAATTTTGTAAAAATCTTTATCCCAAACACCAATCTTTCTCTGAATCTTTCTTCAACGAAAAACGTTGAAATTTGATGTATATTATATATTACCTGATGTAACCGTCGTTGGCGGGTGTATTGTAACATTGAGTCTCCTATATCCGTGTCAAATTAGAACTTGATATGAATATTGTGGCGAGCGGGATGAAATTGTTGGGAGTTTTTTTTCCGATTTCCGGCTAACCGTTGGATTAATCCTAAAAATGTATAAAACAACATTTGGGTCTTGTTTAGATTAGGCCTGCTAGTGATTTTTTAACGATATTTATTAACAGTTATTATGAAACTTGATACCATTGATATAGAAATAAAATCACATGTTTAAATATTATTTAAATCAGTATTAAAATGTTTTTGGTGGGACTCATCTCTCTATGTTAGACTCGTATTTATGTGAGTTCATATGGAGGCAGGGAAACTCAAATTAAGACGTTTTTGATAAAATCCTTAAGTAGACAGTGTACAATTTTGGCCTCCAGAGATACCTGGAGTAACTCATTAAAAGTATGTTAATGTTTTTGTTTATGTATAAAAATTTACTATTAAATAAATCGTATGTTTCTTGAACCCATATTTCTTAATTTATCAATAAGTAACTGTTACTAGATAAAATAACTGGCGGGCCAAATCTAAAAAAGACCCCAACATTTGTTAGGCTCGGAAAGTTGAATCGAATGACACCTTGAACGGGAATTTCGGACGAAGTTGAAAAATGAGTGTGTTTTACCCGTGTTTTAAGCGATAACGCGTTACAGATGTTCGAGATTTTGGATTTTTTTCCCATTGAGGTGTGATAATCTTTTCCATCAGTAAGGATGAGAATCGAGTAAGTAACTGCCTAACTGGGATCTCTAGACAAATTACTCGAGGATTCTTAACTTTGGTTCTACTAAATATTGTGTTTACATTTAAAGCCTATGTTTTAAGACAAGCAAATCTGAATATAATGTCAAAATTCACAAGTGTACCATTAGCCATTGCTGAGCTTACTCCTGACAAAATTTCGTTGGACAATGCGGACATACGGACAGACAAAAAATTTTTAAAAGTAGACTTGGTATCTGTAATGTATGACGTATGAAACGAAAAGATATCTTGAAACGGGTTAATTCTATTACATGTGCAGACAAAACCTTTTCTTAAACTATTTTATTGAGTAAAATAACATTCTATCACTCTATAAAAAGTGGTTATATTGCGAAAAAGAGATCATTCACTGTTTATTCATTTACAGACAATATAAATAGAATAAAAGTGTAAACATAACTAAATAATAATATAAAAGTATATGTAATAAAAAAAAATAGAATAAACTTAAAAATAATTAAAATAAAATAATACAGATATGCTCATATACACTATTTACGATGACCCAGGGAAAAGTGAACAAAGCTTGTCTTTCCCTCTGAATAGGGAAAAGGAGGACTCCAGGAGTTCCCTGCGAAACTCTCTTAACCTCGTCATGGGAACTAAAAGTCAGTGGATATTGAGCAGTGTTGGGCGTTATTTAAATAAATTATTTGAAATTTTATCTAGATAACGAATAATAGATAAATTTTTATTCGTTATTTCTTATTCGACGATCTTTGGACAGATGATTATTTGTTATTTGTTATTTACAAATAATATGCATCATCTGTTATCTATTATTCGTTATTTAAGATGAAAATACGATTCGAATAATCTTTTTTGCAATTTTAGGATTTCTTCGAAATTTAAGTCCTTTTATATGTTTTACGGAGCCTTTTTTATGAAAAAAACTGTCAGATTTGAGATAGCGCCCCCTCCTCCCCTCAACCAAATATTTGTATCTTTTCGGATTTAATTGATATGAGGGTCGACTATTATGTTTTGGGGGGGCAGTTTTTATGAAAAAAAACTGTCGGATTTGAGGAGATAGAGCCCCCTCCCCTCCCCCCGAACCAACTTTTTGTAACTTTCCAGATTTAATTGATATGAGGGTCAACTATTATGTTTTGGGGGGCCCTTTTTATGAAAATGCTGTCGGATTTGAGATAGCGCACCCTCCTCCCCTCCGAACCAACTTTTTGTAGCTTTTTGGGTTTAATTCATATAAGGGTCGACTATTGAGTTTTGAGGTATGGTTTTTTTGAAAATACTTTCGGAAAGCTCACGCGGGCCTCGACTTTTTGTAACTCTTCGGATTTTAAATTGCGCCCATAGAAAGCTCCCTCTAAAACAGAACAGTTGGCCATCATATCAATTAAATCCGGAAAGTTACAAAAAGTCGAAGCGGGGGATGGTGGGAGGACGCAATCTAAAATCCAATATTATTTTCATAAAAAGCCACACCACAAAAACATAATATTCGACCCTCATATCGATTTAACCAAACAAGTTACAAAAAGTCGGTTTTTGGGGGAAGGGCGCTATTTTAATTCCGACAGTATTTTCATAAAAAGGGCCCCCCAAAACATATTAGTCGACCCTCATATCAATTGAATCTGAAAAGTTACAAAACTTCGGTTCGAGGGGGGCGCTATTTCAAATCCGACAGTATTTTCATAAAAAGGCCCCCTCAAAACTTAATAGTCGACCCTCATATCAATTAAATCTGATAAGTTACAAAAAGTCGGTTCGGGGAGGGGGGTGGGGGGGAGAGGCGCTATCTTAAATCCGACAGAATTTTCATAAAAACCCTTATGTGGAAGAAAGCCTAAAAACTCAAAAAAGTCACAATGCAATGATGTAATCTTAAAATGGAGATAATTTTCAAAAACTATGGATCTGAAAATATACACATTTGCCCGTATATAGAAGAAAAATAAAATTAGCGTCAAATTATTCGAAATTTATTTAAAAAATGTCGAATAACAAATAAAAAGATAACAGATAACTTGAATTTATTTATTATCTAGATTATTCGTTATTTGCAGTTGAAAAGTTCGAATAAATTATTCGTTATCTATTATCTTTTATTTAAGATAAATTTTGCCCAACACTGATATTGAGAGACAGCGCTATAGCAACATATACGCATGGCGTTATTATATATATTTTTTTTTTTAAGCTAGCCGTAATAAACAAGCATACACGTTTAATATAGTATTTTTCAACTGATTATTTTTGATGTACAAATACTACATTTTTATTTTTATTTTAAATAATATTTACATCAATGTTAAATTTGTTATTTTTTTTTTTTTTATGCGCGGGTTAATAATGTTCAAAAACAAAGGGTGGAAATTGGTCTTCACTGCATGATTTCTTTGAATAAGATTGGTGACGCAGAAGATCTTAATTGAGAAAAAGCAGCTGACCGATTTGGACAGGAAGGAAATAAAGCATGCCTTGAGGACGTCATAGGTTCGCGGAAAGGCCAATTTATTCTGTGACGATATAAGCACCGTGTTGTCCATTCATGCGACTTACTAACTAAACTTACATTATTCCGCCGAGCAAGTAGTGGACCAATTGCTTCCTATAAATAGCAATTTGTCTTTTCCTGACGTGACCGTCATTCACTGTCTCAGTCCATTCAGATATCTTCGGAAATAACTATCAATGATAGCGAAACCAAGCGATTACTCTTATGGATTTAATCATGCAATAAGAATGAGTCAATTGAATTCCCATTCATGTCTTAATCCAACTTATCTTCAGAATGGATTTTATCATTCCGTTCACCGTTAATGGCTGTATCGGAAATTCAATGATAAAATCTTTATCAACAACTCCATTCGTCAATTAGTAAGATAAAATCTTAGAGTTGCGTTACATGCATTTTCAACACAAATTAACAGGGCCAGATTAGAGGGCCTACATACTTACGAAATTCGGTGCCTCCTTAACAATGTTAATAGAAAATAAACAAATATAAAAATCTGCTACTCACATAACTTTCAATTTACCTCTTCATCATGAGCAGAAATGGCTATTTTCATAAGTAGGATAGTGAAAATAAAATTTATAAATAGTGTATAAAAAAAAATAATAATAACACATATTTATTTTAAACAATTAATCACTACATAAAAAACTGTATATGGGTTCGAAAGATTAAGGAAATAAATTGATGTTCAGAAAACAATTACTTATTGATTAGACAAATTAACCAAAAAAAACTTAAATTAATAAAATTTAAAGCTGGATCCTTTGTAAAAATCTTTATCTGAACATTTATATCAAACACCCTAACGAAACACCAGATAATGTACCCGTCATTGACGATTGTATTGTAGCATTGAGTCACCTATATCCGTGTAAAATAAGAACTTGATGTAAATATTGTGGCGGGCGGCATGAAATTTTCTGGAGTTTTTTTTGTCAGACTAACCCGTTTGGTTAATCCTAAAAATGTACACGACATTTGTTAAGCTCGGGTAGTTAAATCCAATGACACCTTTTACTCGTATTTTAAGCTACAACGAGTTCGATGCTCGAGATTTCGGATTTTTCAGTTGAGTTGTAATAATTTTTCCATCAGTTGATTAGTACAACTTTTAAATGTAGCTTGCGGTAGAGAATGTTGAGATGAGAATCTAAGTAAGTAACAGCCTAACCGAGATTCCTAGACAAATTACTCAAGAATTCATAACCTTGGTTCTATTCAATATTTTGTTTTAATTTAAAGCCCATGTTTTAAGTCAAGCAAACCTAAATATAATGTCAAAATTTCAGAAGTGTATTATTACCTATTGCTGAGCTTACCGCTGACAAAAATTTCCTTTGATAATGCGGACATACAGACAGATAACAAATTTTTAAAAGCGCATTTGTTGTCTATAATGTATGAAACGGTAAGATATTACGAAACGGTTAAATGTCTGCTATGTATTTTAAAAAATAGTAGATAGATAACTGTATATGTTGGCTTCGTAAATTATTTTTATTTTTAAAAGGAGAATTAAAATTAATAGCTCTTTCTAAATCTTTGATATTTTTCAGAAAATATTACATAGTTGGGGATAGTTAATGAGGTGTCTTTAAAGAAGATTAAATTTTTTTATTATTTTTTTGCTGGCTTTCTAATTATATTATAATTTTTATAGGCTGCAAAAAAGTCCGTAGAATTTTTTTCTTGTCTGATGCATGGACCTGAGGCAATGTGCTCTCATGAAAAACATCCTCAGAAGGGAGCGGGATGCTATAGCTTGCTAATTCGTATGCAAAACAAGCAGTGCCCGGTAACTTAATAAACCAAAGATTGCAAGATATAATAACTACGATTTAGTATTTCGGTGTCGGCTGGGCTTTTAATTATGGCATTAATCCTCCGCCCTCTCTTCTGGACTGGGAGAACCCCGTAAAGCGTAGCCGTAAAGGCGAGAAAGGAGGAGACAAGAAGAAAAGAACATCCTTATGACATGTTTCATCTGACATAAGTTTAGGTTTACTAAATAATCTATTCAAGTAATTATCTCTTATTAATGTTGGCCATAAAATGTCTTGGTGTACCTGATGTTTTCATCAAACCATTGACTGATCAAATGTTAATCTACAAGTTCAATCAAGTAAATATTTACTTCTTACTTCGTGTTCCGAACGCAAGAATTTACCAATCGAAACACAATTATTATCGCTTTTTTTAATAGGCCGATTAAGTTTCACATATTTCTTAAAAATAATTAAGTAATGCTAATTTACTAGTTACATAGAAAGTTATGACCGAAACGTGGAATTTTTTTTATGACAGAACGTTCTAAAACAGCCTAAAACTGCAGAAAACGGTATCAATACCTACTTTAATGCACTTCATTGTAAAATAGCACAAAATTAACTACAACATACTTGTATTTTTGTCGATCACATTGTGCGTTGAAAATCGCAACCTCCCGGACTATAAAACCTCTTATTTTATATATTTGCCAGATGTATTTGCGGCATAGCCCCAATGTTTGTTTGTTTTTTCTAAATAGAGTGCTGTTGATTATATAAGTCAATGTCACTCACCATTGTATTTGATGGAGTACTTAGACGCTTATTCGAGGATGAAAAATGGAGACAGAGTTGGATTACAATAGGAGATGCTATGGCGATAACGGAGATGCTGACACGCTGGTATTGCACATTACATAGAGTCCTGACCATGGACTACGCCGTCGATAAGGAAGCCGTGCCTGTCCGTCTGCAGGCGGTCTCCAGGAGCCGATAAGGCCATTCTTTTCCGAGTAAACAAATGTATTTTTAGTGCCCGTTGTAAAGTAGTTATCGCGCTGTAGTCTAGCCGCCTTCTTATCTCTATGTCCTAGAACCTCTTTGTAGTACTTGTAACTACAGATGAAAGAACCGGGGCGATCAATGATGCACCGCTACTGACTAGGATTACTCCGGTGTGCTCTTATGGCATCTATTGCAATTATACAAACACTAATTAAAAGAATAAAAAATGTAAATTCAGACAAACAAATGCAGTTTTTGTTGGAGTGGGAGCATTAATTCATTCGCTGCCAACAACGAATTATAAGCCGGAGTTATCTCGTCAGCTACGAGTTAATTCATTGAACGTTTTTATTTTGCCACATAGTTCAAAGTTATAGTATTTTCATGTTCTTTGAAAACATTTGAACGTGGTGAAAACATGAAAATGTCGCTCGGCAGTGAACGTGTTTATACATTTTTTAATCTTTTAACTAGCTTTATGTTGATTGCAAGTATGTTATATTTACTTATATTTTAAACGACTATATTCAAATATTCATTAATGCTCATAATATATAGTATGTCACTTTAATAGAGGGAAATAGATGGTTTGAAACCGATAATTAAAAAATCAAAATCAAATTTGATCATGATTTCATTTTATGAACTGAAGTTGCGTGAAGTAAATGGTGGTGCCTACTGTTTAAGTTTTAACATAAACAGCAATGATCTTTAGTTTTTGATAAAGTAATCCATATTCAAAAATGCTTCAATTAGTCGACTCATCCGACTTTACCCGAGCGTTACACATCGGAAATCTGACGGCTCAATCTAATTCACTCCACCCAAAAAAAAATTGCAAAACGCGCCTAAAGAAGTTTTCACTTCAAAAGTTTCAAGAAGTTTCTCAGATATTTTTTGTACGTCGAATGCATTAGAGAGAAGGATAGATATCCAATGTGAGAGTTCTCACTGGATTATACAAGTAATTAATAATTGTTAATTCACTTTTCGAAAAACTTATTATTCATTTTTTAACTTTCACTTACTTATATATGAAATATATAGTAAAGGAAAGTATTGCGATTGTGAATATTTTCGAATCTCAGTTCTCAACGGAAATAAACGTTTTGAGATCCCTTGAGTCCAAATAACCTTGTCCCGCAAAATAGTCTGTGTGTGTTAACAATCGTGCGAAAGTAGAATTGCATATTTAAGGTTTTCATATGCTAAGGACGTTACCGCAACCTTTTCGTCAAAATCGGCTAACCGGATGTGGCACTTAATATCATGGTCTGAACAAATTTTTACGATTTTCTCTAAAACAGCTCTAATGATTTTGATAAAATTCATTATGCCAGTGTATTATTAAACAATTTTAAATAAAATGCAGTTTTTATTCTGATTGAGTTTCTATAACATGGCTTAAATGGCTAATTTTCAATATTAGCTTTCCCTAAAATACCTTTAACTTTTTTTATTTGAAACAATTGACCATTTCTCATTCATCTCTAATATAAAAGATAGTTAAATATAAAATATGAAAGAATTTGATAATTAATTAGAGGCGAAATAAAACATCGTAACGGATAATAGTTGTAATTGAGGAACCAAAGAAATACGAGCGCACCCGAGCTCGACCAAAATATTAGAACACGCTTCCATACGTAACATGTACTTAATATAATACGGACTCCTATTTCATAAATCCTATTGTGTTGATATTATTGAATATTTAATTGTATAGATTACAGCGATATAAATATTAAACTTTTTTATGTAAGGATGCTTATACAAATAAAAATACTCAAAATGAAATATAAATTAATATAGCGTTAATAATTTTTACTTTCACTTCTCCATTGTCTGAAAATACTTATTTATACTAAGGGGAGGTTGGTAAGTGAAAGTTGTGTGATGCGTGCACCGCATCAGATTTTTTAATTTGTAATTCAAAATATTTTCTCAATGATTTTAGTATATAGTTGAACCTCTGTAAATTCAACTTTTATATTAATTTAACGAAGATCTCAATAAATCGAAATTTATAAGGAGCTTGAATTTCATCAGAAAAAAAATACTTATTTCGTATATCGAATAAAATTTCTATATTCAAAGAAAGAACAAAATTTAAGAAATACAAAATTTGATTTTCATAAAAAAAAAAATCTTAATCTGGATCCATAAAAAATGGGGATAATATATAAAATAGACAATAATTCTCATTTTAAGATTGTCTTTCATTGCGAAACATGAAAATATAACAATAAAAATATGAATTTGCTACAACTTCGGAATCAAAAATTTACATGAACAATCTTTCCATTATCAAAACGTTTTAAAGATGTGAACGAGATATGAAGCAAATTATATCTCTCAACATAATCCCTAATGATTAAACAAATGAAATCCTCATCTAATAAATCATAAATCTTATATAATAAATCCAAATTGAATCCTACAATTTAAATCCATTAAGTTTGATAAAATCGGTGAAGCGGTTTTGAAAATTAATTTGCACATTTAATAAAAAATAACCTTTCATGCACTAATGAATAACTATAGTTTTCTTTTTTTGTACTTAAGCATACAAAATTTCAAACTTTCACACATCGAAATTTTTACTAATTTTTAAATGAACTTCATGTCCTATAAACAGAAACTATATTATACTCTTTATTTTTTCACAATTTCCCCACGAATTTCCATCAAACCCAATATTTAGTATTTCAGAGTTAAGTGTCTAAACTTCAAAAATGACCTAAGGATCTCAAAACAAGAAAAATATTTCCTTTGAAGGTATGTCCGCAAACTGTTTGTTTAGGAGACATCCACATCTAAAATTTTTCTTTGTTATGAATTGTTTCCGTTTTATGAAATAAAAAAACCTATTTATTTGTTCTAATTACTTTATTAATTAAAAATAAACATTAACTTGCATATTAAATTTTGTTCAAAGTGAAGGTGAAACGCTTTGTTTAGGAGATGGATTAGATAGAATACTAATGTGGCCTTTTATCCCTAACTATATAAAAACTATTGGCAACATCAAGATTAATACTATTTGGAATTAGCATTGGAAACTCTCCATAACATTTATCAGTTTGTAAGAGGCTTTCGCAGAGTACTCATCATTATGACTTCCATTTATACTAATGGTGAATACGCCGATATGGTGTTTGCAATGGTAATGCTAATAATGCCCGTCGTGAATATGCTAGGCGGTTTCCGAATAGAAGATTACCAAACAAGTCTATCTTTAGCTCCACGTTTCAACGTCATAGAAAACTGGTACATTTGCTATAATACCACGCGCTAATGGTATTTTTGTCCCTTTACGAAATTATGAGAGGAGTGCAACCATATTACAATATTTTGATGATAATCCATCTGGCAGTGTACGAAGAGCTGGAGCAGAATTAAATATTACGCCAACTACAGTATGGAGAGCTCTCATTGCAGATGGACTTCATCCACATCATTATCAACGGGTACAAACTTTATTACCGCAAGATTTTCGGCAAAAAATACATTTTTCAGATTAGTAGTTAAATAAAATTGAGCTTAATCCAAAATTTTCAGGAAAAATTCTCTGGACACATATAGGAGAGGTATCTTCGATCACAAAAATAATTATCTCTGGTCGCAGGAAAATTCCCATGCAATTCGTGAGCAACATTTTCAGCACCAGTTTCAGTGCAATGTGTAATAGGGGATAATAGACAATATTTTAATAGGTCCGCTGGAATTTCTTAATAATGGATAACATTTAATATGAATTTAATGTTTGCGTTTAATTAATAAAATAGTTGGAACAAATAAATAAGTTTTGTTTACTTAACAAAGAAAATCTTTAGGTGTAAATATCTCCTAAACAAAGCGTTTGCGGACATCCCTTCAGAGGAAATTTTTTTCTTGTTTTGAGCACCTTAATTCATATTTTCGGTGTGGTCACTTAACTCTGAAATACCCAGTATATATATATATATATATATATATATATATATATATATATATATATATATACGTACATTTAAATTAAAAGAGTTTTCTTTAAATACCGTTTACAATGCATATAGTTCGAAAAATTGGTGCTATTCTGAAAAACTGTTTGCAAGCTGAGATAAAGCTGATGGAGAAAAAAATTAATTTAATAATATACGAAATAGTCGATCATTTGCAATTGTTTTTATTTATTTTTTTTATTGAAAAAAATGCATTTTGAGTCAACCAAGAACATTGAGTATTTGAGATACAAGAAACTCATTCATACAATATATACAATTACAAAAATAATAGAAATTATAGCAAAAATAAGAAAAAGAAAGCTTAGTAAAACAGGTGAAATAAAATATGATACAATACAAATTTAAAAAAAAAATGAATAAATAAGAAAAAGAAAAAAAACATTCATGCTTTTCGGGCCCTTTCCCCCACGTGTGGAAGATAATGCAAGACTCTAAGAGATCCCAGGTCTATTATTTTTTTTTTTAGTCAGCTATGAGTTTTCTTTTTATCCTTTATCCGTCATTAATAGAATTTCTAAATAAGATCTGGTTGGACCAAGATAATGGAAAACACCCACTGCGCCCGACAATACCAGAATGTTGGTTTTAACAGATGCCGATCCAAACAATAGACCCAAAGACGTAAATATACTCTTAGAGGAATGTTCAGTTTTAGCCGGACCAACTGGGATTGCCAGGTTTGTAAATAGACGGAAGGCTGGCAGACTGCTTGTCGGCTATAAACCGCCTCACTCCTACATCACACGAAATTAGCTTAATAGGCTACAAACATCAAAGTAAACACAAAGCGGTATGAATATCCCCTTAGTAACTGCTTGTAAACTCTTATTAAGAACATGCTTTGACTTGGGCCTTTTGAACCTGTAATTTCTTGTTGCAAACCGACAATAATTAACGGATATTAGCATCGTGAGTCATTTAATGAAGTACGTATAACATCTTTGAGGGATAAAATAATAATAAATATATTGAGAGGTTGGTTGGAGTGTTCAGTCTAACAAATAACAAAGTAAAAAATAAATAAATTATATTTATTTTTATCAACGCTTCAGCCCAAGTTTCAGGTCTTCACCAAGGTTAAGAAAAGGCAAAATAACATAGCTTTGACAAACTAGTAGACGGTAAAATTAATAATATGTAGACAAACGATATAGTCTAATAACATATTGGCAGAGATGGCCTGATGGTTTCATGACACAAGTAGCGACAAAACATGCCACTCTCAAAATTTTTGAGAGTGACATATTTTTACGGAGTTTTTAATTTTTGAGAAGGATAAATTTCGACGAGATTATGAATTTGTAAAATCATAAATAAGGAGAAGAGGGTGGAAAATTGATCAGACCACAGCGCGGTCAGTTTACAAAGTGTAATTCTATATAATCGTAGATTTGTTAAATTCTACTTTAGCTTACACTGTTTTTAAGAAGAGGAGAGCAATAAAATAACATCTGAGGGGAAGAAGATTATACGCCATCGTCCTGGTGGGGATTGTTATTTGTTTGACTAAACACTCAAAAGAACCACGCTGCAATATATCTACCAGTCAATTATTAATCCAATATCATGAATAACTTTTTTGTTTTTAAATATTCACAATTTTATTTATTGGGTAATATAATATTCTGTCGCAAAGACAATAATTATTGTGAGAAAAGAACACATTTACACCAAATATACAGAAAATATAAATTGAACAGAAGAAAAATAACAATTAATCAAAAAGTATATATAATAAATAAAAATAAAACTTTGAATTAAGAAAATTAAAAAAAAACACACAGACATAACAATATAGACTATTTACAACCAGGAGAAGGAACTCTGAGATTATTTATCATGATTAATAAATATATTCAACGAAGCTATAACATCCTAAACAAAAAATTTAATTTAAACACTAATTTTTAATTTCTAAATCTTTGATATAAATAAGTCGCTAAATAAGTCGTTAGTTTTATAAATGGAGGGTGTATTTTTTTTTAATTTACATGTTCACAACCACATTACTTCTTTAATGATTCAATTAATTTTTAATGATAAAATTTAGATTCTCTAAAAATTTCTAGAAAAGCTTAAATAAAAAAAGATAAAAAAGATATTATGTAAAAATTCTTAACAAAATCTTTCGAACAATAGCTCATTCGTTTAGTTAATTCAGACATCATCAGGGCTTAAAAAGATAGTACATCCTACTTGATTAGCCAGATACACATAGAACTAATACAAGGGATACACAGAAAGGACATTTTGGTTAGTTTTGATATCGCGTCGACTATATTGGCTCATCGCATGATAATTACCTTGAAGGGTGTAAAAGGAAGTGTTCTAATCAAGAACGGGCTTCGATCAGTCACTTCGATAACAAAACATCCGATTGCTTGAAACAAACCACTTTGTTGATGACTGCGTTATTTAAGTGGACAACGTGGCTGAGCAGACAAACGAGTGTGCAACATCCAACAATTTGATAAACTGATGATTATGAGTTCGAGTCCCGGTGCCAGAGACTTTTAACTCAGGTATTATTCCTCTACCTCCTCCCTTAGTCCGGGAAAACCCGTATAGCTGAAAAGGCGAGGTAGGTGAGAAAAAAAAAAAAGATCGCCCTATTTTATATGTGTGACACTAATTAGTTATATGTACAAAATACTGTCATAAAAAGGTTCAGAATTATAGTCGGTTCGAATCTCATTCTAAAATTCATATCGATATAAACTAAAATTTTCAATTTATAAAATATAATTCAATTTTAATATTTTTCTTATCGAAGGTCTGATAACTCCATGATAGTTTTTTATCTCATCAATATGCCGAAAGCTTAGTCCTTGATAGACTGTATCGATAATATGCACAAAATAGAACTATTTTTTTATTTCTATAAACTAAGTAAAAATCTTTAATTGAATCAGATATATATTATCGTTTAGTTCAGTGGACCTTGGAAATTTATTTACTGTCAGTCAGTAATGATTCAGCGCTAGCCTAAGCTTACCTGCTCAGCAATCCTACATAAAAACAGTATCAACTCAAAAATAAGTATTTTTCTGCCAACTTCTATTCGAATGTAAGAAAACAGATTTATCGATATAAATATTTATAAGCAGGTTAATGATTTAGATATAGATTCAGACAAGTGATTGACCTAAATATAATCATTAACATTAACCTAATAATCATTAATTAGAATATCAGATACAAACGGATCATAAATTTGGTTACAATTTAATAACTATTCCTGTCATAAATATTATTACAAGGAAATATATACAGATTTCAATAGAATTAATTTTTTTTTTAAACTTTATTAGAAAATAAAATGTATATCTATAGAGAGTAAAACAAAAAAGAAATTCCTGAAAATGTTCCTCTTTTGACTTGACCCAGGAATTTAATCTCCGTCGTCAGTCATCAATACCAGCACGCAACACTTCTTGAGGAAGCGCTCAACTGCTCGAACCAGAGATTGAGGCTTTCCAAGTTAAGTGTGTTCTGTGGTATGGCATCTTCTCCAGTTCCGACCAAAGCCGAAAATCTAGTGGGTTGAGATTAGGGCTTTCTGAGGACCAATTCGAGTGAGAGATTTGGAACTCTGGAATGTTCTTTTGCAGCCACTACTGAGTTGACCTGGCCTTGTGAGCTGGAGCGGAATCCTGATGGAAAACCCAATTACTTCCAGTAAATAGAGTATCATTTAGAGACTTGACAACAGATTCCAAACTACCGTCCTGAAAGTTTTAGAGGCTGTTTTAACTCCTTTTTCACAAACATGGAGCTTTTTGGTGCCATCAAAGCAACCTCCCTACCAAACCATCACTGAGGAAAGGCGATGACCTATTTCCACTGACTTCCTGGGCTTTTTTAGAGCTGTGTCCGTACACACGATCATTTTGGCGATTAAATGTTTCATCAATAGTGAAACTTTTCTCATCGCAAAGCAAAATATTCCTATGAAGACCATTGGTTTAACGGCCAAGGAGCACTTTGCATCTATCCACTATATTACTTTCCTATCTATACTAGGTAAGAAAAGTATTGCAATCGGGTCAAATTTCCGACTTGCGGCTTTCGACGGATCTATCCGTTCAGAGCCCCCTGAGTCCGAATAACACATTTTTAGCCATTGGTCTGTCTGTCTGTGCCAAGATTTTCTTGGAAACTAGGGAACCGATTTTGTTGCTTCTTTTTTTATTTTGTAGGGTTTTGACTACTGATGCCTGTTACACAAATTCGGTGCTCCATACGCAATAGCTTACGCGCAATAAATGAAAAACATGTTTTTCTATAGACTGTAGTGCGAAACGGCTCTAACGATTTTGATGAAACTTTCCTATAATGTTCTAATCATTGTTCTTTCAATTTTCGTATATAGGCTAAATTCACGAAAAAAATCAGGAAAAAAAGTTATGAAGAAATGAAAAATGTTATGGCGCCTACTAATTCCCTAAGTATATATTATACGGTAAAATTTATAATGAAACTTTTGAAAGGTGATAAAATTACCTACAAAGCCATATAAAAATCGTTCGTTCTGGACAACTATTAACGAAGTTACAGCTATTCGATTTCCAATGTATGATTACGGTTTCATATCCTGCTGTCAGAAAGGGGTGAATGAGAGAATAAAGATGGCTAAGTAAAAGTAAGAAAATCTGTTGCTCGCATAACACAATCTTCACTATTTTCTCTACTTTTAACAGAAATTATTGTTTGACAATACTAAGCTATGGCAAAAAGTTTTTGATCATCAATATTAGGAAGTATTGAAATTTGTACACTGATCTACATTAAGCCGGTTTACATTGCTTTAGCTTATCAAATAAATCGTACTCAAATTTATGTTTGATCAATTTTCAGGAAAATGTATCTAGTTCAATTATTTTTGTTTCTTCATGAACATATGTAAAGATATAAAAACTTTTCTGAAACAGGTAGGAAAGTCGTGTGAGTGGGCACACCAGATATTTTTTTTAAGAGAAGTGTTTAGCCTTTGTTCTGTCATTCTTCGAAACGCACCCATCCTAAGGTCACTTTTTACTATGCGAGACATTGATCTGACAGAGATTCTCATTTTCCGAGACATGATTCGTTGTTTTCGAATATGATTTCTTCTAATTCGAGCAGCCATTTCTCTCACTCCGTTTGCCGTTCTCACAGTGCGGTTCTCACGGGCCAGGTCGAGGTCTGCCACATACAGATATGGTCTCATATTTATATTTATAGTGCGGTACACGAACATACGACTGATACCCAAAGGTTTGAAAGTGTTGGATTATGGCCGCTCTGGGTCAGCAGGCGCACAAGAGTGAAAGCATTTTATTTTTGTTGCTTAAGCAAAGAGTCCGAGGACCAAATCTCGGGATATCTCAGAGATGAATCAGTAAAGATCTACTAATAACATGGAAAATCGCTTCACAATTAACGATTGAGATACTTTTTTTTCCTATGCCGAAGTCGTTGGTCTTTCGGCCATCCGACATCTTACTGCCCACTATAAATTAGATTTTTTCATATATTGATTTAAAAATGTCTTTTTTCTTTTGTCCTTCAAGGTTGGACATGTATTTAGGTAGACTGCATCCATTCTTTCTTGATGACAAAATTTACACCAAGGATCCTCAGTCACGGTTATCTAGTGGAGATGACTTTGCAGGAAGTCATGGCCAGTCGCCAGGCGGACTACTGCATCTCTTCTTGGTAGGTTAGCTGGGATCGGGTTATCTGTTAAACACCCTTAACATTTCCCTTCCATCTAGCCCAAGTGTGCTTTTCTTATTTCTTCTTTCACCATATATCTCATTTCTTCTTTACCATTCGCCGTATTGAATCGTAAGGTTTTGGATGGATCGTCTGAGGTAAATCTTTTCCTCGCTTGCCAAGATTATCAACCTCTTGGTTTCCTGGAATCCCGAAATGGCTCGGAATCCACTGTAAGACCACATTGGCAGCTCTGATAGACAGTCGATAGAAATTCATTCGTGTTAGTAACAGCGAGGATGGCTGCTTGAAAGTCGAAAGAATTAAGATATTCCAAATTAAGTCAGCACTCCTACGTCTAGTTTGTGTCATTCGCCAGCAGTAGCTTGATGTATCGAAGGGAGGGAGGGGTAGAGTAAATTTTTTAAAATATTTACATTTTTTTATTATTATTAGAATTCAAACTCAAAACCTTGGTTATGTAGGCTTATTTCTGCATATGTGAATATACATGTAAATTATGAACAAATATTTTTTAACCTTACACTATATTATTAAATTATATCGTTGAAATGTATTTATTTTCAGTTTAAATATGATTTGTTACTTGAATATAATTTTTTTATTTGCTTGCTTTAATTGCTAATATTTCCTTAAGGAAACAGAAATTGAAGTAAAAATTTACTGTTTTTATATCAGCCTGCTGATTGGTTTCCAGATGTAAACAGTTTAGGGAAAAATAACTATGATATGCATTTTAGCCTGGATGAAGGGTCAACAAACCTCATTAAATAACCCCATAGCCTCTAAAGAATTGCCAAACCAATTAAGACAGCAAAATATGCTGAATTCAGGTTTAGTAAAGAAAATTCGTTGCAAATGCAACTTCAAATGTCTGATCATCACTTTATGCAGCAATTACAGTGTTAATATTATTTCTTAAATTTACCGGTAAAGAAAATATTGTTTGTCTCGACCAAAATAAAACAGGAATAATTAAAATAGGTTGATAAGCTCTTGTTAATTTTCTAAATTAACGATTAGTGTGGGGCTGTGTGTTGGGACTAAAAATTTCTGTTCTAATAAAAGTTTAAAAATTCATAAAATTATCATGCTATAATATAAATTAAAAATCCTGGGAATTAATAAATTGCGTTTTTAAAAAGCAATTGTGGTCATCAACTTTTTTTCTAATCACAGAATTAGATAGGACGGATAGAACAGAATTTGGGTTCTACAAGTTTCAGATATGTATAGGATTGATGGAAAACTGTTAATATCAGGTTTTCTGCCAGTTTAGTTTCTTAAATAGGGATTGGGGTAGCTCAGTGGTAGGGTAGTGAGCTTCCAATGCTAAAGGTTCCGGGTTCGAACCCCGGCTTATGGCAGAAAATTTATTTATCTGTTTCATTGGCCGTGGGGCGATCCTGGGTCGGGAGAGCCTCCTTGGGGCACACCCAACCTCTATAAAGTGGGTATTCTTAATTTAAAAATTAATTAAAGGAGAAAACCTGGTGGTTGAGCGTGATATCTGTCAAATCAACTCCTTGCACAACCGTTGACCTAGTAACAGTGCTTTCTTTAAATAGTCCTGAACCCCAGACCCTTCATGGTTTGTAGTGGTACAGGTTATAGTTTCTTAAATATGGACCATATGCTTAGTTCAATACCTTTGAACACACAGTTTTCTGAACTACCAACCTTTTTTTTTTTTGTTATTAATATAACAATTGACCCTTAAGTGGTCAATTTCAAGATGTGATTGCATTTAAAATGCAGTAATAAATAGTATTTTATTTTATATATAGATACATGGAGGACTGGAAACTCACAAATATTAATTGCCCTACTATGACGAAGCCATGTGGAGCGTTGTTTTGGGTTGTCAGCTAAAAAGTATGAAACGATTTTTTTATGAAATCTCGTGAGTGTTTTGAAACAAATTGGACTCAAAACATAACCCAAATATTTTACAAAATGTGCTTAAATCTATTCACTAAAAGATATGTAACGAATTTTTTAGAGATCACCTGGACCTATTTTATTTAGATGACCTAAATTATCCAGTGAGATAGCTTGAGTATTTTTAAATATTTGGGCTCAAACCACATTCAAATAAATCTATTGTATAAAGACGAGAAACAATCAAAAACTTAAATATAAAATTTAAAAATCTGGCTACAGAAATTAATCTATCAACCCTAAGAGACTGTACTTGCGAATTTACTTAACGCCTTGATAATGACTGGACTTGTTTTAATGGCGATGGATCAAATATATATATATATATATATATATATATATATATATATATATATATATATATATATATAATATTTAATATTTAAAATAAATAGGTTTGTATAGTTGTATGTATTTTTGTTTTACTTATTATATACACTTGAAAATACCTGAAAACGAAATATATTATAATATAACGTATTTGTTTAGATTAAGCACAAAAAAGACGAGAGACAGCCTTCATAACATTGGTACATTTCTAGCATTTTTTTTTTTTTGGCTAAAAATGAATAATGTAAAATTGTGAAAAATATCTTTAATTCCTTAGTGTGTACAACCTCAAATAAAAAAACGTTTTTCACAATGAGACTAGTTTGTCATGAAAAATGTGATAAGACTATCACTTAAAAATTGAGGGGTGATTGAATCATAAAACTCTAGGGTATTTTGATAAATATTATTATCTTTGAATATATATGACAATTTAAATAAAGTTAGCATTTGGGTATTAATAAAATAGTTACGTATCTACTATCCTTGCCTAGTTTTTGAGACGACTTGTTTTAATCGATTTTAGTTTACACACTTTATTCATTCATGTGGTTTATTTCTTATTGATTTCATTTTATTTTTTAAAAATAATAATCTCCTAAAATTATTGGGGGTATGGGCGAAATGATATTCTCACCCCCTCAATATTTTTATTGGAAGAGTCGATCGCCCCCTAGCTTCCTCTCCCGAAATCCGCGCCTGTGTGAACAATATCTCTCTATAGGTAATCCTATCATAAAAATAAACACCAGTGTGCGTAAACATTCAATCACTCATTTTCTATAATAACAACTTTTATAATTCCAACCGAGAGCAAGAAAGTTGTTTAACTCACACTTTAATTTTAGGTGTTCAAAACGTTTGGTTGAACCTTGAAGTTTTTGAAGGTTTTTTATTGTGACTTTTTTTACCATAAAAATTGTTATCATAACATTTATTGGGCGAACCTTTTTGTTGGACGAATATGTTTGCTAAATATTTTTAAAATCAAACTTATTTAAAAAATTGTATGAATCGACCCCTGGCATATCTAGGAACACCGTAGCGTACCACCATGCCAGAATAAAATTCCACCTTAAAAAATATAAAATTCAACGAAAACGTTATATTTTCAAAATAGCGAATGTTAACTTCGGTGTAGGAAATATCATATTCAACGACTAGCGGATCCAGGATTTAATTTTTTTGAGAGGGAAGGATTCAGCCCGAAAGATTTTTTTTTATATACATATAACAATAGTTAATTAGAAAAAAAAGAAGAAAGAAATTAACTACCTATATGAAATGGTGTTTAAGTGGTTCTTGAAGTCCCATTAAATGTAATTAAACGAACAAGAATACTTTAAGAGATAGTTTTTAATATTTTTTTCTGTGAAACATGGTTATATTTTACCATTTGGGGGAAAGGCTTCAGCCCGAAAGCCCTCTCTCCTCCTCTTTTTTTTGTTTAATTTTAGTTTATTATTTTCAATAACCAACCTTTGTAATCGACCAAGAAAAAAAAATTACCCTCCCTCAAAATTCGAGGTTTTGCCTTTCAAGATACGTAGGATACGAAAATCGAATAAAAAAAAAACCGTCCGTCCGCGGGTTTTCTCCAAGACTACTGAACCAATTGTTTTGGAACTTGGTATCATTGTCAAAAGGGCACGCGAGGATTATCCTAGGGACTCGGCATTATCATCCGCTCTTTCGTTTCAAGATTGTGGCCGAAAAAAACACTTTGTGCACTAACAGTAGCGATATATTCGTATAGCATACTTCACCGAAAACCAGCTAGAAAAAAGTTAAAAGTAGTGATATAATTAGTTTTTTGAATAACTCAAAAACTATACGCTTTTTGTGCATGTTTTCTAAAAGGTTAAGTAAATTCCTAGAAAAAAAAAAAAAAATTGTTGAAATTGGACGATTTTGTGCCAAAATATGGTGTTTTGAAAATATTTACAACAGTTCTATATTCTATTGCAAATGTTCGTTTTTTTTTTTTTTTTTTTTTTAAGTGTCTTATATCAACAGGAGCAATCGATATTGTAATCTAGATTTTTTAGAAAAATAATAATGATGGAAAAATAAGTAATCAAGCCAATATTAAGAATCACCTTTTATTTATCAATTTAATAAAAAAAGTAGTGTTACATTCAATATAGAACTATTTGGAAATGATAAACCATTGTGTAACAATTTGCAGCGTTTTTAATGTGTGCTGAAAATATCTTTAAAAACCAATACTGATAATCATGTGGGTAATAAAGGGTAACTTAATCCCGCAGCAAATTATTATACTATTTAATTATTTGTACTTTTTTTTCAAAAGTCAAAATTTCTGTGGGTAGATGAGGGTATGAGCTTGTACAGAGAGAGAAGTTGGCCAGGTATTTGTCAATCAATACTATAGTCTAGACTATCCCTTCAGATTCCCAGGGGCACCTATCCCATTCATCATAGTTGCACCGGCTAAAGAGGCGCTCACCCACTCTCACAATTCAAGTTAAATACAACAGGGAAATATAAAGCAATATACTTGTAAATTAATAAAAACAAGCTACCAGAAAACCATATTAATTTATCTGTTTGGATAAAAGAAAATATAAAAAGAAATTTAATACTCTTTATATATATATATATTTTTTTTTTTTGCATGAGTTGTTCCGAATGCTTCAAGGAAGACTGTTTCAATGCACCAACTGGAATTAATGGGTTGTTAATAATAGAACTGATGAGGATTCCAAATGTTCCTTTTTGGCAGTGCCAGTTTTATTTTGGAACCCGAAGAGAGACAAAGAACACCACAAATAATTAAAAAAGAAAAAGGAGCGCCTGATCGAGGATGCGTGGGGCATCCTGTCTCCCTCCCCTCCTCCATCCTCAACCCCGAAAATGGTCTTGGTAAAAAATGGCCCGTAAGGAGTACTTGGCCCGGGAGTACTTTGAACAAAACCTTTTTACTCCGAGAGAGGCTAGACGCTAAAAAACTAACATGAAATGACCCTTGCCAACCAAGTCTCGCCCGGCATAACGGATTTTTTCTTGCTTTGTTTTCTCCGTATTTCCAATTATTTTCCTTCTAGTGAGCAAGTGGCTGGACCTCCAATTTCCCTATTTCTAATGCTACTGATTGCAAAGCACCATAACAATTGAAACGTTTGTCATTTTTTTATAAAAAAATGATTTGTTCGAAGATTTTTTCACACCGCTGTTTATAAAACCCAACAAGAGCTTGAATGTATTTCACAAAAACGTGAACATTAGGATTAGTGATATTTAGTTGGTCTCTTAATACAATAAGAATTAATTCCCATAATAGAAAATTACTGTGCAATATTATTTAGATCATGGATTTTGAAACAGAAGCATTTTTTTATATATATTTTTTATAAATAGAAAGTGTCAGGCTGGGTATCCATCCCTTCCCCCAAGGTCGATGGTGAATGAACCTCCCTCCACCCCTCCCCAAGACATTTTAGATCTTCGTGGGTGATTAGGGGTGCTATATTTTATAGATATTTTATCCCGTGTTTATATTATAGATATTTATTAACTTGAGATTTTCTCTTTTCTTTCTTTGAAAAATCTGTACAGGGTATATAGTAAATAAAGGAAAATATTTAAAGAAATGATAGTAGATTTCGAGAGAGAATCCATTTAGACACCTGGAAAGCGCCAGCAGGTGGAACGTACTTGTCTCTAATATAATTTACGTCAGAGCTTGTAGAGGATTGAATTGCGTATCAGATCACTTCTTGGTAAGAGCCGTCTTCAGACATAGATTAAGTAAAATGGAAAAAGGTATCAGGCTAAGAAGAATGAGATGGAATCTGGGAAATTCTCGGGAACGGACAAGTGAAAGAACGTTTTCGAGAGGCACTAAGTACTAAATGACAGAAAAAAGAACAAAAGAGACGACATTGGTAGGAGAATGTCAGGAAGGAGTGATGAGTTGTTTGATGAAGATTGGGTAAGAGTCATTGATGAAAATAATAAAAATTGAAAAAGAATACTATAGAAAGGAAATCGGGACAAATATCTATAAAGCTGGCGGAAAGTGACCAAGTTATGTAGGAAGAAGAAAGAAGAGAGTTTGGGTAAAGAAGAAAGTTGAAGCTACGGAAGAAGTGAAGAGCAAAGAGGAAATGAAATTTTACGGCTGTCAGACGAATGAGGAATGGGTTTCAACCTAGGATGAACGTGTGCCATGATAAAAATGGCACTATGCTTAGAGAAGATACAAAAGTAATAAATAGATGACCAGACCACTGTGAAAAAAATTTTAATGTGGATGACTAAGATCAAGAAGAAGCACAATCTGCACCGGACTTTAGGAGGAATACGGTAGAGAACTTTTGACTGTGAACCGCCCTGCTATGAGGGTTTTGAAGATGTCCAAGTTTCACAAAGAAATAACCGTGCTTCCGGAGAGCATTATATTCTTTGTGCGACCTCTAAAAGTGGCGGAGATCTACTGCATTAAAGGATTTACTACTAGTGTTAAATAATTGTGTGGTATGATATTCATTCTTCATAGGGTACCTGCAATTTAAGAAAACATAATAACAATAAATCGTTATAAATCTTTAATTTTTATATACCATGAGCTGGGGTACATTGTAATTCACGAAATTAATTACGGAAATACATATCTCAGGGGTACCCAGAGGGAGTTTGATGGCGTTAGTTGCGCCATACTTACTATTGCAGTACGCTTAAATAAATAGCAAAGTAAATAAAT
Source organism: Nezara viridula (assembly GCA_928085145.1). Classification (NCBI taxonomy): domain Eukaryota; kingdom Metazoa; phylum Arthropoda; class Insecta; order Hemiptera; family Pentatomidae; genus Nezara; species Nezara viridula. The sequence goes on along the minus strand of OV725079.1, from coordinate 143,978,531 downwards.
ATTTTAATAATCTTTTAACAATATAAAATATAATGTGAAACTTATTTTATAAACGATCAAGAGTGGATTAAGAGGTTGTTTAAGGCAAAGACCATCGATACCTAAAATGTCCAAACTTTGTTATTTTTTTAGCTTTAATTTTTTATTCACACCTGTCATAATAGTAATGACAACCAGTGAATGTGAGGTCGATTGCAAAATATAATGCCATGAAAGCCATGAGGAGGATCAGTGCCCAGCGGCACCTCACTCGGCGTGATATCTACATTAGGCGAGGAGGTCCCTCATCCAGCTCCTCTTCAGTCTCCTACAGACGTTACCTGGCATATTCGTAGTGGCCATGTCATGTATAAGTGTATTTGGTGTCCTTGTAAATTGTCATGGAATCGTTTCCAAACTTAAATAATTTAAATGTCCGAAAAGTTTCAAAACCTTCATAAAATAATATAAAAAAGAACATTTAGTTTAACCATTATGCTGCATACATCTTTTCTTTAACTTGTTGTTCAAGTTTTCATCTGGAAAGGAACTGAAATTTTTACCGGTTATTACACAAACTTATTTTAATCCTCCCCTGTTAACGGTAATGTATCGAATTTAAAATTCTACTTATTAAATGAGAACAGCGACAAACAGTCTGTGTCTTTATATATCTTAGTAGGTATTTTGTAGAGTAAATTGTGAGAGATGATTGCTTAACAAACCACTGTTTTAAATGGAAGACGTCAACCATGGTGATGCCGTCGTGGTGGCCGTGCGTGTTAAAGCGTTCCCCGTTTAACATTCTCGGGTGCAGTGGCACTAGTTCGAATCCAGTCAGAGTGGATTGAAATTTATTTCGGGTTAACAGGTTAGGTTGTACGTCTAAAATAAATCCGAAGTATGCCAAAAAACACGAGGAGAACATAAAAAAAAAAAAAGGTCAGCAACGGAATTAATGGGATTTAAGAAACACTATCCTCTGAGTAGTAATAGTTCATTTTGAATTTCCAAATGCCCAGCTATTGTAAGGATTTTAACCATGATTGGAGATAAGTAAATGTTATGGCTTGGGTGGAGGTGACAGGTGTTTGGGTATGGAGTGAGGTAGTAGATATACTTCACTTTATATATTAGCTTACAGTTTTTATGAAGTATTTAAGGCACTGTAATCATAATAGGGCTTCAGTAGTTCCAAGCTCAACCAAAAAGATTATTTTCTGATTTAACAGGTGTGAGTTCTCTCTGCAAAGTTGATACATGGCCTTTTAATTGATTTGGGAAAATCTAGAGGTTGAGCATCTAGCTATAACTGTCCACATCAATTCCTTATAACATTGCAGGCCAAAAAACACTATATACTTTTGTTTTTCAAATATCAAACGCAATATCATTTCTTCATGACTTGTAGTGCCATCAATTTTTATTTTCTTTCTTGTCACTTATTAACATCAGGTTACTGGTTGAGTATTTATTTCACCATTTATGTTTAGGTTTCTCTTAGCTAATAACTTATTGAAAGCAATTTTATTTCCTTCAATATACAATATTACTTGAGTACAACTATTTTGTAGGCGAACGAAAATGGTTTTCTAAATAATAAAATCTGGTACAATCGACCTAATGAAACAAAGTACAATTTCTTAAATGAGTTATAGGGTCTCATTATGAGTGTGTCATATCTCAGAAAAACTATACATCAGTTGTGCCAGACTTTATATTTAAATGTCATGTTCAACAGCTAAAAATTTTCATTATTTATCTGGAAAGGTGATGATTTTATACTTATGTTTTGCTTATTTACAGTGGGGCCGGCCTAAGTGGAAGGTATGCTAATTTGGTTTTGTGTGATGTTTCTGAAAATGCACTGATTTACTTTTACTTTGCTTGTTAGATGAATTTATAATAGAAATATTAATAATCATAATAAATGACTCTTTATCAGAGAACAAAGCATGTCTAATGATTAACTAATTTTCCTTTAGTTCTACATAATTTCTATTTATAATAACTGTCCATTCAAGCCATGTTTTGTACAATGTTTTTTTAATATTATAATCCCAGTAATCTAACTTGAATTAAAACTTTTCTTTTAATTTTTATAAAATACAACAGTTGACAATGTTCACACTTAAAGGGCAAAGAGACCAAAATTTAAATAAATATAATAATGTTATAGACCTGATAAATTAAAATATCTACGTTTTTCTTTAAAATGAATGATAGTCTCATCTCTATCTTTGCATGAATTGCATGTTTAAAATGTGTTTCTAGTACCTAAAACTGTTTGCTAAATTTTAAGATAACTGCACAGAACTCTAATTCTAATGCTTTCTCAGTTTTATTCCACAGATTGTTTCTTAATTTTAAGTTTTTTCATTAAAACAATATAAAGTAAAGATATTTTGATTTTAGAAAAACATAAAATAACAATGTAGCCTGCTTAATGGAGTTTATGTTTAAATAAATTAAGAGTAAATATTATATTTAACTAAAAATAACGTTAAATACATGATTTTTTTCAGAAGAGTTAAATGATAAAATACTCATAAGCCACCAATACTCATAAGACCAATTATCATTTTTAATTATTTTCTGTAACATATTTTGTTAATCTAATTGAAAGTTAAAAATGTATTTAATGCTTATGGGAACACTAAAATATAATCAGAGGGTATACCACAGACCGATTTGGTGAAGAAACCATTTATAGTGTAAAAAACAACTCCACTTATCAGCTACAATATTTATTCATTAAAATACAGTTATAAAAGTTATACTGTAAATTTTTCATATTTAGAGATGGTTCCAAAAAATAAATAATTAATATAATTTTTTAAAACATACCTATAAAACTATTGAACAAATTACTTTCTTGAATAGGGATAAGGAACAGAGAATCAAGAATATCAGAGAGCAGGTGCTCCGTTACCTTGGCCGAAAGGATGTGAAGAATTCACCTCAGCCCACAGAACAACAGTCATTGATACTTAATGCGATCCAGCACCAAATGAATTTATCCCAGTGGAATTCTGACTTATATACAGAGCTCCAGAGTGTTTATCCCAGCTGTAAGTATTAAATAATTTAGTTACTTGATAGAATATTGTTTAATAACTATTTAATCATCAGTTAAATTAAAATTTGTACATTATGAAAACCATAAAATGGTATACGCTGACTTCTCTATTCGTTTATAGCCGATTTTATTGTCAGCTACCACTATTAAAAACAATAACTGTTACATAAGTTAATTACAATAATTATTTAATGTTCAATATGTTTATAAATGCAGCAGTGAATCATAACACTGTATATTGAAGTTACAAAATGATCGACTGGGATTACCATTTTCATTCTTTTACTGAAGAAATAATTATGTTGGAACTCAACAATGGCATCTAGCCATTCAACCAAGTGGCCTCTCCTTGATATCACTTACCATGGCTTCCAATAACATGTTGTTTTTTTTAAATTGGATGATAACTTCATTGTAAAAAAATTAGTTCATATGGATGAAAACTATTTTTTAGTAGAATTTCCTCTTTGTGGATTTATTTAATTAGTAATTTATTAATAAGCCTAAACTTGGACGAGTACACACACATTTTATATTTACTCGATTTATTTTTAACAGTGCCTGATTTTATATTTATATTCAGTTGGCAAATGATGAAAAATATTTTTTTAATTTGAAACAAATTTTTTATTTGTTTATATATTTTTGGTAAGGGTTCATAATTATGAACTCATTCTGGACCCCAAATATTCTAGTGTAAATTATGAAAGTTAATTATTATAAAAGTAGACATTATCAAATAGTAAATAAACTTTTAAGTTTAATCAGGATGTAGTATGTTCATGAATTTCAATAAGTATTTCCAACACCTTTTCAAGGTTAAACTATTAAAATATTTGCTATATTTCAATTAATTCATTCTCATTATAATTTTAAGAATTTAGGAACACTTTTCCATTTATTTATCTTTTGATGTTAAAGTTTTGATAAACAATGAAATATCTATAACAAATTTTATCACCCAGGCGAGTTACCACGCAATACTGATGAAGAACTTTGGGATAAAGGACACCAAATGAACCTACACTTCAATCTTACTTTTCCAAATCCTGGACAAGGATCAACCTTCAGCATCCAATGGGCCAAGCTGAGACTTTACAAGCTCCCTCAAGTAAGGTTCCTAATTGTTAAAGAACAGCCATATCATTAGAAATAATTATTGACATTACTAATTATTAATAAACTTTAAAAGGGTAATACCACCATGCCTCTGGTGGAGGATTGTGCCCCAGGTAGAGGAGACATTACTGACAAAAAGCACTACATTCATTTCCCTACACCAGGAGCTCAGTTGCCAATTGAAGAAAAACAATTGAGGGTATCAGTTTACTGGTACACAAAAGCACTCCGCAAACATCGAGGTAAATTTTCTTTCTGTTTTTAATTTTATTGTTGAAGTTCATTTCTGTATTTCTTAAATATTTTTAGAAATAATAGTGTAAAAAATTTACAAGAGCATTAAGTTAATCTTATTTTATACATTTGATAGTTAACATATAAAGTGGGGTAGCTCAGATTGTGATGCACTAGAACACATGATTCCCGATCCTGTATTTGGGTCCAGCTATGGACAGAATATTTATTTATAATTTTTCCGAATCGACTTATTTGCCAATCCAATATATGTATCAATAGAATTAATATCTAATATTTTATTATTATTTATAACACATAGCCACATTTTCAAATTCCAAGTAAGAACCTAAGTAATCCATATGGAGTTCAGGCCGTATTTATTTTTGCTGTCTTATAAAGAAGATTTAACATAAAATGTACTGTTTAAAAAAAAGTGTATCACTTTTTTCAATATTCATTATTAAAAAAAAAAATCCTGTCATGGAAGCTAGAGAGTGGGAAAGAACGAACCCTCCACCCCTCTTGGGTATGTTATTGGCTCAGGAGCACTCGAAACTTGACGGCCATGTGCTACAAAAAAAAAAGCCATTGAATAGAAAAGTAATAAACATTTGTTGAAAAATGCACATCTGAAATTTCAGTTAAAAGCAAACATTACTGCTTCTAAAAATAGATTCTCCTTGAAAAATGCCATAAAACAAGAGAACTTAATACATCAGCTGGTAACATTATCCCAGTATTAGTTTCACTTCTTTGTTTCCAACTTCTATAAGCAATTTTCTATTTCAAAGAGAACTAACTTCCTTCCAGATTAGAGAAGTCATTCACTCCATTAGTTTTTACTAATGTCATAAAATAAATTACTCTAGTTTTTAAGTTATGTTAATCCCAAAAAGTGAAATTAGCACATCTTATGTTAGCAAAATAGATATAATGAGAGGAAAATAATTTGAAAGCATTATCTAAATTTGTCTGAACTAAATTTAGAGTAGAAATAATAAAAACATTTATTTATTTTTTGTTTAGTTAAGAGGAAATTGTTGGACAGTCAAATGATTTCATTCTATGGTGAAGCTTGGACAGAGTGGAATGTGAAGGCAGCTGTAAAGGCTTGGAAAGAATTGGGAAAAAATTTTGGTTTATCAATTGAAGTCGAAGATGAAGATAGAGTTATTTTACCAGCCTCAAAAATATTTATGGCTATGAATTGCTCTAAAGACGCCAGTAAGTATCCACTAAAACGTTTTAATAAATGTCTCCACTATTTACCATATTTCTAAACATTAAAAAGAAATTGTGATTTTCTTTCTTCTGAATTTGTAAAGTTTTTGTTTAGATGAAGAATAATGCTCAGCCTAGATGCCAGTTTCATTAGCTTATTTTAATTGGAATTTTATTTTTAATAGGTTGGACAATTAATATTTAAGGACAATATCAATCGCAAATTTGTCAATTAGCATCAATCTATGATAGATGAAAGAACTGAATTCATGCCATACAGATTCTTTAAAGTAAATTTCATTGCATATTTATTATATTCTGTTTTTTTATATTATGTGTAGATATCCAACAACCAATTCCAAGTTCACTGCTGGAAAATCTCAATAATAATACCCAGCAAATATTCATCAAACCATTCAGCCAGCTCTATCCAGTAATTGAACTCAGTACAAGGGAATTTCCAGAGGCGGAGGTTCAATACTCAGGAATCAAATTGACAGGAGAACATAGGCTCAGACATCACCATGGGCAGGCTTCTGAAACAGCTGTAAATGAAACAGTATCAGGAGGTATTAAATGGGAGGATCCAAGAGACACAGATACAGATAGATAAATATATTTATATTAACATTATATTTAGATAGACAGATAAGAGGTATATTTTAATTTTAAAATAAAATAAACACAGGAATTTGCAGTTAGTCCTCATTTGAATTTTCAAGATTGAGGTGTTATGTCTAAAAATTGTTATACAACAATACTTTTAAATATATAGTATAATATAAATATTTAATATACTAGAATATAAATGAAAAAATTTTAATTTTAACTTTATATATATTCATGATATTGAACCCATCAATATCCCAAATTGTATGATGTTTGGCTTATCTTAATCCAACATTTCCAATTCTAAACAAATGAGGCTAATTGTAATTGTTACAACAGTAATATTCCAATGTGTTAAAGGTCCTAGAATTCAGCCAAATATTTAACAGTATTCGATAAATTAAAAAAGGAATAATGTATCAAATACAGTAGTTATATTTAACTCCATATATACTTCAATTTTTAGTATAACCATAAGCCAAATGTATTAAAATATGTTTGTAACAAATGCGTGCATATATTACGTCTTTTATTTTATAAACGTACATAGGTTAACTATTTAAATGATAAATAATGACTTACAGGTACAGTGTTAGTTAAGTTGAAGAACTATTAGTAAAAATATCACATAGAATAACTGTATTGTACATATATAAGACTGTAAAAACTTAAATATCTTTTTTTGTAAAAATATTTTTTGTGCCATTATTTAAACTTATTTAGTTTTAATTGTTTATTTTGCTAAGCTAGTTTATTTAGAAGTTGAAGGAAGCAAAGATAATATCTTCTTAAATATAATTACAAGACAAGAAGATGTGTAATTTTTTATAGGTAAGACTGAACTTAATGATAAGTTTTGTATGTATGTTATATTTTTTGAACTTTGTTTGTATAGAGCGAAACTGTAAATGCATTTTGTAGACAACAGAATAAGAAATAAACATATGTTTTTTTGTTTTTTTTCTAAAAATTAATAAAATATCCTTTTTTACTCATATTCAATACCTTTTCAATCTCAATTTATAAAATATTGAGTATTAATAGAATTAGTCATGGAAACCAATGAGTATCCTTGTTGCTAGGTAAGCCTTGTTACTACTAGATTTACATCATCTATAGTTATGACAGATGAATTTGATGAAGAATCCTGGAATAGTTTCATGGCCAGAACAGATCAAGCAGGTTAATTATTAAGGGCTAAGTATATATTTTTTTAGTTAGATGTAATATTTAACAGAAAATAATTCACTCATTAGTTTGAGGTTATAAAAAATCATTAAAGATTGTCATAACTCATTATCAATACAATGAAGGTCTTATAAACCACTATTTCTAATAACTATCACCCAAATAACTACACATCACTAGCGGATCCAAGTATTAATTTTTGGAGGGGGGAGGGCTTCAGCCCGGAAGCTTTTTTTTCATATATATAACGACAATTACGATACTAACTACCTATATGAAATGGTGTTTAAGTGATTCTTGAAGTCCTATTAAATGTAGTTGAACGACCAATAATATTTTAAGACATATCTTTTTAAAGCATGGTTACATTTTACCATTTGGGGGGGGGGGGTGACTTCAGCCCGAAAGGTTCCCCTCTCCCCCGTTGATCTGCCTGTGCTACACATAAGTAAAGTAAAAATCTTAGTTATAAATTTCACAAAGTACAGCTGCAATTCCCCAATTATATGGAACCAAAATGGAAAGGATGAAATACAATGTTATTTAAAGTATTATACTTTAGTAAGATTTTAATATCTCTTAACAAAAATAAAACTAAGAAATTATAGAACTGCCATTAGCTGGAATTGGTTTATAAAATTTTAAAAAATGTTCCCTATTTACATACTTCTTTTAAGTTTTTTTTAAACTGAAATGAAGAGTCAATTTACTTTTTTTTTTCTTTAGAAACTAAATTTGAATTTTTTAAATATAAATGAACTTATACGAAGAATTCCTTCAAAATAATTATCATTTAATAGCGTTTATTCTTTCAAAATATATTTTTTTAATAATATAGAAATTTATTATAATTTTCATTTTTTTTTTTTTTAATAAATGATTATTTTAGGTTTTTGATATTTTTACAATCATCCCATAAATTATTTTTTAATTCATTTTGGTGGTTGTGAACAAAAAAAAAAAGTTATTTTAAATATACCACAAGCGCAAATAGTAACATTCAGATATGTGCGTGTCACAGATTCTGCTTTCGAGGATACTAATAATCCTATCAATGCTAATATTTTTTCTATTGGTTTGATTTGTATCTAATATTATTGAGATATAATATTTATTATCTAAAGTGAGTTGTGCATTTTTTAAATCAATAATCAATTTATATTTAAGCCCAAATATTGATTTTATTAAGTAAATTTGACACTCAAAAAAGATAATTTTGGTAACACAACTGAATATTTTTATATTTTAACCATATTACTATATTATTAGTGTGAATGTAATCTGTGAACTCTATTATAAAAGTCCTAGAGACAGATTATAATATTTTTCAAAAAAAAAAAAACTATATTACTAACATTTTTCAAAAATTTGTTCTATGAATGTTAATATTTTTTGCTGATGACATTTGATTTCATTAACATCATTTAATGAAAAATGTTAATGGAATTTTAATGTTGATTGATAAATTTTAGAGAAAACATGATACATTTTACTATTCAATGTAAAAGCAGGTGTTACGACAGTATTAACATTTCAGTTAAAAATATGGTTAATTGTAGTGTTAAAAAGGTTTTGCTGTTGACTTGATTAAAAACCAACAAAATATTTCATATAGATTTCTCTAATGATAATGTTATTTTCTACTAATACAATGTTATTAAACCCAGCAACAAAACATTTTTTTTTTTCATCCCATTTGTGTGAAGATCCTAAAATATTTGAATTAAGGATGATTGATAGTGAATGAGTGAGAGAGAGAGAGTGTGTGAGGGAGAGAGAGGTCTTTATCTTGCTCCTATAATAACAACAAGGATTTTTATGCCTTTGTAATTACCTAACTCATACCTAAAGCCCTTATTTAGTGCTATGTCTTGGTTCTTTCACTTTATTATGGAATTAAGCATATTTATATTAAATAAAATTAAGAATACCTTGAATTATGATCAACATTAATATTTAATTAATTTATTTTGACATATTACCTGTTTCAAATTCTTTTCCATGCTGTATTTTTAATAAGTTATTTAGTAGGTGACATTGAATTAAGACATAGTTAGAATAAAATAGAGCTATATTTAAAAAATAAAAAAGGATTGGTTGCACATCATGTACAGTGCTAAAAAAAATTAATTTCTAAAACTTTATTTCTGGCTAACTATTTATTCAAAATTCTATTTACAAGTCCATTATTCCTTCAAGATTAGCTTACTATACCAAATAAATTGAGTTATTATTTTATTATAAAGCTTTTTCAAACCACAGATTTTGTTTAATTTAAAATTTTAAATTTCTAAAAAATTAATATTTGTCTAAAAATTCGGAGAAAAGTTAAACTGAAAAATCGGTGATTGAGAAGGTGATATCTACCATTTAAAACAATAATTAGTTTTGCTGGAAATAGTTCTACCTCAATGTGTCTTTTAACTTAATTCCACTGTACTATTTCAACAACAAAACTTGATTCTTAGAAGCTTGCATACCAAAAAATCCTTTGCTCGTATATATTAATACGTTGATACACATGTATTTATCCATCTATTTCGGATAAATGATGTTGGACCATATGAGAAAGAAAAAAAATCAAATTACTATTACTTTTTTTTTTCCGTTTTAATCAATATAATGGTTTACCCCTACTGGTTTCATCAATTTTTAACCAATTTTCTGATGTAATATGGAACACTTCCATTGGACATGGACTTAAAAGTTCATGAGTGGCAAAACTCCAGTAAAATTAAAATTGTAGATTCTCCGATAATGTTTCATCCATGACATTTCTTAAGTTCACTATTTAATAATAATTGAGGAAACCCCTATAAATTAGTACCAATAGAATATTTTCATGAATTTAGTGAGATCAGTAAAAGGTGAGAAGGGCCATTATTTTAAAGAATTTAATAAGCTTTAATATCTATAACTTTTTCTTATGAATGACCAATTGTTTTTAAACCTTTATTTAAAGGTGTGTATAGACATTCCAAATATGGGAAACTAACAGTGACATTATTGCTAAACTAAACTATTTATTTAATTTCACTTGATATAGACAGCAGATGGAAAATATAAAAAACAAGAAACAAAAATACTAGCACAGTGAAATTACCATTTATATATTTGTTTGTCCAAAAGTTTGTAAAACGTCTAAATGCACCTTAAAATCAGAAAAAGCACTAAGCTAAATGTGGGAACTTTTAGAATAGTTAGGACAGCTCTCTTCTTAACTTAACTATAAAAATTCAGATCTGCATGAGTTTTTTTGCTTTTGAAACATGATTTGGCTTTCATTCCTTTACTACTCCTTTACTATTGCTTAATTCCCAAAAATCAATATCCATATGTTTTCAAGTTTATTTATTATCAGCCATTTTACACCAATTTTCAAAATTTTGTCAACTTAATGACTACACATCTGATTATGACGTTTCGGCTCGTTGAGCCATTTTCAAGACTAAAAAATTTTTACAATTTACAGTCATATTTAAAACATTACATACTTCCACATATAGAGATTCTTTTTATATACCTAAAATATCAATCATGTACCTGTCCTTTTCAACTTATGCGTATTGCATGCGTCTACTCATATAAAAAAATTTTATTTTTGTCATGTCCACCTTTAATTATTTTATAACATTATTATTACTCAATTATTTATTATTAAATGATTCAAATATCTCAATCTCATCAGCCTCATTTCAGTTTCGTGACTGGTTATTCTTAAAGGATTAGGGGAAGACTATATATTTTAAACACATACAATGTTTCCCAATATCATACATGGACTTATTTTAAGTAAAATTAGCTAATTCATTTCATATTTTTATTTTTTCAATCGAACTCGCGTAAAAGGTATTCATATTATCCACGTCTGTATGATTATTTACCGAGTTTTTTAAATTTTTAGGTATGTATATTGCTTCTTTTATTCTACATTTATTCATATTACTTTCATTATGTAGGATTTTGACGTTTTTGAAATCAAATTCATGTTTAGTTTCCATAGTATGTTGAGAGAGCCCAGTAGCTAATTTAATTTTTGTGTTTTTTGAATTACAATTTTGTTTGTGCTGTTTAAGTCTTTTTTCAAACCATTGTGATGTCTGTCCAAAATATGATTTGTTGTTGCAATTTTTAAAGTTTATTTTATAAATAATATTCGTTAATTTATCAGTGGGTATTTTATCTTTAGTTTTGGAATAAATTGTATCGATTTTATTAATAGGTTTGATTGAAAATTTAATATCCATATGGAGAACTTCTGAAGTAGCACATTCATTTGATTTTAAATATAAAATTACATAATTGATAATTAATTTGTTTCCTATTTACAGCTAAGATTATTAAAGGACTGGCATCAAGTGATATTAAGAAAGTGAAACATTCATTAAAAAAGGCAAAAGAAGTACTAGGAAGAGTCAAAGAGAGCACTGAAATCAAAGAAGAACTAAGTTATGTCAAAGCAGATAGAACAGTAATAAATCATAATGCATTGATTGAGAAGAAACCTGAGGATCCAAATACTATGACTCAAGGTTTACATCCAAAAACAAATTTATACTTTAATGATTTTTATTATAAAACATAGAAGATTTTGTAAATTTTTAACTACCTATATGTTTACTATACTATTCATTTACCCATATATTTAGTAAAAGAAAGTATTACGTTCATGCAAATTTTTTAATTCAATGTAAATGCTTGTTTCAATGTCCCGTGATTCTAAACAGCTGTCTTGCAAAAAAGTATGAGTGTGAATGTGGACAGTCGAGCTCATAAACAATAAGTTGAATAAAACTGAATTTAAGTATTTAATGTAGATATAAATTTAATCATCTTTTATATAGCTTCTTGTTTTATGTAATAATTAGATTATTTTCTTAAGAAGAGTTGTCACAATATTATGAAGAGGGCCTGCAACAACAGGCCTTGAAGTGTCCAAACTCAAAATTCACCATGGACTATTAAGGTTTAATCAATTATTTATTAAGTCTTTAAATATGGCCTACAATTAGACTATAGGAATGTGAATTTGCACTGAAAGATACTTTACCATAGAAAGATATTTTTATTAGCTTACTATATTACACATTTGGTAAATAAATCAATAAAACTAATTTCAGTTTCATACTTCTTTTTCTTTTTGACCTAGGCTTTTCATATACACATACAGACTGTTTTGTAATTATTGTTATATTTCCCCTTACTATTTATTTCATTCATGGGTAATTAAAATTAATAATTCACGATGTAATTTTTACCTTCACTTTCCTAAATATGGAAATACCTATTTCTTCTCTAAGTACGGTGGTAAGTGAAAGTTGTGTGATGCGCTGATCTCAACAGTTTTTTTTTATTGTTAATATTATTACATTAATTTTCTTTGATATTTATTTATGGATAAGTGAGAAGACGAGGGACATGACTAGAAATGTAATTAATTAATAATTCAATGGTCTTAGTTCAGACTATATTTTTTTAAATTCTTGTTCTCTTTATTCATAACATGTAATTCTGTTTTATATAATTAGAAGCCTTCATGAAGCATGTTGAAAAAGACGCTGCTGAAAGGGCAGAACAGAGAAGGCTTGATAAAATAGAAAGTGACAGGCACATGAAAGAAGGAAATAAAGCTTTTCGAGGAGAAGATTATGATAAAGCTTTGAGTTGCTATAATAAGGTAATTTTATTAAAATTTATTAGCAAACTTAAAACAACATATAAGAAAATATGCCAAGAGTATTATTCCAATGTTGCTGATAGGCAAGAAAGACATGTTAGTTTTTTTTTTTTTTTTTTATGATATTTATAACAACTGTATTACAAATAAAAATAAATTCAGTAAATGTGAATACAAGAATATAATAACATGAAACTATTTGTTGAGAAACTACCCACTGCTAGCACTCTAAAAATGTATTTGCAAAAGGAGATCTAGAAGCCATCTTCTTTTCAGGCGCCTTGGAAGGAAATTATTTTTATTCTTCATTATAGTAAGCTTATTAATATTACTCCACATACTGCACAAAAAAATATCTAAAATCCATAAAGAATCTTTAATTTAGCACTTTTTAAATATGTACTGTTTCTTGATCAACCACTGTGCAAAGCATAAGCTCAAAATTTCCATTCTGGTTGGGAGGGAGGGAGAGGGGACAGAAGTATACAAAAATATGTTTCGGGAATTTATATTATGTATACAAATTATGAATGATAATCAACATATTATTGTTTTGGCTCTGTTCTTGGCCCTGCCCTGTGGAATCTGGTGTTCAACCAGTTTCTGGGATTGATGGAAGAGAAGTGGTTCCCCGCCATGGCCTACAATAAGGTGACCAGATTTTAACATTGGTAAAGCAAGACATCATTTAATTAATTTTACATAATGATAATCTTTCGGTTCAGATTTTGATCAGGTGACATAGTATTCAGCTGAAATAAGGCTAAGAATTTAGTTCTAAAGGCATATTTTTGAGAGTGAATAATTTTATGTCTAATTTATGACTTTGATAATAACACTGTTTTAAGGCTTGATGTTTTGCACCCGCAGTTTGTATGCAGTAGCTCTTTTTCAAAATGTTAAAAACTTATCGAAGATGACAACGTTTTCGGTAATCAAAGTAGTAAATGACGTTAATTTGCTGTGATGCCCAAGATTAACCTTTTCCTTATCAATATTTTTTTTTAATAACGAAACCTCATTAAAAAGATCATTTCTATGTAGTTTATTACTATTAAGTCCAAAGAATGGTGATCAAATTCTAACAACTGATCAACAATGCGAACTTAGCTAAGCAATTATCGATAATCAGTTCCTTAACAATTATTTGTAATTATTAAAGTTTAACACTATAAAATATACAAAAATAATATCAAACTCATATCCTAGTGAAATAGCTACGTGGCCGCCTACAATCTTATATTCTCTTTCCGTTCTCTTGCCATTTCCTAGTTTATTGTACATTCTTTCCAAAAATCGGGAATTTTAGAAAGCAAATCGTTCGAAATCGGGATTTTCCTGCCAAAACCAGGACATCTGGACGCCTTAGCCTATGTCGATGACCTCTCCATTTTGATGGCCTCTAACAGGAGGTCTAGGCTGAAAGATGAAGCTGAACGATGCGCCAACGAGTTGAAGATGGATGCCGCCAAGACTCAGGCCATTCTCAAGCGAGGCACGACTTATAGAGCTCACCCTGTAATAATGACAATACAAGGAGTGAGAATACGCCCGAGTGAGGTCGTCAGCTACCTTGGAGTTAGGATTTGAAATAAATTTAATGTGACAGCTCACTTGGACTATTTAAGAAGTAGGGTGTCCCTAGCCCTTAATGGGCTCAGTCGTATTGGGGACACTTTATGGGACCTCAGATACTCAACGACAATGACTATATGTAAGGGAGTGATTTTGGGTATTCTGAGGTACACATCCCCTGCCTGGAATAGAAATCTCACCCACCAGCAGAAGAGCAGGTTGGCGACAATTCAGCGGATGGTTCTGCTGCGGGTCACCAGGGCGTTTAGGACAGTGTCTCATGAGGCGGTACAGCTTTTTGAGGGAGATGTACCTCTCGAACTCCTCCTGTGAGAAGATAAGTTTAGGCATCAGATGAAGGGAAAGGATTCTGCGGATCTACAAGAGAATCTTCGAATGTGAATCAATGCAGAACCCACAGAATGGAAGAGAATGTTTCGCGAGAATACATATGAAGAATGGAACAGGCAGTGGGTTACAACCACTAAAGGGGCAACTCTGAGAAGATATTTTCCTACCATCGGTTCGCGGTTAGAAGCCACATGGATCACACTTGACTACTGGGTCTCACAGTTCCTCATAGGGCATGGGGGTTTTCATGCAAAGCTCTTCGCTCTTGGGAAGAACATTGATCCTCTATACTCTAGTTGCGGAGTACCAGAGACCATAGAACAGATTGTCATAACCTGCACTGTCTAAGAGACACTTAGAACTAAACTGTTGGGGGAAACTGCGCTTTTCATTTTAATGGAAAACGAGTTTCCTCAGCTCGTTAACTAAGGAAATTCCCTCACTTCAAAGAATTTGCTTATGAGTGGAAAATGTAGTAAGATAATTAGATATACATTGGAAGAAATTTTAAGAATTATTGGGCATAAAGCTGCATGTAATAAGTTTTCATTTAGTAATTATATTTGATATAGTTATTTTATTACCTTAATAAGTACAAACTTTTGTTTACTCAGAGCAATTTCGAACATGAATTTTATATTTACAAATTATTAGAAATGAAAAACAGAAATAAATACAGTTCAATCGGAAAATACGAATTAGGTAATAATTGAATTTAGTACAAAAATATAAATAACTGTGAAATTATGTCTACAAACTGAAATAACAGATGTCTACAAAATGCTGCATAATCTAACATATTTTTATATGATATCTACACAAGATAGTAGTTACAAATAATCCCTTTTTTTTTTTGTATACTTATAAGTCATAAAACATTTTCAACATAAAATTGATTATCTTCCTACTGCAAACATAAGCATTACAACTTAAAACTTACATGTAACAGTTGTATTTATAATTTTATTTATTTAAGCATTATTTTTTATGTTTTTTAAAATTTTTATTATGTGTTTTGTGATACTTTTTGTGAAGAAGCAATAGGACACCCCATCAAACAATATTTTGTGGACTCTATGTATATATTATAGTATGAAATGAAATGAAAATATTTTTTTATTATCCTGGGACTGTTGTCCCTTTAGGACAAATTACAGATACAGAATAAATGCCTGTGTGGCCATACATAAAATTAATTATTTACATTTATTATTAAGATTAAGATTTTGAAAAAATAATAAAACAAAAAATATAACTATTACACTAAAAACAATGTATATGTATAATACAAACTATATAATAAAATAAAATAGCATAAGTAAAGAAAATCATTTCTGGGGGAACTTTAAAAGTTCTCTTATCTACATTTCATGATCAATCGGGTTGGAAAAGGAGTAGGTGGTTAAAAAGGAGAGATTTAAATGAGAAAACTGATTGTACAGGTCGGATATCGGGAGGGATGGTATTCCAGAAGGAGATGGCTTGAATTATAAAAGATTTGTCAAACGCTGCAGTTCGGTGGATAGAGGTCGGAGGTACTAGATCTAGTGAGACGGGATTGAATGGAATATTTGAATTGTAGGTTGTGAAAAATATAGGAAGGCCGCTGAGTTCTGATGACTTGGTACAGAAAAGTGGCAAGGAAGTACAAACGGTGGTTGGATGGATAGAGCCACTTCAACTTGGTGTAATACTGGGTTATATGCGTATCTCTTGAGATTCCGAAAACAAAACGTATTGCGCAGTTCATTAGGCGTTTAAGTATGCTATGTAATTACTAGTTATGTAACAACAAATACGAAAAATCTTGGCTGTATGGGGATTTTTATTAAACGTATACCTAGACCACTTCTGCTTGAGATGGGTACCAGGAGAAGGAAGCGTACCAGGGAGCTCGACGGAAAGAGGAGGTGCAGAACTCTCTATGAAAATTTACAGATTGTAGACAGCATGATATGTAATTTTGAAGATTTCCTTGTAGCAGTGGGTTTTTACTTAATGAGTTACATCCCTATTTAATCTATTAAGCCATTTCCTTCCATTTAGGTAGATTGGGATACTTGCGATTTTCCTTTCTTCTTTTGGTCAGTGTTCATCCAGTTCTAACTGAACAGTCTAGTGAGTTTAAAAATGGGTGAGCATCTACGCTTTATGGCGTTGAATACATGAATATTACTACTATTAGTACAAAACGTCATATGTAAACATTGAGTGTTTTGCAGGAAAACATAAAAACTAATTTTTTCGTTATGATTTATTAGTATAATTTCATAATTTATAGCTCTCTGCTCTTTTTCATCGCAGCAGAAGGCTTACGACCTTTTGCACTAACAGTAGTAATATATAATTAATCGGCATGTTACAATCGTAAATCGATGTTATCAAAACTCCGTAAGAGAAATAAGAAAAAACGAAACTTTATGTTTTTTCAGAGTTAACGAAACCAATACTTTTCTTCAGTCAGAACAAAACTATTTAAACAGGAATATAAAAATATATGTGAAAATCACACATAAACTCGATACTACGACGAGCTGGTTGAACTTCAATAGAAATGAACACAAATACAAATAAGATTTTTTTTTTTACAAACTCAGAGTAAAAATTAATTTAAATTTATTGAAAATTACGCGAAATCTAAGTAACGTTTGGAATCGACGAAACAATAAAGCCTAAATTAACTCTTTGAATAAAAGCTAAAATTTTATAACCCCATAAAAATATTGTCATAACCTAACACCACCCACTCCATATTGCCTTTCAATATTCACTCCAAAATGCCATTCACATTTCACTGTCATTATATTGTTAACAATTATTTATATTAATTTTAATTATAATATGGAATTCAATGAAATTCATATTAGGAAATTTCTATACTATTCTCCAAATTTCCTCCAAGTTTGGGTCAAATTGAACACGCAGTTTTCAAACTACAGGCTTGCAAAATAATACGTTTGCTGATCCGAAAGCGAAAGTATTTTTTCTAGGAGAAGTAGATAGAATTTCATAAAATCCATACCTACTTGATAATCTGTTTATCAATTCCTAACTTCCCTCCAAATTCTAGCCAAATCTAGCATGTGATTTTAGATATATAGACTTGCGGTTTTAGAGATTTTTTTTCAGCCCTTCGCAAGAACACAATGCTTATAAATAAACTTTGTTAGTGAGCACTAGCGGATCCAGGATTTAATTTTTTGGGGGAGGGGGAGGGAGGCTTCAGCCCGAGAGATTTTTTTTCAAATATATAAAGATAATTAATTTGAAAAAAAGAAAGAAAGAAATTAACTACCTTTATGAAGTGGTGTTTAAGTGATTATTGAAGTCCTATTAAATGTAATTACACGAACAATAATGCTATAAGAGATAGTTTTTAATATTTTTTTCTATAAAACAAGGTTATATTTTACCGTTTTGGGGGACGCTTCAGCCCGAAAGCCCCTTCTCTCTCTATGAGGGCAAGAGGATATTCCTGTCCCCTCTCTATTTTTATTGGGGGCGAGAAACCTGTGATTTATCAAGATCAATTAAAAAATTGGCTTTAAGAGGTCTAGTAGGGCCGTGGCTCTGCTGCAGTTATAATACTCATACACAAACAGCATATCTCTGTACAGCGGCCGTCTTAGACTTCCTGAAAGTCCCTTTTATCAATGATCTTTTCACATCTATCTGATGTAAGCTTTAAATTTGCCTCCAGCTCAGTGAATGAGGAGGCGGTTCATGAAAAAAAAAAATTAGAATTATATTTATTGAAGAAAATAAAAAGAAAAAAAAGTTGAGCGCCACGACGTTTTTTACAATAAGACATAACTAGAAGGAAAAAAATAATAATAATAATAATAATAAGGCTTAACGAACCCGAAGGTTCGATGCCGACACCACCAATCGCTTGTTACACACCTCCCTCCACCGTTCGCCGTCCAAACCCAGTCCCTTCAGATCGGCTTTAATGCAATCTTCCCACCTTCGCTTCGGTCTACCCCTCGGACGCTTACCATTCGGCACAGCAAATATTAACCTTTTAGGAATTCTCTCGTTACTAAGCCCAACAACTTTACAAGCCCATTTGATTCGCCGCGATGAAATTACCTCAATTATATTACCCGGATACAGCTCACGCAATTCGGCGTTGTGTAACCGTCTGAACTCTCCGGTTAACTCATCCTTCTTCGGTCCGAATATTCTACGCAATACTTTATTTTCAAAAACCTTAAGACGCTGCTCATCTCTTAATGTAAGCGGCCAAGTTTCGCATCCATAAAGAACTGTAGGCAAGATAATTGTTTTATAGATTCTAATTTTTAAGTTTCGGGACAAGAGGCGCGAACTAAGTAGTTTTGTCACAGAAAAATAACAAGCATTCCCCGCCTTCAGTCTAACCTTAATCTCTTCTTCAATTTCGTTTTTTCTAGTTATCGTAGAACCTAGATACCTAAATTTATCTACCTGTTCAAACATATTACCATCTATATCGATATCACCAGTAGTATCGCCATTTTTGCAGCTAACCATATATTTTGTTTTATCCACGTTTATTTCGAGTCCTAGTTCTTTAACGGCTTTCATTAACGTTGTCGTATTTAGTTTTATAGTTTCAACGTCTTCGCGTAACAGTACTAGATCATCAGCATAGCCCAGCACGGATGTTGTCCCGCCCAGATCCAACCCTTTCTCGGTTCGCATTACCTCCCTAATGGCATGTTCTAATGCCAAATTGAACAGGACAGGCGAAAGAGAATCCCCCTGTTTTAAGCCCGAACGAACCTCAAATTTTTCGGACAAATTATTACCGATTCTAACTTAAAAGGAAAAAAATATTAACTTAGAAGGAAAAAAATATTATAAAATAAATAAACCTTAAAGAATAGGAAAACTTTAACAAATGATTTAATAAATTATCTTAAGTTCTACCTAAACAATTATAAATATATATTATTAAAATCTTCTAAAATAATAATTCCTTAACCTAACATAAAAATAAATACTATAATAAAATTAAAATGATATTTCTAAAAAAAAAAAAAAAAAAAAATAATAATTTAAAGGGGAAAAACTCCTATCTTATCAGTTACTTTAGGTGGTGCCTCTTTCGTCAGTCTTTCCTCTCAACCAAAACACCTTTGCTAAGTAGAATTTGCAATGCTTTCGTCCTCAAAAGCTAATCCCCTTCCGGGTTTTGTATCGGATCCTCGATGTAATACTTGGATTGATGATATTTAAAGATTGATGACAAATAAAAATTCTGCCCAGCCATTAAGAGAGCTTGACAAACAACAGTCTCCTAAGGGTCTCTGTCCTCGACTGTTGATACTGGGGGCTTGTTCAAATATATATATATTAATAATATATATATATATATATGCGCGCGCGCGTGTATGTAGGTAGGTCCCTTGCTGGCTAGAGATTTTTTTTTGTTTTTTTTATGCTTCCCTTGCTTGTCCAGAAATAGCAGCAGCATCGCTGAGTTTACTTGAATTTAAATGGGAATTTTATTATATTCCGTGTTCGTATGTTTCTTAACACCTATCTGGAGCAATTGTCAAATATTTTATTTATTTGGAAGTGGCCCAGTATTGTTATAATTTCATTGGTGATGAATTAAACCTTTACACCTCTTAATCTCTCTTAACAATTATACATTGCATATTAACATCTCCGAAATCAACTCCCATCGCCATATTTTATTTTTTTATCTAGCTAAATTATCAAGATTGCAGGAAGAGGCACAGCCTCAATCTGCCAAATTTAACTAGCATACACTGCAGTTATTGAAAATTAATTATTCATGACTCGGGAAAATAAATGTTGACTCCAGAGAATAGAAAACATAGAATAAGAAATAAAATTTCCATTAATTATAAATGTAATATTTGTTTTAGGCTATTGATGCATTGAGAGATAGAAGCATACTATATCTCAATAGAGCCTTAACTCTTTTAAAACTTGGTCTATGTCAACGAGCATTAGCGGATGCTGAATTGGCTTTACGTATCTCTCCAAATAGCTTGAAAGGACTTATGTATAAAGCTGAGGCTCATTATAAGCTCGGTGAATATGAAAAATCAGATGAAACGATTCTCGAAGCATGTGAAGCACATCCTAATCAAGTTGCATTAATTAAAGGTAATAAGTACTTCATAAATTACTCCTAAACGTAATTTAAAAAAGAAAACAAATAATAATAATTGTACACTTTGCAGATCTTCAACAGAAATGGACCGATGCCTTAAATGTTGGAAAACTGAAATAGCTGAGAGCTTTTAATATTTTTTTGAAATAATAAAGCTATTTCTTAGTTAATTATTTTATTCTAGATAAAACATATACGAAAAATGTATCATATGCTTTGAAATGTCACCCTGGAACTATTTCAGGTGATTCAATAGTAAAAATATTTGTATTGAATGTCATTTCATTATGTTCAACCGTTCAATAAAGTCTTTATTCCTTATGAGTCTAATATAGACTAATTCTTTCAAAACATATTATATTTTTCTCAGTGGAATCTAATTATTTCATTTTTGAAAATAAATAAGAACATATCGACATTACTGTATGCTGTATCTTTGCTTCCATTTCTGTACATAAACTAACTGGAGATATAAAACCAAAACCTTTGAGAAGCTTTTATTTTTTTTATTCTTTATGGAGGTATTAAATCAAAAAGTTATTGATAGTATGTTTTTAAAAAGAAATTATTCAAATTATTATAACTTTCCATCAGCTATAGAATATTAAATTAGAAAAAATCCTGAAAAGTTATGAATGTTTTAGTTAATGGAAGGGAAAATAGTTCTGTTGAAAAGTAAAGGAGTTATTATGCTAACTATCTTAACATATAACAACTGTATTACATATATCATCTCCTTTAAGTGTAGAAAATATCCTCATTATTCCCATATTCCAGGGGGGAAAGTTATGAAGGAGAAGAAACATTATTTGCAAATAACTCAAAAAGTATAACAAATTTTGTGAATTGTATCTATGATTATTTGAATAATTACTAAAGTTTCTAAAAAACAAAAATAAATCTTTGAAATCGATTAGAAATTTGAAAAACTTTATACATATCGAAGGAGGGAAGAGTGCATTCAAATGTGTGCATTTCATGTTTAAATTTAGTAATTATAGAGAATCCGTATTACGAGAATATAACACCAAGCTGGATTCAGAAAAGGGGGGAGCAGATCTTCATCCTAAAACAAATACTCGAAGAATTGTGGGAAGTAGCTCACGACGTCCATGCCCTATTTGTCGATTTCAAAGTAGTCTATGATTCTGTGGACAGGAACTGCCTTTGGAAAATCATGACTGAACAGGGAATTCTCAGTTGGCATGTACAAATGACCCCAAATGTAGAGTCCTAATACAAGGAGAAGTATCGGAAGCATTCAAAGTTCGAACAGGCTTACGGCAGGGAGATGGATTATCACCGATGTTGTTCAACTTAGCCCTGGAGAAGGTAATAACAGCAAAAGCATAGGAAAATGGAGGTGCCATGTCGGAATGAATCATAAAATCCTTGGATACGCAGATGATATCGCTGTCCTTGGAAGTAATCAAGAAACTACAACACTGATAAAAGAGGCAGAGCAGATCGGCCTACAAGTAAATAAAGACAAAACAAAATATATGATAATAAGTCGAAATTTCCACCCCAATAACAGGATCTGCGTAGAAGAATCATTTCCGAAAGTAGAAAAATTCAAATACCTTGGCTCCACAATAACCTCAATGAATGACCAACGGGCTGAAATAGACCAGTGGATAACTAGCGTAAACAGAGCTTTCTTCTCTCTCTCAAAGTTATTGAAATTCCGAAAAATCTTAAACTAAGGATGTACAATGCTATGACAAAGCCAGTTCCCATATATGGCTGTGAGACCTGAACACTAACCAGGACCCTAGAGAAAATACTGAAAGATTTGTGAGGAAAATCTTCCGCACGATAACCGAACTGATCTGGAATCAGAGTACTAAGACATGGAGAAGAAAGGCCAATAACGAACTGCTTACAGAAACTGGTTAATCAATATCCCATGATATCAAGGCACGGATATTAAGATGGGCGGGGCATGTAGCTCGTAGTAATCCACCTGAAAGCCTATACGTAACAAAGAATTCCTCAATAGAAGGCAAAAGACCAAGTGCAAGGCCAAAAAGTAGATGGATAGAATTAATAAAGAGGCAACAGAGCTGCGAGCAGATAAACGGAAAGAAACAGTCCAAGACAGGCAGAGATGGATCTGACTTGTTAAGGCAGCAAAAGATCTACATGGTCTGAAATGCCAACCAATTTTTTTTTTTTTTTTTTTTTTTTTTGGCGATATCGAATAATATTAGACACATACCCCGGCGTTCGTTCCAATAGGCCCTTGGAGCCGAAAAAAATTACGCAGTTTCTAACAAAATATATTTTCCATATTGTTTAAAATGGTTGACCTCTATATTATAATGTCTACTTACACTTAGGTTTATGCCTCATAAGTCAGAAATAATAAAAATCAAAATTAACTTCTGCTTATTATTTATTTGTACGTTTTAAATACGTATAAATTTATTTATACATACATTTAAAAAAAATACTTGGAAAAGAAAAAAATACAATAAAAAGAAAATTTATTTATTAAAAAACATATAGAACAACTATTGAATAAAAAAAAAAGATTTGAAATTCATTCATGACAATTGGAATCAAACGATAAAACATTTAAGATCCTAAACTTTCTCTCCCTACCAACCACTCTATCTGTTGTCATAATCCTTTTAGTTGCATATCAAACATTGAACCAAAATTATTAAATTATATTGACTTGCCCAATATTTTTTAGAAGAATAAAATGTAAGTAATTTATATATTTAACAAATTTTGTAAAATGATTTATATTTATTTAAAAATTGATTAAGAAGATGGTCCTAGCTGTCCTAAAAAGACTAAAATAATAACAAATTATTTTATTTAAATCCTACCTTTCGACTCGACTTTGCAGGTCTTCTTCTTCGGTGGTTGAAACTGCATACAACCCCTTAAAAAAATTTGCAAAATCGGATCGAAATCTTGGCTATAAATAAAATAATTTGTTAATATTTTAGTTGTTTTAAATATTTAGTTGTTAATTAGGGAGGATCTCAGAAGTAGCTTCCACATATTTATTTTGTCAAACTAAACTGTCATTTGGACTTTAATTACCGAACTGCCATTATTGGATCGAAGAAAAATAATTAATTGGATTTAAAAAAAAAAAGTATAGTCATAACCAACACATATATTTTAATTAAAAGTGTTTTTTTATAACTTAATAATTGAAGATAGCAAATCATTAATATTCCCTATAATCAATGGCTTTATTTTATTTCTCACCTTCCTCGCTTTCTTTAGACTATACGGGATTTTCTCGGTCCAGAATAAGATGATGGTGGATCATTGCCACAGTTAAAAATCTACCCAGCAACGGGATTTAAATCAGTAATTGTAATCAATGTATAGTATTATTCGAGAAGACATTTAAGTTGCTAGAAGATAATTTTTTTACATTCAATTTTGGCGTGGTAATTTAGCAATCTTTTTAAGTACAATTTACAATATACACATGTTTATCCATTTTTACTTTTTCCATGTACTGTCCAAAGTTATTTTAAGGAAATTTATAACGAAACAATTATTTGATACATTTACTTTGAAAATTAACTTTGTACATATGATTTGTGATTAAATTATCAAAAACGATTTTTTTTTTTTTTAAGGAACATTTTAGATATAGGTTAGTTGAAACCCATTAACTTTCTTTTAAGATAGAGAAGCTGTACATAATAGAAAAACTCCTTGGTATCTTTAAAATTGTTCACAATGGATAGTGACGATGAGAATAATAATGAGCTTTACGCAGTAAGCTCGGAAGGCCCATTCTTCCAAATCCCAAATCATGAACAACCACCAGATCCTGACAAAATGTTCGCCATTGACAACTGTGGAGATTATCTAGGTCAGTTGATTGGATATATTGGTAAAATTAATTGATATGTGGCATCAATGATTACATATTTTAGAAAGATAAAATTACAATGACATTGAAATAATATAATAAATAATAACGTTAAGTAGGTTTTATTAATATAAACATTGAACCCCTAAGTGAACAAGGTTAAGATTAATTATCATAACACTAGTTTGAGAAAATACCACAACAACCCTATTCTCCAACTATTGCATAATAAAATCTCTTTCAAATTAACGATAATTTTGTAAAATGGGATGGTTTATGTATTTAAGCGCATCAAATGTAAAACCTAAATTTCGGCTACCTTATTATTGAAGTAAAAATTCTTTGTACGCGTTTGTGATTTTTTTGAGGATAGTGAATTAAATTGAGCAGTCAGGTTCCGATGTGTAACGCTCGGATAAAGTCGGCGGGAATCGATTAATTGAACTGTTGCATATGGATTAAAATATCTCAAAACTAAACTTTTCGTTTACCCAATATCTCGCTATTTCTAGCGTACAGGATGGAAGAGTGTTTGTCCTAAAGATATGCAACCAAACATATTCTAACCGCAGTGTGAAGGTAAAGATTCATTCCCTGGGTCCGCCATGGAATAAATTCAACCTGCTCAGGCCATATTTGAATTGGTGACTGCTATGAGTTATTGGAGGAGAGAGGTTGCCATGCGATAACGCGATATATGCGTTCTCTGGTCTCTCGCAAAGTGCAAGACCGTCTAATTGTTGCAAGATCTAGACCAGAACTGGAAAAAAAAATCGTTTATACAATTACTAGACAATTTTAGTTACTACAAGTAAATTTTAGTATGTGGCAACATTTTTTAAAAGATTATTTAATTTCCAAAAATATTATAAACACAATCGTCTGAATCATACCAGTTTTAGCAGCTTTGGAATGTATTAAATTTAATACAATGGTGTTAATAATTGTTTACTTACCAGTTTTCATTGCTTTAGTCAAAGAAATCGTACTCTAATGAATTCTCTGATTGGTTATCACGAAAATTAGTCTAATTCAATTGTGTTATTTGTAATGAACATATTAAAATTTTAAAAAATTAGTTGACATCGATAGGAAAGTCATGCGAGTGGACACACCAGATTTTTTATTTAAAGTATTGGTGACATTGTATAGTTTGTCTTAACTCTACAGTTCTTCCATCCTAAGGTGAGGGCTCACCACTATCTTTCTTGACAATGCCTTTAATATATTGTCAAGTTAATTTTTTTAATTTGATTGGATTTTACTATGTTTCTATCTTGTTGACACTAGAAGCCGAGGGAGAGTCTTGGCCTACTCTAGGAGCTTTTGCCGTCCAACTCGATCCATTGTTGCAACTTCCAGTTAGGTGTTCCTAGTAGTATCCTCGTGTCAGCCGCCACGCTATCTTTCCATCTTAGCCTGGGTCTACCTCTTATCCTGGTGCCGTCAATCCTAACCTCAAGGACTATTTTGAGAATATCACCCTCCTCCATCGGAATCATACGGCCAGCCCAACTTAACCTTCCAAGTATTATCAAGTCGAGAATATTTAAGTCATTATACAAAGTGACCTGCTTTCTTAATTCGTAGTCCAGATATTCTCCAGATTGAGATATTCTTTAAATCACCTTTTCCCTTATATATTAATATTTTGAGCCCCTCTTGAAGTGGTTCTGGAATATAGGCCACCTTCAGTATTATCTCTGCAATCGTTTTGATTATGTTTGATCCTTTAAAATATTTTATAGTACGGATCAAAACTCCATCTGGATGTGTCCATTGATATTGATTTAATAGCTTTCTTATTAGCTTCTTGTTGAATTGAGACTAAATTTGGCATCGGGGCACACTTGTTATAATCTTCAAGACTGCAGAGATTTACTGTCTCATATAGATCTTTATAATTTTTATCAATTTTGGCCATTTTTAAAGGACATGAATGCGTCGGCATTCATAATAGTTTGTAAAAACCTTTCCCTCTTATTGTAGTAATTATATTGTGCAAACTCATACTGATACTGCTCTTGCCGACGACCCCTGTCGTTGTTCGCTCTCTGGAGTGAAACTCCAAGCTGAATACATCTCCCTGAAGAAGACCTGCAAAGTCGGTTCGAAACGTTGGCTTGTAATAAAATAGTTTTACTACTACTGAGCCTATTTATGACCGCCACCCCGAACCATATCCTTCCTTCACCATATATTTAGTTTGTGCTGCATTTAACTCAAGTCACAATAGCGCAGCTGCCTGCTGGATTGCCAGAAAAGTATTAATCAGCTCAGATTTTGTCATTCTCGTTAGCAAAGCCCAAGATGTGGACACTTCTGTTGAGAATAGTTTCTCTTGTCTGTACTACCGAATCTCTTACTGGTTTTTCAAGCCCTAAAATGAAGAGCAGACATGCCAAACCCTTATTGGTTTGAAACTCGCTCGAGTACTCGCCTTGTATTCTGATCACATTCCTCAAATCATACGTGGTCATGTTAACTAGACAGATAAGCTTCTTGGGAATACCAAATTGTTCAAGTTTCTTGTAAATTTTGGAGTGATGAATGCTATCGCACGCATTCTTGAAATCTGCGGAAAGATTTGATCTACTGTGGATTTCTCACTTCTAAAGCCATTCTGGTACTTTTCTACTATTTGTTCGGTAAAGGGACACAATGGTTGAGGAGAATTCTCGAAAGAATTTTATATGTTGTTGGTAGGAACAATCTTCCTCTATAATTCTTGCAATCAAGCTTAACATTTTTTTTTTAAGATTGGGCAAATCATTCCTTTTTTCCATTCTGTTGGCATCTTTTCATCAATCCATATCTCATCCATTAAATTATGAAGGATCTGATACAAGTCATAACCTCCATGTTTGAGAGGCACTACTGTAAGGCCATCCAAACCTGGACTTTTATTGTTTTTAATTCTATGAATCACGTCTAAAACTTCTACGAAATCTGGAGGGGGTTCATTGTCTTCCTTTGGGTTGTCGTTTCTATTTTCCTGCCTGGCAACTTACTATATTTATGCCAATAAAATCTCTATATGTATCTATTCTGTAGCGTTTTTCTAAGATCTAATATGTTTAATAAATAGCAATAAGCTAATAGGTAACTGCAGGACAGACTCGTCTTGGTCTCACATTTGGCCAACACTGTAGTAGTATCACTCCACTTTGATAAGTGGGCCAAGATCTCATAATCAATCTACAAATGGGATTCCGAAGATTGCCTAGTGTGTCCGAAACTAGACGGAGGTGACCGAACATTCTGGTAAGCTCTCGACCTTAACTTAAAAGGACGCTTGGGAGGTTGTTATCCGTTTTATACGAACGTTGCCGAAAGCAGATATGAAATTAAGTCCCAATTTTTCTAATAAGGACCAATCGGGTGATTGCGAAAGTTGTAAATCGTGATCTAAAGAAGGAAGGTTATACTGTGAAAACGTCAATCTTCTGGTATTCTCGGAATCCCATTTACAGCGTGATAGTGAAATCTTGGCCCAATCGTCAAAGTGGAATGACACAGTATTGCCTGATGGTACAGAATATACGAGATACCCTGTAAAAACATCGAACAAGCTTTTTCTTATCAATCATAACTGACTTACAGGTAAGGTTTTTATCGATTTGCAAGAGACTATAAAGGCGCAGGAAAAAAGTAAAAAGAAAACTTATGAAAAGAAAGATGTATTCATGAGAGAAGGAAATAAAGCTTTTAGAGAAAGAGACTATAAGAAAGCCCTCAAAAACTACAACAAAGTATAAACACATTTAATTTGTTGGAGTTTATTTTAAGGGACTGATAATATTAGAAATATTTAAGTTATAACTGTTCAATTTAGGCTATAGATTTAGTAATGGACAGTTGCGTGCTCTATACAAACAGAGCTATGACCTACCTAAAGCTTAAGAAGCCACGCCGAGCTCTTGTAGACGCTAGCAGTGCTTTATATTGGAATCCTGAAAACATGAAGGCTTTAATTTACAAAGCACAGGCATTATACCTGATGGGAGATGTAATGGAATCTGACCTAATTGTAGCAAAAGCATGTGAAATTCATCCAGAAAAAGCTGGCACTATAAAGAGTAAGTAGCATCTTCTTATATCTCTTCTGTTCCACCTTCCTTCTTGTACCATCTGTAGCGTGGAGGGGCCGGCCTCAATCCTCAATAATGGTCCTCGGGAAAGGACCAGAACTTTGCTCTTAGAAGTACGATCATCTCTTTTCGCCAAATTTCCTTCTGCCATTCCAGTAAAACTTGGTGCAGTTTTTCTTTTGTATCACAATTGAGGACGATACCATCTGCATACAAGAGGGACTGACTGAGTATCTTCCTCATAATCCACTTACCGATGACTGTTCGGGTTATTCGTCTTTTTCAAATTTTATGATGAATTTCTTCCATAAGTACAATAAATTTAACTTTGGTAAAAACTTAATAAAGTTTTTTTCATTACACCATTAGAGCTATAGTTTTCGAGTTATCGAAAGTCATTGTATTTCAAACATTTAAAGCCTTGCGATACATACTTATATAAAGTATATATATATATATATATATATATATATATATATATATATTATACTTTATATAAGTTATATCTGTGCAACAGCGAAGATATAAGTTCGCAAGTATAAATACAGTAGGACATAGTGAAGTTGATACACTCCGTAGAAAAATAGACTTGTCCAAATCTTTCCCTCCCTCCATCACCCCTTCTTCAAAATGACAAAAAGAATAAATATTTACTTCTCTGGCTCATATCAGACAGGTTATCGAAGATAAAAGATAATTGCATATAATCAAACATGAAAAATAATTTAAATATAAAATAAAGTTGTCTAACATTTGAAAATCTGTATTTCGTAAACTGTTTAATTTACTCTGCCTGTTCAGGTGTTAAATTGTAGTATATTTAATCTAGTTTAAAAATGTATTGAATTTTTTTTGTCGAAAACGTGTTCCTCCAAGGATAAAATGGAGGAAAACCGAAAAAAGTGCGAAAATATTGCAGTTTTGGGTATATTCAAAAGTGATAAGGGGGAGGGAGAAAGAGGGCCGAGGTCGAAAGCTTAGATGCTCATCTCAGTCACATTCCATACAAAAAAATAAAAAGAAACCTTCTCCCCCCTTTCAATACAACTTACGATATACAAGGTCACATCGGCTATAAATGGTTACATTAATTAAATACAACTAGGAACTGTTCAACAGATGGATTTATAATCTTATTAAATATGTACACACTCAATGAAATTAAATTATTCAACTGTGATTATTTTAAAAAAATAATTAAAAAAACTAGATAATTTAGCTCTCATTCAAAATTATACCCCTCACTTCTTTTTAACTTTAATAAGGCAAGCCATTATTTTCAATCACTTCTTTCAGACTGTTTGTAATCGAACAGTTTTTTTGTTGAATTCTAGACTTAGCCTATTCCACTCTTCGATGTGATGTTTTTTAAACACATCTTTACTAGAAATTGAGTGTTTTCTAATTTCTATCTCCAATTTTGAACACAGGTATTCTATCACATTAAGATCTGTGAATGTGCTGATGTTTTTATTACTTAGGGGCAGTTATAAATTAGCCATTCCCTAACTAACATGGCAGAGTGTTTGGTGTCATTACCCTGATAAAAACCTAAATTTGTTTTTAGCCTCAGATTTTCTGAAATTTCTTTCATGTTTCTTCTCAAAATGTCTATGCAAACATATTTATGATTTCCTATACCAGAATCCTGCGTTCAACCCCTCACCAAGAAACAGAACATTAAACATAACATAAGAACAAAGAAAGGAACATGTTAATAGGATGTTTATTGATTACAATAAATTATTATTGTACCATAATATATACCAACTACTACCAATCTACCTTAGAGTTGTATAAATATTAAATAAAATGTAGTTAATAAAACATATACATACGAGAATTTACTCTCAACCAAATGATCCAGAGTTTCATTTTGGGAAGCTTGGTTTTTTTTTTTTTTTTTTTTTTTTTTTTTTTTTTTTTTTTTTTTTTTTTTTTTTTTTTTTTTTTTTTTATTATAACAGTGATTTTGGTAAGAAAAAATTAAATTATTTTTTTAAAAACTGTTTATGACTAATAATGAGTAGCTGAAATACATACGTTATAATTTTAAAAAACATATATTTTTATTGTTGAGTTTGCTCAGATCACTCACAAAAACAAACATGGACCGTTGAAAAAAATATATTTCGCCATTTTTTGGGGGAAGGGAGGAGTGAGAGGGGAAGCTTAAACCCGAAAAACAAAAATAAGTGCCAACGACCTGGAGAAATGGCCGTCACTTCTTAGCAATTATAAAAAATATGATATAAATTTATTTTAATCTATTAATAAATAAGTAGAATTATACTAAATGAAATAAAATTCAAATATGGTGTAATATAAAACAGCTTAAGATACTCTAATATATAATATTAAAATTTTGAAAGAGATGACGCCATTGCCCGAAATCTCTGATCAAAATGCATAATTATTTTCACTACAGCACACTTCATATATACCTTCAAATAGATCTGACGTGTTAATCGAACTTCATTTTCTTGGTGTATAGCTATATATATAAAAACATATCGCCAGTTTATTGTAAAAATTCATTAAATAACATTTTAATTAATTTGAGATAATCTAATTTGAAGTTTCTGATTAGTTAAAAAAAATACTAAAATAGCAATTTGATTATTCATTTTTTGTTATTTGCAATTCTAAATATGTTTTATATTTTCAAAAATTAATTAAAATACTTAAAATGTATATATATACATGTTAAGTATTTTAATTAATTTTTGAAAATATAAAACATATTTAGAATTGCAAATAACAAAAAATGAATAATCAAATATATATATAAAACAATGAAAATAAAAAGCTACATAGAATGTGAGTTAGAATTACCTCACTGACTCTTAGAATTACTCTAAAGCACAAAAAACAAAACGATTGATATATAATAACCTAAAAATCCGGTACAAAGCAAAGGCTAAAATAAATTTTGTTTGAAATTATATAAAATATTTTTTTCTCGACTCCTAGGACCCATTGGAAAAAGACAACGGGATATATGTCTAATATTTTTCGATGGAGTATTTTAATTTTGGTTGAAATTGTTGATCCTCAAACTGTATCCTCTCCTTGTTAGTGAAACTATTTTTAAAGTATAAAAGGTTTTGTATTATTTGTATACACTTAATGAGTTATTGTATCGATAAATATGATCGTAATTAACAACTAGGTACCTTCAAGTAAAAATCGGCCAATAGTGTACATAGTGACTTTTTGCAATAAATCGATGATATGTTCATTAAATATCATCTTAATTTTAAACAAAGATCACAGTAATTACTAAAAAGGAACTGGTATATCTGTTCTATGAAAGACAGATAGAATTTCCTTATGCATTTTCACTGTAATATTAATAATTACTAGGAAATTTCAAATAGACTATTATTTACCGAATTTAATAATCTCTCTTCTTAATTTATAAATGTTACAGAAATCCAAAAGGAATGGGAGAGTTGAAAAGAAAGGAAATGGGAAATTATCTGTGCATTTACAGTTATTCAGATCTAATTTAGTATTTATGACATGAGAAGAATGTCATGAAATACTTGAAGCAATGGATTGAAATTAAAATAAATATAAATTTTTCTATATATTGTATATTATAGTATATAGTATATTTTTCTATATATTATATTCTGTATTATTGCATATATTATTTTTCAAGCTCTAATTTTGAGGAATGACGTATCTAACAAAACGTCTGCCAAGTTAAGTCAGTATAGCTTCTTGGCCGTTTTCATGGGCCAAAATGTCATCTTAAGCACAAATAGTATAAAAGTTTCAAAATTTTTACATAATACCTTTTTACACTAACAATGGTGATATATACTTATGAGGTATTGTTTTCTCCCGCAAAATGGTTAGAACAAAAAAATCATAGGAATAATTCAAGTTTTTGTTTGTTTGGAGATAACAAAGCCAATACTTTTCTTCTGTCAGAACAAAACTAATTAAGCGGTAATATAATAATGAATGAATGAATGAATGAAAATAATTTTATTATTCTGGGACTAGTGTCCCTTTAGAAAAGTTACAAATACAGAATATATATTAATATTTTGGTGTGTCCATAAAATACAGTTTAATATTTATAGGTTGATTATGAATACAATAAAGTTATAAGTAATAAAAAGATATAAATACGTGTAAATATAAAATACATAGAGAAAGTAATTAAGAAAACAAGATATCGATGAATCACAAAGTAATCATCAGAGTATCTGGGCGTATTTTGAGGTTTTTACAGCTTAGGTTTTTAAGTGCATTTCGTGATCAATCGGATTGGGAATGGAGTAGGCGTTTGAAGAGGAGAGATTTGAAAGAGGATATGGATTTTGCGTGTCGAATATCTGAAGGTACAGAGTTCCAGAGGGAGACAACTTGTATTAAAAAGGATTTATCAAACGCAGCAGTTCGGTGAGGAGGAGGATAGAGGTCGGACGCACGGGATCAGGTGGGACGGGTTTGAAAGGAGCGTTTGAATTGTATGATCTGTAGAATATAGGCAGGTCGCCGTGTTCTAATGGCTTGGTATAGGAAGGTAGCCAGAAAATATTGACGAGGGTAGGACGAAGAAAGCCACTTCAATTTGGTGTAGAACTGAGTAATATGCGTATCTCTTGAGATCCCGAAGATAAAGCGGATTGAGCAATTCATTAAATGTTTAAGTTTAGCTTCGAGTTCTCCCGAGAGTCGACTGTACACCATGTAGTCATAGTCGAAGTGGAGGAAAACA
The DNA here is from genome assembly GCA_928085145.1 of Nezara viridula. NCBI lineage: Eukaryota > Metazoa > Arthropoda > Insecta > Hemiptera > Pentatomidae > Nezara > Nezara viridula. Next base: position 143,944,681 of record OV725079.1, on the reverse strand, counting down.
AGGAAGGAGACCAGGAGTTGACGGGTGTTGAATGGAAGAAGATAACGTAGATGGTTAAACTGTTTCAGGATGGATATAGTACGGCGGGAAATTTGGGAGATGTGTGGTAATAATAATAATATGTGTTAAGTTTACACAACTTCGATATTTCAGTAGGAAATCGAGACCACGACGAGTTGGTTGAACTTAAATAGAAATTAACACAATCACAAATAAGACTTTTTTTTTACAAACAGTATAAACATTAGCACTAACCCTCACAATCTCTTAAAATTTCATGAAATTAAAACGCTAGTAGAAATTTTCGAATTTTAGCAGAAACTTTTTTTAACCTCTCACATGAATACTATGCTTCCCTACTCTGGGTAGTGTGGAAGCAAAAACAAATTCATGTATAATGGACGAATCATAATTTTAATTGTCAATTTTTTTTAAAAGGACTTCTCACAGTTGTAGTTAAAGAGTAAATCATCTCACATTATTAAAAGTTACGAAAAAAATTCTAAAAATCCTAGCTTTTGAAAGGATAGGATAATTGATTAAAGGAGAAACAAATAAAAATGCTTATCCAGATCGAAAATGAATCCCCGGAAATACTTGTGGGAAGGTATAGGGAAATACTAGTGGGAAGGTATAGGTATAATATATCTATCGTTGGAAAGCAGAGAATTTTAGAAAAAAAAAAAATCTAATATAGAAAGTTGTAGAAGGTAACAGAGAGTGGCAAAATATTATAAATAATTTTGAAAACTAAAATTATTTAAAATTAATCATGTTTTCCAAAAAATCAAATACAATTTGCTCACTAAATGTAAACTTTTAAACATTTTTTTTAGTTTGAAACAATTATTTAAAAGCCAACTAACATAATGGCAATGCCATTGTTAAAAAAATTATTTCATTGTATTTGTGTGAAATATGAAATCATTTCATGGATATATAAAGCATATGTTTATAGCCTAAAATACATTTACTGTAGTTTAATAATTCTAGATCTGATATGTTATTTAAATAATTAGGCATAAACGTCTGGTTATTCCAAAAAATCGTCATGTAACTTTTTGTAACTAAAATTATCGTATCTTTCTCTAAAGTACCTTTAATTTGGTTTATTATAAATAATAACTATTTCTCATTGTTAGGAGTTATGAAAAAATGCTAACTAAAACTCTTGAAAGAATTAGATAATTGAATATAGGAAAATATATATATATATATATATATCTAGGCCGGAAATAATCTTTAGAAGGTATAGTATATCGTATATCATCGAAAAGCTGTGAATCAAGAAAGAAAAAAAAGCAATATCTAATACAGAAAATTGTAGAAGGTAACGGAGAGTGTAGAAAAAAATATAAATAATAATTTCAAAAAACTAATATTATTTAATTATTACGGATTCAAGGGAACGACACTGTTTAAGATACTATTTCCTTGAACTTGTGTGAATGAAGAAGTGAAATATAAAAATATTTCATGGATGTGTTTATAACCTTAAATATATTTTCTCTATATTTACTAGTCCAAACAATGTCCCAAAGTCAAAAATTGTGTCCCCACCATTTCCATCTATAATCATTCATTCGTCATAGACTATGAATGATTTGACCGCATGAATATAATTAAGATGAGAGCTCTGCAGCTATTCAATCCACTAATTCCTATCGCCCAGGAAAATCTCTTCATGGGCACCTAGAACCCAAGCGACGGCTGCTACTGCGGACTACCAAAAAAAGTTTGGCTACTGTATGTATATGACTGTTTCTTTTCATTTAAACTCTCTGAAAAGAATTCTCAATCATTCTTTCAACCATCAAAATTAGTTTTTACATGGTTGAAATTAAAGTTGATAATTTATGTTGACTTTCCCAACTCTATCGAATTTTACTATGAATTCCCTACTAATTCCTCTTTTTCCCAATCATACACAATCCTTCACTGCTAGAAACAGATACAAAAAATTAAAATACAATTGAATGGATATAACCACCAATTTTTAATGTTTTTAATTTTAATAAGTGTGGATATGGTATAAATATAAAAAGGCATCAATTGTTAAAAATTTATTATGGAGTATAAAAATAAAAGTTTAAATATATTGGTTGTGCATCTAATCAGCGATTTCTTTTCTTTCAGTAAGTGCTCTAGGTTCATGAATAAATACATCCAGATGGATACCCTGAAATAGAGTTTCAAAGTATAACAATTTTTTATATAAATAGAAGTTCCTTAAAAAATTAAAATCAATAAATGTAATTAATTATACACGTATAAAAGGTTTGTTTAGATTTTAATAACTTTAAAGTTCATAGGAATTTTTATTTTGTTTTTTCAAAAGCTAGAAAATGCCATGTTCATCAGTCTTTCTGAACTAATTCACACAGATCACTCAAACTAAATTTTAAAAAGTAATTACTTGTGTTCTTGCAGCTCGAACAAAAGAAGAATTTGACGTTGTGGTTAGAGCTTCTAAAGCTTGACCAGTTCCAAAAACTGCAAGTGCTCTTGCCTTAATTTTACCTTTAATTTTTAATTTGGTATAAGGTACATCATTAACTACAGTTATTCTTGATAATAATTCTTCAGTTCTTTTCTTTTCACCTTCACCACCTAGAATGTCTACTATTGACTTAAAGTTGGACACAGCAGTTTCACAGGCATACAATTCTTTACCTAGAATAAAAAAAATATTATTATGAAAGCCAAATAAAGCTGAATGTGTGATTGAATAAAGGCATATTGATCATTAAACTTTGGCTTCCAATAAAGTGAATAGTAATTTTATGTTAATAATTATCTTTATTACTTTTTTCTTTATCATGAGGGGAAGGATTTCATACCCTGGCTTATAGAGAGTATTTACTTATACATTTCAAACAATGCTTAAACTTTTTAAGACCAAATAATAATAAAATTATCAGTTTTCAAATGAAAAAGAAAATCAAAAGCTAAATATAAATTAACTTCTCTAGAGCAAGAAACCTTACTGCTTATTAAAAATTAAAAAATTGTACAAATAAAAAAAATGCTATGATCAGAGTGCACTTCAAAAAGTTCAAATTCACAAATTATTAAATTATGTTATTTTTATCAATACAGAAACAAAATATAACACAATAGTCGACGATTACAATTTTTATTTGTATATCTTATTCCATGCCATGGTTTACAGCTAGTGTTTACTTCTTTGTACTACAATCCACACCTACTTCTATATTTCAAACAATTCTTAAACTTTTAAGATAGATTAGTAATGATGATACACAAATGGTAATAAAAATGATACATGAATAATAATAATATTCATTTGAAAAATATCTAATTAATAAACACAATACCTTTGAAGACATCATCCAAAATTGGTTTAACAGGGAATTTTCTTTCACTCTCAGCTTGTTGACTTAAAACTTTACCTCTCACTTTTCTGTCGGCATGACCATTAGTCAACGCAGAAACATAGGCAATCATGGTGGGAACATCTAAATTAAGCCTATTTACATCCCTTTAGATAATAAAATAATTACAATTCAATTGAAATACCATAAAAATCAAAACAATATAGCCAACATAATAAATACCTATTTAGCTGATATGGCTCTATCTTCAACAGTTCCAGAGCCTTTTGCTCATTTTCACAATCAACACCTAATATGTTACCAGAAATGAATATACCAATAGAGCTAAGTTCTTCGGCTAAATCAATCTCAATACCTGATGCAAAATAAAATTCAACCTATATTTTATTAAAAAAAAAAAAAAAAAGGTATCAGCAACTTAATCCATGTTTTCAATTATGAGAACTTAATTGATTGTATTAATTATATAAGGCACAAATCATTTGCATTTATTTTATGGTTTGTATAATTCTCCACTTCCCAGTCAAATTATACCAGTAACTATAAATAGTCTGTAAGCTAATTTTAATTCAAAGAGAAATAAAAAAATAATTCTTCTTCTAAACGATGTTAACAAAGTTTCTAATTAATGGTTATCTAATAATTTTACAGACAATTTTTAAACACCCTGGACTGAAAGTATAGGAATTTAGACCTCTTTACAACAACCACCCCACAAACAGATATAAACAGCAAAAATTTTGTCACCAAGTTATAAATCTAATCCTTTGAATGGATATTCAAAATATCAAAATTTCACAGAATTGAATGATGCCAGAATATGGAAAAAAAAAACCAAAACGTCTCTCCTCGGTTTTATATGTTTTTTAAATTGTCAAATTTTAATTTGAAATTCTAAAACTAAATTTTTTCATTGAGTTCAAAGATAAATGCAAAAAACAGCGACATTTCGGCACTTTTTATAGTTTTTTGACCATGACTCCGAAACTATGCATTTTATCGAAATTATTATTCTATACAAAATTAAAGAACATAAAATCTAGATTTTTTGAATCTACGACCAACATATGAGGAGTTAGAGCAGATAACTGTATACTTTCTGTGAGCAAAAAAAGTATTCCTACATCCTGTTTTTGGCCAAAATGGTTCACTATAATTTTTTTAAGTAGAAAAAAAGGCAGATATCAATTACAAACTTCATTCTGTACAATTTTATGTAAACAATTTAAAATCTCATACAAATTTTATAACATTAATATTTCAATAATTTTTACACCAAAAAAGTATTCGTACAGTACAGTAAGTATTAATAATACAATAATTTTTGTTATTAAAACAGTGTTTTAACGTTCCATTTGTTAATTGATAATCCTTTACTCCAGAGGAAGAAAGATAAAACTGCAAAATAAATTGCTTGTTCAGTACTATGGAATATTTGTTTGGCAATGGGTCGTAGGTTCAAAGAATTGAGTTCTAATCTTAAAGATGACATTGTAAAATATTTTCAATATGGTTTAAGATTGCGGAATATTGGAAAGAAAGTTCGGACTACCTCATACCACAGTGCATTCAATTATAAAAAAATTAAAAACGGATCAATGGACAATAAACCCGGCCCAGGCTTATTGAGAACCTTTTGATATTATACGTACAGGGGCAAAAAATCCCAAATAAAGTGCTCGAAAGGTTTCGGATCACATCACATCAGCTTATGGGAAATCTTTAACACCTCAAACCATGAGGAATCGCAGGAAATGTGTGGACTTGTTTAAATAAATTTAAATAAAAGTGAGCAAAAGATAGGAATGGAGGACACACGTATGATTCAGCAGGACAACGATCTCAAACATACAGCCAATAAAACCAAATTACAGCTACTATATAATGTCCGCAAAACACCTCCACAATCACCAGATTTTGATCCAATAGAAAACTAATGGGCGCAGCTGGAATTTAAAATAAGAAAATAATCTTGTTTCTCTCAGAATGACTTAATAAACAATCTTAAAAAGGCTTGAGAAGAAATTGGACTAGAGGAGACCAAGATGGTCAGGGAATCGATGACAAGAAAACTCAATGCAGTCATAAATGCGAAATGCGAAAGGGTATCCTACAAAATGCTAAAATTAATTTAGACTGATATTTATTATATTTTCTTTGGGTTAGTTAAATATCCTAATTTTTTTTTTTTTTTTTTGCACTTCATATTTCAATATTTTGATATTTTACATACAATATGAGTTATTTATTTTCAACTCTCCCCTGCCTCAAGACAATACGGGTATTTACAGCAGTGGGATGTTACTGTTACACAACAACCCACTGCTGCATGTTTCAACTATTACATTCTGTTTCTCATCTGTGTACACAGCTTGCTCTTCTCTTCACTTGTGCCTCGTTTGCTTTTCTTTTATTTATTCTGGTGGTCTCCCCGGTGCAACTTCTCTTCTTCTTCCCAGAGAGAAGTGGATTGGAAGTACAACTAATTTCCATCCGTATATAAAATGTTTGAAGTGCACATATTTATCTATGGCCATATGTTGAGGTAGATCTCTCTCTCTCTCTCTCTGTTAGGAGAAAGAGATCTGTCTCTCTCAACAGTTTCACCCTCAGTGACTCATATACGGAACATGCTCAGAGGTCTCTGGTATCCCAGTATCCCACAACTTGGGCATAGGGGATCGATATTTTTACCATGCTGAACGAGCTTTGCTCAGAAACCCCTATGCCCCATGAGAATCTGTGAGAGCCAGTAGTCCGGGGGAACCCAAATCGCTTCTAGTCACAAACTGGATGGTGGGAAAGTACTTTATACAATCTGAGTTACAAAATTTCACCTTTTTTGTACAATTAATCCAAAATGAAATTTCTAATTGTTTGTTTGTTTGGGCTTTAAGGCGTAAAATCCTAGGGTCATCAACGCCTGATTTCTAATTGTTATCTATAGTTAAAAACGTAAATAAAAATATTTTTGACTAAAAATATGGTGTACGAATACTTTTTTTGGCCGAAGATGATAAATAGTTGACTATTTACGTCCTTGACGCAGCTGTTTTTAAAGTTTTTTTATTAGTGGGGACGTTTCAACCTAAACATGTGGGTCATTATATGGGAAAAACCAAGTGGCTAAAAAAATACAATAAGACAAATAATGGTTAATAATGAAAACTATAGTGATGGATGATACATGAAATTTGTTTATTTCATGTACCATCCATCACTATTATCACCACTCGAGATAATGGTTGATACTGAAAAATTGTGATGGAAGATACATGAAATAGACAAATTTCATGTTTCATCTATCACTATTATGAATCATTATTTGTCTTATAATATTATATATCTGATTGTATTAAACAATTTTTCAGCCCTAATAATGACCCACATGTTTAGGTTGAAACCCAGGAACTAATAAAAATCCTTAAAAATGACTGCGTCCTGACTATTTATCACCTATGATATGTAGATCTGTCAACTAACTTCCTTCAATAATTTTTTAGCCACTGTATTTCACAAGAAACAACTGTTTTTGTAGTTTAATTTTCCCACAGCTCATAATCAATGCATCTCTCGAAGAAATTCATTATTATCTTTTTGAAAGAGCATTAAATTTCCTATAGATCTCATTTAGATAAGTTAATATGTGAGAAATAAGCGGCTGTTGAAGTGTAAGAAATTGAAGGCAGGCGTATATCAGTCATAGTATCTACAGCACTCAACTCGAAACGCGCTTCAAAATCCTAGGGCTCTAATGGCTTTTCACTTTTTCGTTTCCAAAGCTCTACATAAACTTTAATTGAATTGAAAGAGCATCAAATTTTGCTATTGAGCTCGGGCGTAATCGTTAATAAACAAAAATATGAAAAGCCAGTAGAGCTCATTTCTTAATTTTTTTATGATATGATTGGTAGCTCGGTAGTCCATAACTACTTATCCAGTCCGAATAGTCCAGGATGAAATTCTGCTTTGAGATAGCGACTTTCTTTATTAAAAAATAACATATCTCCACCATTTTACAACAAGTATTAAAAAAAAACCAATTTTTCGAACATTCCTCTTGCTAAGGGCTACAAAAAACATAAGAAACGTAATTTTCTATTATTCAATAGTTCCAAAGTTATGAGGGTTGACAGAATTAGAATCAGGAAAATTTCGCTTTTTTGACACCAAAAAGATCAATTTACAGCTTGTTTATCAATTTTTTATCAGGTGAACTTCGATGGAATCCAAAATGAGCATCCTTGCCGATTATATTACTACTAGCAGAATTCAAGAATGATGGTTTTTGACAGAGATATGAGAAAAACAACATAAGACAGAAAGTTCTAGGTGGCCATGTTTGACCCTCCATTTTGGATAGAAGTGGGCATGGAAAATGAAGTGACTTTTCATGGTTTGTTCTATATTCAATGAGGAACTAATCTCCGCATTTACAGTTAATTATGAATTTCCTTGATATCAAAACCTAAATTTATTGGGCTAATAAGAGTTAAATAGGCTCCTATTTTCCAATGGCAATACCTACTTAGATTTTTTTTTCCAAGCTCTTTGAACAAAGAAACACATTTGCAATCTAGAACTCCTAACTTATTTTCCTTCAAATATACAAGATTGATTTATGAAATTACAAAACCAATTCTACAAATCATTTGTCATTGGTGCTTCCTTCAATAAGAATTCTTTAACCATCTTATGCCTCAATCCTATTCCATATATTCCTATAAATAACACTTCCTCACCGACTTTAAAATCAAATAAATGAATATTTTGCCAAATTAATATACATACTTCTCAACAAATATTGTAATTATTTTTAGGAGACATCAATTATTACTTTTTTTTTTTCATTTCATTTCAGTGGCTCAGAGAAAAACAGAGTCAATTTCAGTCAATCTTTATCATATTTTTTCTCTTAGACAATAAAAACTAAATCACAAAGTAATTATTTTGCATTCAACACACCTGATTACTTATTGTTTGCTTATATTACCATCTTATTTTATTGTTTCAAATTATGAAGTATCAACCAATAAAATGCAGAGCCACTAATGTATCATTAGTATTTATATTTCTTATAAAGACATTTTGTACTTTGTAAGCATTTTTAATGTGATATTAATTTTTTTTTTTATGTCAAAATATAAGCATTACTTTTTCATACAATAAAATTACTTTCTTTTTTTTTATTAATAATATAAAAAATTGAAAAATCTAGAAAAAACACAAACTAATTTGGTTCTCACTGCTTGCTTATTATATGTGCCTTTAGGTATAAGAAGGTTGGAGACTCCTGTCTTGGACCATATGCCCAACCAACATCTATAATTATGTTTACCGTGAATATCTACAATATTAAATACATAAAATAAGATATTATATGTGTTGATAGTTGGGTGTAAGATAATTAGTTTATAATTTATAACACCAAATAAATATCTAGCAGTTATTGGATATTTTTCTGATCGGCTTCCAGACCATCTCCTTCTTGATAAATTAAAATACTTCATTTAACCCTCCCCTAAATTTGGCAAAAATATGATGTTTCTAATTAAGTTAAACCTTAAATCTAATAAATTAAACTATACAATTTAAATGCTTAAATATTGTATCCTGAAGAAAATGCACAAGAATAAGTCCATAGTAAATGAAAGACAGGTTGTAGTATACAGATAGCAAAGCTGAAGAGGAATAATTCTTGCTTGGAAACCAGATTTGGAAAGTGACAGCATAGTACAGAGCTACTAGAAATCGAAAAACTTGTCCCCGTGCAGAACCTGGTGCTTGATACGTTATTAAGTATATACAGGAAAGTCTCGATAATCCAAACCTCTAGTAATCCAAAAGTCTTGGTACTCTGAACAAAATAGATAAAAGTTAAAGTAGATTGACAAGTGACGGAATGGAAATGGTTCTGTTTCTCAGTACATATTTCTGCAATTGCTTCGTGTCCGATGGTCAAAGTCGTACTGTAGTGTCTCTAAATCGAAAACATTAAAACTAGGTGGACATCTAGAAGTTGGAGAATCTCTTTATATGTGGTTTTCGCTGCCGAGATCATGAGGGTGTCCAATTTCTGGGAATATATAAGCTGAAAACTCAGTTTTTCTTTAATAATATTTTTAAGAAGTATGATTTTAATGCCAGGTATGGAATACTTATTTCATATTAATTTTTATTTCACTAGAAAATTTCTTTATACCCATTTTATTTTTTATTATACTAAGTTATAGAAACGCCACAAAGGCATCAAATACTTGCTTGGAGTAGAGGAGTAAATATAATGTCTACTAGCAAAGCCAGGTACTTTTAAGGAATTTCATTCAGGCAGGATTTAAGTAAGATCAGGCAATAAATTCAGAAACTCAATTTAGATTATATGATTATTTTCAGAAATAATGTTCTTGTTTGCAATGTGATTATATTTTACTGATAATACATATATTTTTGTTACCTTATGCAATTTCCCCATCATTTTAAATTTAACCTTTGATAATTGAAACAGACCTTGCAATCTACATGTTCAGATTATGAAGGCCTTCTTGTAATTGAAATACAAATAAATAGAGCAACATTCATTTAAGAATTTTTTTCAGCTAATCATAATAAGTTATATTAAAAATCATAAATACCACAGGAGGTTTAAACAAAACAGCATTCTGTTTGGCACACTCCAAGTACTCTTCAGCATGATCTATAATTGATTTTTGTTGATAATCTCCTTCACCTTGAATAAAAAATATATATAGTAATTAAGCAATAATATCAAGATCATATTGAGCACTCTGTGCACAATATCCAAAAGATAGGCAGGAACAACTAATCTCCAACACAATGTAGTTAGTAAATTAAACAGAATGTTTATGAGAGATTAGATTAGTTCTAGTATCTACTAAATTATTGAATATTCTTGTTATATATAAATAACATCATGAACCAATCTATAAAAATAAATGTTAACTGCTCATTGAAATATTGGAAACAGTAGGAATAATCAAGGAGACTGCAGCGGGATGTTATGTTAATCACATATGTTATAATGAAAACTTATGATTTAATTGAACAAATTGGTCATTATTGAAAAAAAAAAACTTGAATCATGGTTTGTGTTAATAAAAATAACAGTTTTAATAAAAGAATATCAGTGCTCTATTCTTTATTTCTTCTTTATTTTGTGCATGCAAGTAACATGTTCTGACAACTATGACAGGACTTAATTTTTTATGTTTAAATAATTAATTATTTGTGATGCTTTTCTGTAGTTAATAAATCATGGATCAATTAAAGAAGAAAAAGAAACCTTTTCAATTGCTTTCTCAAAATTAGCTGATAAGTTGGAGTTAGAACTTAATTCGGAGCTGGTAAATATTGAACGTACTAAAATTTATTTACAACAATTTATTGAAAAGGATAAAAAAATAAGTGAAGTTCAAGATGAATTAATGATTTCTGATGGTAATAACAGAACAAATTAGTAATCAAGAATATAAGGATACAGATACAATTAATAGCAGATGCTTAGAGCTAAGTGTTAAAGTACAAGTTTTAATACAAAGCAAAGTTGGTTCGGGCTAAGAAACCTCTGCTAAAATTTGTTCTGTCGTAGATGTAAATTCTTTAAAGAAATCACATAAGTTACCTAAACTTGAAATTCGTAAATTTGATGGAGATTTAAAGAATTAGTTGAGCTTTTGGGGACAGTTCAAACAAATTTATTTTGATGATAAATTAATTCTAGAGAATAAATTTCAATATTTAATCCAGAGTTATTGTGCCTGACTCAAAAGCTGGCATATTAGTTAATAGTTATCCACCAAGTGGAGAAAACTATCCCATCATTGCAAGGTTTCATTTTTCACATCAAAGTCATTGCACATTTAAAAGATCATTTTGAATGCTCAGATTTATTAGTTCAGGTGCATGTACGTGAATTAATAGCTCTGGTTATGAAAAATGCACTTAAAGGTGAGATGCATCAGAACTTATTTATTTTATATGACAAGTTAGAAAGCCATTTAAGAGCATTAGAGAGTTTAGGTCATAAGAAAAAGAAATTCACTGATTTTTAGTGCCCATTGGTAGAGTCATGTTTGCCTAAAGAATTATTGCTCTTTTGGGGAAGAAGTTTCAGTCAACATGAAGAAGTTTTAGACATTGAGAACTCGAAAACCCATTTAGAAAAATTGAAGGATTTTCTTAGAAATGAGGTGTACACAGAAGAGTGCATTAATTTAGCTTAGAAGAATTTAGGGTTCCAAGAAGAAAAGAAAATTAAAAAGAAAAGAAGTAAAATTAAAAAGCAAAGGTTTGAAAATTTCAACTGATGTCGACACTATTGCTCCTTTGTGACATTCAAATAAATATCAACAAGCAATGCATAGAAAAACTAGTTTAGGTTATATTTTTTGCATGAAAGCACAGATATTCAATCTTGTTATGAAGTGCGCAAGATGCTCCCTGAAGATAGAGGAGTTGTTTTAGATAGAGAAGTTTGCTTCATTTTCATGAAAAATGGTCATAATACAAGATATTGCAGAAAATCGATGCAGTGTTTAATTTTTGGTAGGAAGCACACTACGATTATATGTCCAAATTTAGTTCGATCCCAGTCATCAAATGAAGAATCAGAAGACGATTAGAAGATAGTGGTGAAGATTTCAGTTTCCACGGATCTTTCAAATCATTTAAGAGTGCAGGTACTATTGGAATCTTTCTCACAAAATTAGAACATAGAGGGAGAGAAACTTTAATCAGATGCTTAATTGACACAGGATGACAAAAATCATACATTTAAGAGGGACATATGGAAAAATGAATTTGATGGTGAACAGAACATTTGGTGGTGCAGAAATGAAGCCAAAAAAGTATAAGGTTAATCAAATTTATCTGTATAGTATGGATGATTCCTTCAGGTGCAACTTTGAAGCTCTTGTTCAACCAAGTATCTGTGATGTGGTGGAGGTGTTAAATACATGATAGATTAGAAACATTTTTAAAAAACACAGTATTCAGGTTGCAGAAAACCCAGATGATTCTAAAGAAATACTGTTGCAGATTGGTGCAGATATGGCTGGTAAGCTTACTGAAGAGTTCATATCTTTAGGAGATTTAGTTGCTATTGGGACTAGGTTGTTTTGTTATAGGGATATTGAAACGAGCTTTCCCTGCACAAAATCGTTCCACCTCCAGTACTTTGACTATGACTTCAGCCGAGACAAGTCTAAATCCAAATCATGACAGTTGGATTACCCACCAAATTATTTTAAGAGAGATGGCGAGAGGGACTGATCTGGCTACAACAGTCTGAAGATAAAGGGTCTGCTTTTTAGACTTGTGAAAGGTTGTACCATCTTAAAATGGCTGCAGAAGAGATGCCAGTGGAGAGAACTAGTGACCTTAGCAGAGGAACATAGTTTCACTATAGATGTTACAGAGGACTTATTAATGAGCGATGGTGTTTGAGTGGGCCACTCAAAGGTGGAAGAATGTTGGAAACAGTAGGAATAATCTAGGAGGCTGCAGCGAGATCTTACATTAATCACATATATTACAATTAAAACATATGATATAATTGAACCAATGGATATTAGTGAAAAATAAAACTTGAATTGTGCTTTGTACTAATAAAAATAATATTTTTAGTAAAAGAATATCGCTATATTCTTTATTTTGTGCGTGCAAGTAACGGAAACTTTCATAAGAAATAAATAATGTTAGATTTTTAATTTTAAAAAGAGAATTTTTTTTGGAAATAGAATACTGGTTGGACGAACTAGGTTCTTCAGTTATCAACTTGAAAGAATATTACAATTTTCATTTTTTAAATATTGAACAATTAAAATCTTCAAGAGGCTCTCCTGAAAAGTAGCCACTTTTAACTTATACTCTTTAAAGTATAACATACAGATATCCAATTGGACACAATGTTTGCATTAACAACCTTCAATTATCACAATCCTCTGATAACTCTTAGATTATTAAGCATAATAACAACAAATAACATAGCTTACAACACTATGAATTAATTTAAATGCCTAGACTTCCTATATGTTTACAACATCCCACAAAATCTGTAAAGCAATGAGTTGAATTAAATACAGTGATTAAAATCAAGCAATGTAGCAATCAAAAACAAATAATTAATTAAATAAAAACCAAAACTATTAAATTAAAGAATACCTTTAAATATTTGGCTCAATGCTTTTGGATTTCTTGCAACTACTTTTATCCATTTTGTTCTTTGTTCAGTAACAATATCTACATAAATTTTTTTCTTTCCAACTAAATCACTATCTAAATGGAAAAGCTCCAAGATTGAAACACAATTTGGATCCTTAATAACACAGTTAACAAATGCTTCATAATGATGAAGATTTGATGAGGAGATATGTTCCTTCTTAAGTCGATTTGCTTGCTTGGCCTAAAATGAAACACTACATAATGACAAGAGCAAATAAAATATAATAATTCAACTTTGCCAGACATACTTTCTCCAGACAAAATATTTCTTGCTGAATTTTACTTTTCAGTTTATTAGAACCCTTAATAGAAGACGGTATGCTGTCCAGTAATTTTAAAAGCAAATTACCTAATTCTATGATTTTTTCATACTCAGTATCACACATATACATATTACATTCCATTGTAATATATTCACTATTTTGAGATAATTAGGTTAAAAAACACACACTTCAGGAAAAAATAAAATTATATTTTCAAATGGTATTAACAGCATCAAGATATAAATTTCAAACTTAAAAAGTATTTAGCTAAAGATAACAATTTCAATTTAATCAACAATTACAGACGTCGTTGGAAAACGAATAAGTCAAATTCAAAGAGCTGTTACTACCAAGGTCTATACAACTACCAGGTTCCCTTAATCAGAAATGTGTAGTGCAGAGACTTGAATCATGATGTAAGGGCTAGATTGCCAACATACGTATTTAGTTCAGTCAATGAATGATTATATACAGACATGGAAGGGACACAATTATGACTTTAGGACATTGTTTGGACTAGTAAAAAGGTAAACATACTAAAAGTCCCCACTCCTAGTTGGTGAGCCAAATGTGGAAGGGGGCTAGGTCACTTTCTTTGGACTTTTCGTCATATCAGGAAAACTATTCATCGCAGCGAAAAGACGTTCTATACAAAATTAAAGCTGATAATAATTTAAATATCATAACTTGTTTCGCTACATGGCTTAGTTTTCGAAATATCTGTCCTCAACTATCGCAAATTGTGAAAAAAAAATGCTTCCTGTTTTTTTGCGGTAGTTGGCCAGTTAATTCTTGATTGCAACGACAAACTCGTGACTTTTTCGAGCATTTATTGACAAGACTAATTGCTCTTTCGCGCCTATCACTGAAGATTTATTTAAATATTATTGTACTTTTTTTTGTTCTCTTATTTTATTTATTGAAGAGATTGAATTTTATTTCTTGTTGACGTTGGATTGAAGAAGATTTCAAGTAGGTAAATAAATAAATAGGATTAGCAACCAAGAATCAAATGTTATAAAAATCATAGGCTAATCTCTAAAACCGAGTGTTACGGGATTAGAGGTTTTGCTCAGTGGACGAAGAAAAGCAGTTTTACAGGTACTGGGGATAGCGGAACTTAGTAATGAAAAGTTATAGATATGATAAAGGATAGGAGAATGGATGAAAGTGAGAATTTAATTTATTTAACTGAGATATTATCTGGTCCGAAATCATTGGTTTGGGATGTACGAATGGATTTAAGGAAGTCTTCAGGGTTAATAAGAGAAAAGAAAGGTTAGGATTTCTACCATAAAATCGACGGTGATAGAGGAGTATATGGAGTCTCATCGGATTACGTCAAGATCAGGCGTCAGAATTTCGGATGATCGGAAATTAAGGTTTTTAAATGATATGGGTCGCAGAGAGAATAGTAAAACAGGAAGATTATAGATGATTCTATGAGATCGTGAGCAGACAAAAAAAGAACCGGACATTGTGATGAGGCGAGGAGTTTATCAGGAGAATTTATAACGGAGAGATCGAGCAAAGAGTCGGAGGAGTGGGAGTGATATGAAGTGTTGTAAGAGATTATATACAGATTAAGGGAGCAGAGGAGGTTTGATAAGTAAGTTTGATCAGAGTAAGGAAATAGGTTGGCTTCTAGCAATATTAGAGTAGGAAGTGATCAGTTCGTGAAGGATGGCCTCGAGTGATTCATTTACTCTTGAGAATCGATAGATGACACTAAAAAGTAATAGATATGAGGAAATGGATATTTCAGCAAAAAGATATTCCATATGTGTAGAAACGGAAAGAGGGGATAAAGCAAGTATTTGAGATTTCAGGCTACCGTGGCCAAAATGGACTACGCCACCACCGGTTTTATTTACTTTATCGTAACGGAATAGAATATAGTTAGCGAGTGAAACTTGGGATCGTGGGTTTCAGCCAGGTTTCAGAGACAGGGAATTGGTGGTAAAAATTGTGGAGGAAGAAATCATGGAATTTATCAATGTGGGCTAAAAATGACTGTTATAATATGACCGGATGTGCATTGACATGACTGGATAATAGTCATAGGAGATAGTAAATTGGGATAGTGAACCGGTAGGAGGAACAAAAGATACGGGAATAACTTTTTTTTTTTTTTTTTTTTTTTTTGATGATATTTACAACTGTATTACAAGTAAAAACACATTCAGTAAATGATAATGAGGAACGGATAATGAGGAAGTATGTAGGGTGTAGGAATTTACGGAGTTTGTAAAGCAGTCCTGGGTGCCAGACTCGATCAAAAGCCTGTTCTACATCGAGAAAGACCCACGTGCAGTACATTACGCTCTCCAATGCAGAGGAGACAACATCCACCACACGATGGCATTGCTGGATAGTGGAATGGGATCTGCAGAATCCAAATTGATGATCTGGGATAATGTGATTAGAATCTAGTATGGGGTACAGGCGTTTTAGGATGAGCTTTTCCAGGATATTGCCTAGGATGGGTAAATAGGTGGAAATAACTATGTTGGCTTGATACAAAATACACTGAAAACGGTAGTAACTGGGCTAATGAAAAGTAGAGACTACAATAAATATATAGAAAAGATTATCTAGATATTATCCTATTATTAGTGGAGATAAGAATAAAAAAAACCAGTGAGTCTCTATAAAAAGAGAACAAAAACATATTCTGATGAAATATAAATAATAATGATAATAAAACTAATTCCAATACTAATAATAAAACTGATCAAAATATTTACTTCTTCTTGTGAACTGAAATATACACAATTACAAAAGTAAACGAAAAATTTAAGCTGTAAAAATTAAGTAAACAGAAAAAAGTATTTGGAAACCAACACGGTGGGATGGAGGAACGAGACCAAAGAAGTAAAGCGAAGACGTCAAGATCAGAAGATGAATTTACGACTACGGCCTGACTGTCAGTTCGCTGGCACTTAACTTTGCCATCACCAATCCAAACATACTTTATTTTTCCAGCCGCATTCCTTTGTCTGGCTAGCAGTACTGGCTAGATTTAGTAAATTAAAATTTAGTAAATCACTTAAACACGAGGTTACTAAAACATTTATTGATAGAATTGTGTTTTTCTTAGAAATCTAATTTCACAACTAAGTGTCATTTACTAAGTTCTTATTTTCATCACAAGGCTCTAGCAGATCCAGGATTTATTTTTTGGGGGGTAGGGCTTCAGCCTGAAAGTTGTTTTTTTTTTTCATAAAAATAACGATAATTACTTTGGTAAAAAAGAAAGAAACTAACTACCTGTATGAAATGGTGTTTAAGTGATTCCTAAAGACCTTAATTCCTAAATAACACTTTAAGAGATACTTTTTAAAAAAAATTTTCGATAAAAAATGGTTATATTTCACCATTTTGGGGGGAGGGCTTCAGCCCGAAAGCCCCCCCCCCCCGCAGATCTAATAAATAAAATTGCATTGCGTGTCACAAGGCATGGGCTTACGATACTTAACAGAGTTCTCAAAGTTCTCAATGTCCCGCGGAACTTGGTGGAGGTCCAAATGTGGCCCGTGTGTCAAAATGTTTGAAGACCCCTGGGTTAAATGATTTAAATTTAAATATTTTTCTATTGGAGTTGGTCACCTCTCCCTTTCCCCTCTCCCAACCTTCGACATCCCAAGAAATTAGCTTGTTATTATTTTTCCTTATGCATATCTTATTAAAATATGTGATTTTTTATAAATTAGTTAACATGGACTCTTGATAAAATTTTTATCTACCTATAAATTTGTGTGGAAGTAGTGATATAATATTTCTTTATTAAAAATAAAACCGAAGGGATCTGCAATGTCGTTTGCAATCGACATTCATGTATCGAAAAACAAAAATTGCAAAACAAGACACGCATTTTATAAAATAGTAAACGAGATTTAATAATATTTTTGTATTATGTTTTAGTATTGGTCAATTGGGATTGAGTACTGAAAAAATTTACTGGAACTGAAATTCAAAAAATGAACAACACTGTGATCACGTGGAGAGCTAAACATTGGTTCAATTTCCATGATGCTGTCAAAACATTGTAATATGAGTTCAGTTATATTCAGTTCTTTCTGTGTTTATGTTAGTGAAATAGTCATTTATTGATTTTATTTCCAGCCAGATAAAATGTATTCCACATTTTTTGTTTCTCAGTATGCTGTATTAATACAGATTTGATAAAAGTTTTCCTCCACTCCATTTCAAAATTATTTATTTTTTTTCGTTAAAGGTATGTAACAGTTTTAAGTCACAGTACTTACATTTTTATTTTTAATCATAATTTTAAATCAGTTTTCTATGTTTACAGCAATATGAGTTCAGTTACCAGACTCAGAGCACCACACAAGATTCATGTCTTGTCTTGGGCTCTTGCCCTGGAAAGAGATGGCTCAGTAGCTTGTCATTTTAAGGATTGTCAATTTATGGCACTAACTCTAGAAGAAATGGGAAACCATTATCCATTTTGTGCTTGTGTTAGTATTCTTGTTTAAAAAATTACTCTTAATTACTTTTTCTATATTTTTAAAAGTTATCATTGGTTTATTTATTCAGGAAAACAACAAGTATCCTTTTGTCTGTGAAACATGCAGTCGTCGTACTGACGCCATGGAAAAATTACTTCTACATAAATTATACTCACATTCTTACAGACCGACTGATGAAGAATCCTGGTATGATAAACTATATATTCTTTATTGTGGTAGAACTTTCTCTGGCATTTCAGTTTAATGCTAAATGTTGACAAATTTTATTTTTCAGTAAGATTGATGATTACCTTAAGACTCCTGTCAAGAAAGAAATAACATCTGTTCTGAGACGTTCATGGGAAATTTTTCTTGAGAAAAAAAAATACTTAAAATGTTTGAACAGAAAATGTTTGTTTGTTACCGATTCAATTGCAAGCATGGAAGATCATTACCTCAGTTCCTGTAAGGTAAGATAAATATTTTCTTCATTTTTTCTTGATTCTGATTGTTTTGAAATTTTATATAAATGAGATTATTGAATAGATTTGGCCTAATCTACTTAATAGTTTTTTACATGTAATTGATCTGTATGTAACACAATATTTCACTGATCTCACATCTTAAACCAACTTATCTATTTAAGTATTTGAGTGGAATGACTGGGAAAACATCTTAACAATTGAAATTGATATTTTTTGTCTTATTTGATCAAAATAAATTATTCTATTTATTATTACTTTTTAGAATGATAAAAAAAAAAAAATAAAAAAAAAAAATTAATAGAAAAAAAATCTGAAATTGTCATTTTCAATTCAATAACAAACTTCTGTATCTATTATCATCGAGCAGTAATCATTTGGGGTAAGGTCACTTGGATGTTTATTTAACTTGATTATGTGTTATGATAGTTTTAATATTAAACATAGACACCTCACCTCGCCTTACTTAAATTAAAAGTTATTTTGATATTGGTTTTATATGTTAGAAACTGTTTGAGTAAAATATTTTACCACAATATTTGCAGTTTGCTGTAGATTCTTAAATTTTATATTTTCCAAATTTTAAGAATTTTTATTAAATTAGAGGAGGATTCAACTCCCTCTTATACAAAATCAGTATACTATAAATAGGTGATTGGGGTGTTACGGGAGTTTTCCATCACTGCTCCAACTGTGTCAGCTCCTGGAAAATCACAGTGACAGATCAGTGAATTGTCACAGCAGTGATTTTTTACTTATATATTTTTTTTTATTTATTTTTTTTTTTTCTTCCCTACTTCGCCTATTAGACTACACGGGATTTTACGGTGGGAGGGGATGAGGGCGGGGAATTTAAAATCCCCTCCGGTACCGGGACGCTAACTCATAATTTTTAAGTCATCTCAAATCTCTGTTATCCGGTTGCCAGGCAACTAGCGGTGCTGTGCATACGCTTTAGCCCATTCGGCCACCCCGCCCTCTCACTTACCTATATAAAAAATATATAGTAAGGAAAAAAATTGCGATTGTGAGATTGTTTGAATCTGAGTTTTCATCAGAAATACATGTTGTGAGGTCTCCCCTGCTTCTAAATTACCAAGTCTCGCAAAATGGTCTGTGTGTGTGTGCTCGTACATGCCAGCTTGCATGTACCCATGCAGTCTAGCTCAAAACCTAAATTGAAATTACGTAATCAAGATTTGTATATACCTGGGATGTTACAGCAACTTTTTTGTTTAAATCGCAAACCGGAAGTGGCACTTTATATCATCAATTTAACACATTTTTATGATTTCCACAAAAATCGCTCCAATGGTTTTGATTAAACTCATTATATTGTTGGACAATTAAGTGTTTTTTGTCATTTAAGGTAGGTTTTGTCCTCATTGATGTTCTCCAACAGGGCATAAATGTAGATTTATGGCAGTGCTACAACAAAAAAAAAATTGGCGATCACTGGACCAGGCGTGTAAATTTATTTTATGAAACACATCTTTTCATAGTTCATACATCTTGTCGCCCAATTTACCTGTGTAAATTTATTTTATGAAATGTGTCAAGATCGAGTTACATATTGTATTATTAATTATTTACATTGGTAAATCTCGGGACAAGCTTTTATATCATATAAATTGTATGATGTTATAAATTAAAGGATTGAAAGCCCTTTGCCATTTGTTTAAAGAAAATTGCCACAGTAAATTAGTGGAGCGATTAAAACTTTTTTTCTATATTGAAAATTTCACAAATATAGAAATATGTTCCCTTCATCAACAGCAAAACGGTTAGTCTTAAAAAAAAAAATGTTATTTATGAAAAATGTACTTTCATATCATATAAATTGTTAAACAGTTAAGAATCACAGCAAGGGCGATTTTCGCGTAATCGATAAATTTCAATATGAAAATGTGGCTCCTTTCATGTGCTCTCTAGCGGCGAAACGGTTAGTATTTCAAATATAGTCAATTTTGTCAAGAATGAATTTGTCCAAAAAATACTTTATTTTTGAGATACAGACCGAAAACTGAAAGGAGTGTCAAAATTTGGTCAAAAAGTGTCCAAAAAACAAAGTTCCGGGCAAAATTTTTGCCAGCAAACTTCAAATTCGTATTCAGCGACCCAAAAAAGTTAGAGGGTGAGAAAATCAAAACTATAGCAAAACTTGTTTCTGAGCCACCATTTTTTGGCTAATATTCCTAGCCTATTGAATGATAAAGAGATGAGATATAATGGGAAGTGAAGGGCATGTTATATGTTAAGTACTTGGAATACTAAAGCACAAAACTACAATATTAGTGAACACAACTGTTTTATTCATCATCAAAAATCACACTGTGTGGTTAATACCACTCAATCACTAATTGGTATAATCGATATATCACAATTCCCCCCTTTCTTAAAAAAGTGTATCATAGTTACAAAAATAGAAACATATATGAAACATGAAAACATTAGAAACATGAAAAAAATTATCAAAATTACATATAAGTCTTGTATAAAACTAAGAACACAAATAACTGAGTCTTCTGCAGCTCTCAAGGAGGGCTCCCACTTCCATGACTGATTATTTGGTTGCTCTCTTGTTGATTTATAGAAATATCCTCTTCTCTTATTTTTTTCCCAGGGAGAAATCTGACGATTTGGTCCAATGGCGTTTGCATGTAATACCATCGTCTGTTTCAACTAAAAATGTTACAGGTGACAGTTGCTTTTTTATTCTTCCTCGAGTCCTCTTATTTGCGGCATTTACACTAAAATCATCTACCATTACTTCATCATTTACCTGAAAGTTGATACAACGGGATGATTCATTTCTTAAGAGGGATTGGCACTACTTAAGTTCCACATCATTATTCACATTTGGTTTCAGAAGGTCAAATTTCGTTTTAATTTCTCTTTTATACATAAGATAAGCTGGTGATCTTTCGGTAGTAGAATGCTCTATTCGCCTGTAGTCTAAAAGAAAACTGTCCATAGCATACTCGACTGATAGCCCAGATTTTAACATCTTGCACATTTTATCTTTGAACGTACCAACAAAATTTTCTGCAGCTCCATTTGTTGCTGGATGTTTTGGAGGTATTACTGTATGCCTTATACCATTCCTTTTCAAAAAGTTTCTGAATAAACTGCTTGTGAATTGGGGTTCTCCATCAGTAACCAAATGATCACACAATCCGTGTCTGACAAATAACTTTTTGAAGATTTGAATAACCTTCCAGGCTTTCATATTATCTCTCATGTCAAAAACTTCTGGCCATTTGCTGTGGGCATCTATGACAACTAAAAACATCCTATTTCGTAAAGGACCTAAGAAATCAGCGTGGTCGAGACCAAGCTTTGCTTGGATAAGACCACTGCGAATTCGCAATTTTGGTTGGATTCTTTTTATTCGCTACACAGGTGAAGCAACTTCCAACGTAATTTTCAATATCTAAATCCAAGTTCGGCCACCAAAAATAAGATCTTGCCATTTGCTTCATCTTAGTTATACCAAGGTGTGATGTGTGTAAATGCTTCAGTAAGATAAGTCGAAGTGATTCTGGTATAACCACTCTTATTCCCCACATGAGACATCCTTTATCCAGCGATAATTCTAGTTTATTTGAGTAAAACTTCTTTTCGATTTCAGATAAATTCTTATTTTCAGTTGGCCACCCCGCGGCTACCCAATTTATCAACTTGCTTAATATTCTATCTTTCACTGATTCAGTGACCACTTGTTTGTAATTCAACACAGGCATCCCTTCTTCCACATAGTTAAGAGCTGTAAATTCTGTATCAAATACCGGAGTGTGGTCATTCAAAGGCAATCTTGACAAGGCATCGCAGTTACCGTTTCCTGAGGACCTTACGACTTCTATACTGTAAGTGAATCCTGAAAGATAATAAGCCCATCTTTGTAATCTATTTTGAATTGTGACAGATAGATTTTTGTAATTTCCAAAAATGTATTTCAAAGATTCATGGTCTGTTCTAAGACTTATGTGAGCTCCATAGACATACTGGTAAAATTTCTTGAAGCCAAAGATGATGGCAGCAGCTTCTTTATCAATGATAACCCTATGCCTCTCAGTTACCGGAATTACTTTCGATGCAAATGCTATGGGTTTTTCCTCTCCATTCTTGAATTTATGGGAAAGGATCGCTGACAGTCCGTATTGACTGGCATCACATGACAGAACTAATTGTTCATTCGGATCAAACAATGTCAATACCTTGTCGGACACGATTTGCCTCTTGATCCATTTGAAGCTTTCCTCACATTCTTCGGACCAATACCACTTTTCTGACTTCAGCAAATCATAAAGACAACTCAGTTTATCAGCTCTGTGCTTCAGAAATGATTCAAAATAATTCACCAATCCAAGAAAACTCCTTAACTGTTTGCAATCTTTAGGCCTTGGAGCACCCGTGACTGCAATAACCTTACTTTCTGCTGGATGAATTCCTTGTTTATCCAGAACAAATCCTAAAATATCCAACTTACTTTTTAAAAATTCACACTTTCTTTCATTTACTTTTAAGCCTGCTTCATTTAAGCGCCTAAATATTTCGGTTATGATAGAAATGTGCTCTTCATCTGTTCTACCTGTACAATAAATATTATCTATGTAAATTTCAGTGTAAGGAATTCCTTTAAGTATTTCCATTAAAATTTCCTGACATTCTCCAGGGCTGGACGCCACGCCCTCCAGTAGTTTGGTATATTGAAATAAACCTTCATCTGTAATAATCGTTAGTGCTTCTTTAGAACTTTCATCAACTCTGAATTGCATAAATGCATGTGCTAAATCAATCTGAGACCATTTACTACCTACTTGTAATTTACTAAAAATCTCTTCTTTACTTGGCACAGGTTGACGCTTGATAATTAAATATGGATTGACGGTTAACTTAAAGTTACCACACACTCTAACTTCCCCATTGGATTTTAGAACAGGCACTATAGGTGTCGCCCAACTACTAACCGTCACAGGCTCTAGGTTACCTACGGAAATTAATCTTTTTATTTCTCTTTTTACCTTGTCTTTAAGTGCAAAAGGCACCCTATGTGGTTTTAATTGTAAAGGCACTGTGTCTTTTTTAAAAATTAATTTAACCTTTTTTCCTGTATAAACTCCTTGCCCTGGACTAAATAATGTCGGGAATAATGACTTAATCTTAGCCATTACTTTCTCACTTGTATCCTCTGAATTACAATAATTTAATTCTTGTTTGAATGGCCACAGGCCAAGTTTGTTAAGCCAGCTTCTTCCCAACAAAGAGGGACCTCTGCCTGGTAAAACATAGCATTTTACATCATTTACTTCCTTATCATTAAATGACACTTTCAAATTTGTTAGCATCCCTATAGGCTTCAAATCGTTTTTACCATATGTTGTTAAGGTTAGGTCAGGTTCGATCATTGCTGTATGTGAAAAATATCGATCTTTCGATTCTTTTGATATCACTGTTACATATGATCCAGTGTCTACTTGCATTGTAATTTTAACTCCATTTATTGACAAATCAATGACCAACGGTTCCGCCTTGGATTCCATATTCATCGAATTCGCATTCAATAGTTCAATGTCCCCTAAAAGAATTTGTTCTAAGTGAAAAAATTTTTTTTCATTATTACTATCGTCTTCTGTTTTTATGCCCTCTTCTAAATAATTTACTCTTTTGTTCCGTTTTTTTAGACACATTTTTTCCAAATGCCCCCTGACATTACAAAAGTTACACACTTTAAATCTGTGAATACATTCTCTACCATAGTGACTGCTAATCTCACCGCAACAAAAGCAACTAAAATTGTTTTTATTGCTATTAAATAATGATGGATGTGTATTACCCTTTTTAATTAAGTCTTCTTTACACTGCATCTTCCCATAACTAGACCGCCCTTGAGTTAATTCTAGACTTCTACCTTTAGGTGATTTGTTGCTGTCTGTATTTCCTCTGATATAGTTTACCTGCGAGCACAGGTTATCCGATGAGTTGCTAGTGCCTGCGGTGTTAGAAGCACTTTCCATTGCTAGTTCCCTGGTCTCTGCGATTTTCAAAGCATCTGAAAATGAAACCTTCTCTTTTCTAAATAATTCAACTCGTGTCTCATGATTCTTTATACCGCAAACAAATTGATCTCTTAGTGACATCTCAACATCGGGAAAGTTACAGTGCATAGATGCTCTTTTCAAACGGGTTACAAAATCATTTATTGTTTCTGACGCTAATTGATATATATTGTTAAATTTATGTCTTTCTAATAGTTCCGAAGATTTAGGATTTAAGTGCTTAGATATTAAAGAAACAATTTCTTTAAATGAAAGGTCCTTTAGGTTTTTTGGTATTGCTAAATTTCTAATAAGAATGTAGGTTTCTGCACTCACCTTTATAAGTAGTTCTGGTACATACTTACTTTCTTCAATATCATGTGCAATGAAATAAAGTTCTAACCTTTCAATAAAAGTGTCCCAGTCATCCTCATGTAAACGAAATTCAATTTTACAGGTCTCCATCCTGTAGCTTGCTCCTTTATTCTTTGTTTTAACTTGGGTTACGTTTTCACTAATTTCCTTGCTTTCTTCTTTATTTTCACTTCTCAATTCCTGCACTAAAATTTGCCTTAACCTATGTACAGAATCAGCCTCATCAAAAACCAAACCTAATTCTTTTAGTTTTAAAATCAAGTCTTGTTTCTTTAATTCATACACCCACGAAGTACCTTTCTTCATTACTTTTATCCTCGTCGCCAAATGTTAAGTACTTGGAATACTAAAGCACAAAACTACAATATTAGTGAACACAACTGTTTTATTCATCATCAAAAATCACACTGTGTGGTTAATACCACTCAATCACTAATTGGTATAATCGATATATCACAATTATATGTGTATGCTTCATTGTGCTGATATAAAAGTTAATCATCTTGCAAATCAGTCAAAGAATACCAAGTTTGATCATTCCAATTAATAACTGATGAGTTATGTGAAAATTTAATTGATACAAGAAAATGTAAGATAATGGCAAAAAATGAAACTAGAGTTATTTGAAACTGCTACATTAATAGTATGAAATAATATTTTTTTAAAGATATAACAATCATTAACTAGCCTATTATCATTGCTTGAGATTTGGATAGTAGTTACTTTGTTAAAGAATTACAATGAGTTAAGTATCCATAGATTAAAAAAAAACTGATGACAACTTTTCAAAAAATACTAACTAGTTGCTGTCTGGAATGTTTGGTGGTCTACAGGGAAGGCCCGACAGGTGTTTAGATGGTATTAAATCAAAGTAAATCAATTTTATTTCGCTTCCCATTTTGTTTAAAATCAATTGTAAGTACATTGTCTATTGGACAGGATTCTATCCATTCATCAGTTGAATAAGGTTTTAGAGGAACATAGAGTGCTCCTTAGGATAGCATATCTAGAAGGCTACGAATTGTTATGTTCATAGAGTTATTTTTACTCAGTACCTTGAGCGTTAAAGCGTTAGAACTTAATTATTGTAACTTCTTTGAGTTCAGTTTGTGCTATTTTATTTTCAGGACTTAGTACTCCTAAAAAAAACTTCTCTAATGTGAATTACTATTTCTAATATAGCGTATTGGTAAATAAATTGTTTTATAAGAAACAATTAATTTTTTGTTTGTTCCTTTTTACACGAATCATCCAGCAAGGACGTTACGAATATCATTTCTTGTTCTTCTTCACATCTTCCGCCTTCCTTCCACCCCAATACTCTTTCATCCTCCTGGATTGTTCCTCTCGCTCTTCCTTAGTCCATTTCCTCCCAATTCTCTTCCTCCTCACAAGAACCCCAGCCTCTTAGTTTTTCCCGAAAATCTCTCTATCCAAGCAGTCCTTATCCTTGATTTTTAGCCTACCCAGTTTCTCTTTTATTTGTTTTTATTCACCCCCCCCCCATACTTCTATAGCTGCTGACTTTGTCGAAAATTTTCTTGTTTAATCTCTTATTGTTTATCCTGACCATGTGCTCGTTGAACCTCAGTCTTCTGATTCTGATGACTGTTTCCAAATCTTCCAAATTCCTATATATTTCTTCATTGGATTTTCGCCTATACCCCTCTTGCCTTATTTTGGGTCCGTGAATCCTCCTCAGAATTTTCCTCTCGACCTTTAGGACTTTCTCTAGGCTCTGAAGGCTTACTGTTTCCATACCATACAGTATCACTGGTTTTACTACTGTACTGTAGTGCCTTATTTTTGCAATAGAGGAAAAATTTTTCTTGCTATAAACTTCTCTAGTGGCAAAGTTCAATCTTTCCATTTTGGGTATTCTTTCTTCTATGGATGCCCTATCTGTTCCGTTGCTACATATTATCTCCCCTAGATATTTAAACTTTATGGTTACTTTTATTTGCCCATATTTTGTGTTCAATATTTTCTTGCTTACCTTGGTATCCATTGTCATAATTTCTGTTTTTTCATACCAGATCTGTAGTCCTATTTTCTCAGCTATTTCTTTCATGATGCTTACCTGTTTTATGGCTTCCTCTCCTTTTTCTGCTTGCAGAGCTAGATCCTCTGCAAAGGCCAGACACTTTACTTTCACATTGTCTCTCTTTGTTCCTATTACTGCACCTGCATCGTCCTTTTGCCAGAAAATTCTCATGATTTTGTCCAGCACTACATTAAACAGTATTGACGACATTCCGTCGCCTTGCCTAAGCTCCGTGTTTATTTGGAATGGTTTACTTATTAGTCCCTGGAATAAATTGTTTTATTGTATAATTGATGTATAATCAAGTAATTTTCTATAAGTTATTTTGTGTTCAATTTATGAAAGTTCATTATCTCATAATTAATCTTTTATAATAAAAATTGGCTTATCCTTCTACTTTCATTAGTTTATTTTTACTTAAGAAAATAGATATTGAAAATTTAACAAGAACCATAAGTTATTAACAAATATAAGCAATTCTTAGGTTTGTTGATAGTTTATCTATAATTTCTTTTTTAGGAGTCTTTCTGGTCACAGTTAAAATATGAATGTGAATTTTGCCATGGGCGTTTACTAAATGATTTTGATTTAAAGTTGCATATTAATCAAGCGCATGATTCAAAGACATATTTGATTAAGAATCATGTTGAACCAAACAGTAACCTGAACCGTATACAGATGTGGTCTGAGGAAATTATGCTATACAAACAGGGAAAATGTTTTATTGATGGATGTCAGTTTGTTGACAATTATGTGAAAATTTTGGAAAAACATTATTCTAACTGTGTAAGTATTCATATTTTGTTTATTATATTTTTTAAATTTCATTTTACTTTTCTCATTAATCTTTTTATTTTATTTAAAAATAATGTTACACTTGTTATAAAAGCTAATATGCTTAAAATAGTAGAAATCCGTGTAATGAATGAAAATATTATATATGCGCTCACGCTTGCTTTACATTCTTTGTCATCTAGAACATAGTTGAATTTTTAGTTTACAACATTCAAACATAAATTAGATCAAAATCTATTATAAATTCATTAAATTTATATTTACTAAAAATATACTTCAATAACTATTAAACTATATCCTTCTCCTTCTTGAAATGTAAACGATATTAAGAAATCATTTTTGAATGAATGAAAATGATTTTATTATTCTGGGACTAATATCTCTTTAGAACAAGTTATAAGTACAGAATATATTAATATTAATTAATTAATATTCTGGTGTGTCCATAAAATACAATTAAATATTTACAGGATGATTAGTAATAAAATAGAAGATATAAAAACGTGCATAAATATAAAATAAACAGAGAAAGTAAAATAACTAAACAAAATCTCAATAAATCACAAAATAATAAAAGTATCTCAATAAATAAATAAATCTCAATAAATCACAAAATAATAAAAGTATGTGGGGCTACTTTAAGGTTCTTACAACTTATTGAAGAGGAGAGATTTGAAAGAGGATACTTGTGGGTCGAATATCTGAGGGGATAGAGTTCCAGAGGAAGACAGCTTGAATTAAAAAGGATTTGTCAACTGCAGCAGTTCGGCGGGGAGCATTGATGGGATTGAAAGGAGCATTTGAATTGTAGGATCTGTAGAATATAGGAGGGTCGCCTAGTTCTATGGTGTGGTATAGGAAGGAAACAAGAAACACTGATGGCGGTAGGACGGATAAAGCCGCTTAAACTCAGTATAAAGCTGGGTAATATGTGTATTACATTCAGGTCCCGAAGATAAAGCAAATTGAACAATTTATTAGACGTTTAAGTTTAGCTTCGAGTTCTCCCGAGAGTCCACCATACACCATACAGCAATAGTCGAACTGGGGGAAAATAAGAGATGAGACCAGGAGTTGACGGGTTTTGAATGGAATCTAAGAAGATAACGCAGAAGATGGTTAAACTGTTTCAGGGTGGAAATAGTACAGTGGAAAATTTGGGAGATGTGTGGTTTCCAGGAGAGGATTTGATTGAGGCTAGCACCAAAGTTTTTAACAGCAGTATGGAAGGAGATAGGTGAGTTGTTCAGGAGAAGATTGGGAGGCACTGAAATGGATTTGAGGAGTGAGGGGGATCTGATCAGGATGGCTTTTGTCTTCTCCGTATTTAATGTGAGCTTATTAAAATTCACCCATGCGCATATTTTATTGATGTTGCAGTTTCAGGATGGCATTAGAGGAATCAGCTGTGTTGAAAGAAAGGTAAATTTGGATGTCATCAGCATATAGGTGATTTTGGCAGTGCATGATAATGGAAGGGGGGTAAAGAAGAACCTTGTGGGACGCCTCTGGACAGGAGTAGAGACACTGATGGAGGGTTATTAGTGACTACAATGTACTGGGAGCGAGCAGTGAGAAAGGATTGGAACCACTTAAGGGCTCTAGATGATAAGGAAATATTTTTAAGTTTGGTTAGGAGGTTATTATGGTCAACTGAGTCAAATTACTTTAGAGAAATTAAGAAGGATCAGGGTGGTGAATTTCTGTTGATCTATGGCTATGTGAAGATCTTGGGAGATTTTAATGAGGGCTGAATGAGTAGAGTAGTCAGGTCTAAAAGCGGACTGGAAGCAGTTCAAATGGTTATTTTGTTTGAGATATTGAGATAGTTGGGATTGTACTATTAAAGGTTACTACTAAAGATTTGGAAAGATTAGATAACAGGGAAATTGGACGGAAATCATTAGCAGTTGCGGGATTAGAGGTTTGGTTCAGTGGACGAACAAGGGCAGTTTTCCAGGTGCTGGGAAAATTGGAACATTGTAGTGAAAAATTATAGATATGATAAAGGATTGGGAAAATGGATGGAAGTGAGAAGTTAATTAATTTGAATGGAATATTATCTGCTCCGAAATCTTTGGTTTGGGATTTACAAATGAATTTAAGGAGGTTGTCAGAGGTAATATGAGAAAATAAAAAATAATAGGGATGAATGAGGGGTGAAGCTGGTGCCTGGAAAGAGGGATAGGATGAACAGGAGACAAAATGAGTGTTCAGTATGTCAGCTGAAATTGAGATAGTCTGGGTTTCTCTACGAGTAATTTCTGGAAGATTGTCCACATGGCTTTGGAGTTTGGAGTGCTGATAAGGATTGTTGATAACAATGGGATTTGGCAAGGTGTATCAAGGATCGTGTACTATTTTGAAGCAGCTTGAAGTTCGTATAGTCTTTGGGGAGTCGATTTCGTGTAAACCTTCGTCTAGCCGCATCTCTTCATTTGATACTATTTTATATCGCAGGTGTTAGCCATGGGGCTTGGGGATACTAGGATTGTTCTAACTTAAAGAAGAGCAAGACTGTCCAGGATAATGTGCAGATGATTGGTTAAAGTTTCTACCATAAAATTGATGGAGTTAGGGGTATAGGGAATCCTGTTGGATTGTGTCAAGATCAGGCATCACAGTTTCGGATGATAGGAAATTACGGTTTCTAAAAGATATAGATCGGGGACAAAACAGCGGAACAGGAGGTTATAGGAGATCTGTATGAGATCATGAGCCGACAAAAAATGAACCGGGTGCAGTGATGAGGTGAGGAGTTTATCAGGAGAGTCGATAATGCAGAGATCAAGCCAAAAATCTGAGTATTGGGTGTGATGGCTAGGGTTGTATGGGACTATATACAGATTAAGGGAGTAGAGGATGTGTAATAAATAGACTTGCTCAGAGAAAAGAAATAATAGGTAGGTGTTGAAGTCTCCGAAAAGAACAATATTAGAGTAGGAAGGATTCAGTTTGTAAAGGATGGTATCATGTGTTTCATCAAAGAGCACTCTAGGAGGTCGGTAGATGACACCAACGAGTAATAGATATCAAGAGGTGGATATTTCAGCTAAAAGATATTTGATATGTGGGGAGACAGAAAGGGGAGAGAATGCAAAGATTTTGGATTGCAGGCTATCGTGGACAAATAGGGCTACTCCGCCTCCGGTTCTATTTAATCTATCATGATGGAGTAGGGTATAGTTAGGGATTAATAACATTAATAATAAAACTTTTGAAAAGTAGAAACTAGAAAAAATCGGTAGCAGAAATAATCCAGATATTATCCTATAATCAGTAGGGACAAGAAACAAAAAAACAGTAGATCCATATGAATAGAGAACAGAAATATACTCTGGCGAGAAATGAGCAATAATAATAATAATAAAAATAATAATTAAACTGGTTGCAATAATAATAATAAAACTGATCAAGATAATTGCTTCTCCTGGGGAAACTTCCTGAAATATACACAATAAACAATTAAAAGAAAAATTAAAGTTATAGAAATTAAGTAAACAGAAAAAAGTAGCTGGAAAACGAGGTGGTGTGGGAGAGGAACGAGAGC